>JASFXZ010000095.1:0-402634 GCA_032209605.1 Mactromeris polynyma
ATGTATATTGATATAGTATTATCAATGTATTTCATATGTTTTGTTTGTACGATTGTTCCACTTCATTTGTAAATGTGTGTTGTTATGTCTTGGAAGACACCGTATTAAAACACAAACGAACAGATTTAACTTGATACATTTATTTACATCAAAGCCATGTTGTAATGCCAAACAGGAAGTAACTCGTTGTTGTTGTTCCCCAAGGGAGGTAATTACCACATAATAGATAAAGAGTCAAGCTACAGTTTGCTCCCTTGTTAGTCATGAATATAATAATCAATTATATCAAAATACAACAACTTCTCTCGTTTTTCAAATAAAACCCACAAAACATGTAATTCCCAGTAAACTGTCAATATAATGTCATATAAGCATTAAACATCACTGCTTGTAATGAAATGTTACAATAAGTCCTGACTGAGACATATTCAGTATTATTTAATACATATCAGTGAACAGCACTGTATAAAGTCTGTGACATATCTAGTATTATTCAATACATATCAGTATACTATACTGCATAAAAGTAAAGTCATAATATGTCACTCATATTTGTTCGGTGGTCTTCTTTCTCGGGTCGATCTCCGTAGTGGTATCGGTGTTGGTGGTGACAGTTTGGTTTTGAGTTCATCGTGTCCTTGTTCAGTTGGTCCATACATGTTCCTAGAATCAGACTCCTGAATAATTTCACGATCCTCTGGAATATTATGATCACTATTTATAATTGGATCAACAAACTTTTTAACATGAGTAGAATTTCTTACTCTTGTAACACCTTCTGGAGATTCAACGATCACTTGATTTCCACTTTTATTAACTAACTTATACGGATCACACTCATATCTTGTCGACAATTTGTTGTACTCTGGTTGTCGTAACAACACTTTATCTCCAATTTTCAAATCACTCTCTTCTGCATGTCGCTTCTCGTCGACGTAGATTCTACTTTTCTCCTTTTTCAACCTGTCATGATCTCTCATCTCTTCGTCGTTAGTATACAATTGAATATCTGGAAGTTTCGTACGAATTTGTCGTTTAAACATCAATTCTGACGGAGAAACACCAGTTACAGAATGAGGTGTTGAACGATATGCTACCAGAAATTTTCTGATTTCTATCTTCCAGTCTTTATTTTCTGATTGCGCTATCCTGATACGTTTAAGAAGAGTTTTATTTTGGCGCTCTACTTCGCCATTCGCGCTTGGATGTAGAGGTGTCACTTTTCGATGAATTATCTGGTTTTCCTTCAGGAAATTCTCGAATTCGTCCGACACAAATTGGCGACCATTGTCACTCGTTATACTATATGGTAAACCATGAATTACGAACATTTTCTCCAAACTGTCAATTACTTTCTCCGAAGTTATGGTCTTCATTATGTCCATTTCGAAATATCTGCTGTAATAATCAATACAGACTAGAATGTAATGTCCGGAGGGCATAGGTCCCATTAAATCGATCGCTAAATCCTGCCACGGTCCTGTTGGTAAATCAGTTGGTTTCATTGGTTCTGGAGACGCGGGTTTGCTAACAAGCTGACATCCATGACATGAACGTACATATCTTTCTACCTCTTTGTCCATTCCAGGCCACCATACTTTTGTTCTCAACAACTGTTTAGTTCCAACTATACCTAAATGACCTTCGTGAGCCAATTCTACACATTTAAGTCTCAACGTCTTGGGAATCACAATTCGAGTTCCTCTCAGTATAAGATTTCCCATTGTACATAGCTCATATTTAAATGGCATATAGCTAACCAAATCTTTACAATTGTTCCAATCATCAGTCTGTACACATTGTCTAACACGACACAGTTCTTCATCCTCAGATGATTTTGTTTCAACGTCATTCACTGACATAGCACATGGTGCACTACTCATCACAATAGCTCTAATACATGATAATTCACCATCAATGTCACTGCGGTGAACTAATTTACCATTCTCGGTGGTTAAACGAGATAGACAATCCGCGATGTTTTGAGTTCCAGGTTGAAACTTCACGGTGAACGAATATGGTAACAATCTGAGTACCCATCTTTGAATTCGTGCTGACAAGTTTGATTTCCCTGAATATATCACTTCAAGCGGTTTGTGATCAGTAACCAGTTCAAAAGTTATTCCATACAAATACACATGATATCTTTCACAAGCCCATACTATGGCTAAGGCTTCCTTTTCAGTTGTAGAATATCGTGTCTCTACTTCAGATAATGTGCGACTAGCGTAACAGATCACCTTTTCTTGACCGTTTTGCTCTTGAACTAATACTGCACCTAGTCCAACATTACTAGCATCCGTTATCAACTTTGTTCTAGCTTCAGGCTTGAAATAACCTAATGTCTGAGATTCTGTTAAACGATTCTTTAATTCCTTGAACGATTCATGCTGCTCTTTACCCCAAACAAATGGTTGGTTTTTCTTAGTTAACTTTCTCAATGGTTCAGAAATAGTTGACAAATCCTTGATATAACGACGACTGAAATTCACAAGTCCCAAGAAACTTCTAACCTCTGATGCATTTCTAGGTTCACTAGCGTTAATCAAATCCTTAATTCTCTCAGATGTAGGTCCAATACCGTTTTGTGACAAATTATGTCCCATGAATGTTACTTTGTTCATACCGAATTGTGACTTATCCTTGTTAAGAGTTAAACCTTTTTCTCTTAATTTGTCCAAACATTTTCTGAGTTTTGTATCATGGTCAACTTGACTATATCCATGTACAATAATGTCATCAGCAATATTGGTAACACCTTCACAATCTGATAGAACCTGAGAAATAATATGCTGAAACATTTCTGGAGCTGCATTTATTCCAAAACTAAGCCGTTTATATCTGTATAACCCTTGGTGGGTGACGAATGTAGTGATATGTCTGGACTGTTCACTCAAAACTATTTGATGAAAACCCATATTCAAGTCTATTTTGCTGAACACTGAGCTGTTGTTCATACTCAGCAGAATGTCATCCACAGACGGAATGGGGTGACGTTCCCGAATAATAGCTAGATTCGCCTTTCGCATGTCCACACATAAGCGTATATCATCAAACGACTTGGGTACGACCACGACTGGGCTGACCCAGGATGAGGGTCCTTCGGCCTTCTCAATAATGTCCAGATTCTCTAACTCATTAATCTTATTTTCTACCTTTTTTCTCAAACTTAAAGGTATAGTGTACATTTTCTGTACCACAGGCTTAACACCTTCGTTAATGTGTAATTCAAGTTCATAGTCCTTAAGACATCCAACTCCCTTAAAACAGTCTTCATATTCACTGTAAATATTGTCAAAGTCACTTAGAGAGTTCACATAAGACAATTTCAACACATCCAATTTCATAGCTGTATCTCGACCTAGTAGAGCTGGAGCTTTATTTTTCACAACATAAAATGTGGTGTCTGAAACTTTAACACTACTGTCCTTCAGTGATACATCCGTACAAAATTCTCCCAATAAATCCAATGGAGTGTTACTACCATATGAAAACAACTTTTTGGTAGTTAACTTATTGCTACACACAATTTTCTTTGACTTAAGATTAGTCCAGGTTTCACTGTCCACAATGTTCACTGACGCCCCACTGTCGATAATCATGTTCACTGGTATGCCATTTACCATTATTTCAGTGGTTCCTAATTTCTTAGAACTAACGTTGAATGTGTACATTCCATCATCATCAGTGTCGCTAACAATGACACTTTTGACTTGAGATTTTGTAGAAGCATCTTTTGTTTTACAACATTTCATGAAATGTCCAATTTTGTTGCACTTCTTACATTTTTTTCCTTTTGCAGGACAAGACGAGTCTTTAGCAAAGTGTCCAGTATACCCACAACGATAACAAGTTTTATCATTTGTCTTAGCAGTAGATTTATTCCTGTATTTACTTGTGTTCACAGTCACGCTATTCACCGAAGTTCTAGGCTGTTCCATCTGTTTAGACTGTACATCCGCCATTTCCATCGTGCTAGCAATAACGCGAAGCTGTGGCAAGTTCAAATCGTGCCCTTTTTCAAGAAGTTTCGACCTTAACTTGTGAGATAAACATTTCTCAATCACCTGGTCTCGAATGTTTTCATCCGGTTTGTCAAACTGGCACTGAACGGCCTTTTGACGTAATTTAGTAATAAATTGTTCAACTGTCTCACCGTCTAATTGACTAATTTTCCTAAACTCATATCTTTCATATGGAATATTTACTTGAGGGGTGAAATGTTTGTTCAAAGTGTTGACACACTTTTTGTATTCGTCGTCACCATCTTCCTCCGTCAATGTGAAAAATATATCCTGCACTGATAGTCCGGCACTGTGCAATAATAACGACGTCAATTGTCCTTTATTTGTTATTCCTTTTCCTTTTGCAAATAATTCAAAACTACGCAGCCAACGCTGCCATGCCATCCCCAATTGTGTTGGAGGGATATGCGGGTCAAACCTATCGATCCCTTGTATGTCAATTTTCGTTGCCATCCTCAAAAAATATTACCATGGAACGTATTAAAACACTTTATTTTACCTCGTCGCCAGTTGTTATGTCTTGGAAGACACCGTATTAAAACACAAACGAACAGATTTAACTTGATACATTTATTTACATCAAAGCCATGTTGTAATGCCAAACAGGAAGTAACTCGTTGTTGTTGTTCCCCAAGGGAGGTAATTACCACATAATAGATAAAGAGTCAAGCTACAGTTTGCTCCCTTGTTAGTCATGAATATAATAATCAATTATATCAAAATACAACATGTGTGTTGGTAATTAGAGTTAATAACCAAGAGCACATATACTGTTCATCTTCTTGTGTTTATTTGCATCAAATGATGTGTTACATGTGTTAGTTTGTTGACAAAATTCCTGTATCAAGCCCTGCTTTCAGACGAGACTTTGTTGACTAAGTTTCAAAACTGAGTCCAGAGTTTATAGAACTTAAAAAGGCCTTAGTTTTACAAAAATGTCAACATGTCTCTATTCAAATGATTGATATTTATGGAGTAAAACTTATACACTAAAACCTCACTTAAAGACCACCTCAAAATTCAGACCTCCTCAAAATTAAGAACGCACTTTTGAAGGCCATTTTCACTGTTTGGCTCTTTATTCAACCTCAATATTAAGACCAACTCAATAAGAAGACCAGTTTTCAAGGGTCCCAAGTGTGGTCTTGTAATTGAGGTTTTACTGTACAATAAACAGTTTCATCATTGAGAATGGGACAAGTATACCTCAGTGTAGAACACATAGTATGGATTCTGACTAACAATGTATAATTTTATGAAATATATCCAGATTTGAAATTTTGAGTTTTTTTGTAATTTTTCATTGACCTAAATTTATTGAAAATGATTGTTAGGTGTTTCCTGTTGAAAAACGTTTCTTTGTTCAGATACATTTAGGTTCATTTCAACATAGTATAATGAAATAGATATAAGGAAAAATATCATATCTAAGTTTGTATTTTACCTCCCCCGAGTAAATATTAGTACCCCTGGGGCATATTCTCAAACGATATGGAATTAGTTTGACTGACAAATATTACCCAGTCAAACGGCGATCTCACTCGATAATGACCGATTGAGTTAATTTATGTGACTTTTGTTTTTTTGTGGTGGTATTAATTAGCATGATTTGAGAAAGATAAAATTGAAAAGGTGCTGAGCAGGAAAAGCCTGAATCACAAATCATACCTTCCCAAGATAGATGAAGAAAAAGGAGGCACATCACCCAGGTAGGGGGCACAAAAGCAACACCAAACGCACAAGGAGGTAGGGACCTACAAGCTGGGAAGGGTCACTAAAACAGGACCAAAAGGAGCAGCAACGAAGACAACACCACATCAACGAACTCACGAAAACACACGAATTAAGGTAATACAACAGCCCACTTTCATGAAACTGTCGGTAAATATACTGGAGGCGGCATGAACAACTATGATATTGCAAGTAGGCCTACTTGGCACTCACTACATGTACTACTGTAGTATATCTACATCCTCTGGCCAAACAGTCGCAATCCACAAATACAGTTGCTGATCAAAAGAGCAACGTTTTACGTTGCTTTATTCTAAAGAGATACTGGATACCATACTATTTTTTAAAACATCAACAACATAGACAACATAGTATCCATAGAATTTGGTCCATATAAAAGTATAAAAACGGTGCAAAAATATCACCAGAAAAGTGAGGTCTTACTTTTAGCTTTTTCGATTACTTTGTTGTTGCTTTCTAACGTAGTCCTGTGACGTTCCATTTTCATGTTTTCTTGTTCCTTGATGACACTTTATTGTAGGGTAATATTGCCCTTACCATGTCGGTATTGGATTTGTCCACTGGTCCGTTTGATGTCTTGTTGGTTTGTCCCTGCCTGTGTATGCACCCAATTTGCCTAGATATGTCTGTGAATGTGGCCCTCCTTGTACCACATTTTTCGGCGCAGCCGTACTAACATGGTTTTGCTTTTTGCATATCAGCGTTGTGTAAACCAATAAAATCTTGCGTGTACCACCAAGGCAATTAATTTCTCTTCAACCGAACGAAGTTTGTAACATTGACACAGGTGGGTTTCGATAAAGGGTATGTTACCTTACCGAAATACATGTGTAGTGACCAGCAATCGTAACATCTGTTGTACAACAAACCTTAACCTTCAAATTGCGCCGACCATCTTTATTCAAGATATTTCTTGTTTCACATTCAATGATGAATGTTTCATTTCCAGTCATAGAACAAAGACCGTTCTGAAGCGGTATGCTAATCTTCCCCCATCATTTTATGTTTGCGTCTTGTGTCCCTTTGCTTTTGTCTTCATGTCTCGTCGCTCTTTGGGGTGACTGCGCACTTACATACTACAGAAAGGATAAATTTAAGGGAGGGAACTCTACAATATATATTTAAGGGAGATAACTCGTGACAATCTCCTGGTTTAATGGGTGACCTTCCCTGATCGTCCACTATATTTACGCTGCCCTCGCAGCATAAAGTAGTACATGTACATGTATATAATTTACACAATAGAGAACAGGATTATTTAATTAGTTTTGTAAGATATTTACTTATCAACACGGATACTTATAAAATAAACATTTAAGTTTCATTACGCATATAAATATAATGATAATGACTCAATTGCAGTTGTGAGCATTTTGATGACAGTTTATAGACCCATTCACTGATTATGTGTTTAAAAGTGTCTTCGTGTATTCATAACACAATATATTACCAGTATAACCATTTGAATTTTATGCATAAACTATATTTCAGGTAAATTTATCAATTTAACAAAGACATTCATTTTGAAATTTAAAACTTCCCTGTACGTGCACTAAGGTCGCTGCACTTGCTGGTTTAAGTTAAATAATTACAAATGTTTAAGTATAATCTGGAACAAACAGCTAATCATGTACAACAAAAACTATATATGAATAATATACTAGTACATGAACAGTCATGTCATATCTTCACTGGGTAAGATGTGTATGAATATATTTGTGCATTAAACATTCATGGACTTTACGGGGACATGTATAATTTGGCCTTCAACTATTTCTACCGATGCATTTATGTGTTAAGTCCAACTGAGACGTTCTTGATATTTTCACCAGCAGACGACACTTGATTTGTAACAGAAACATGGAGACATTTACATGGATCACGTGTCAGCTTCTTGTGTTATTGTTTACGTTGGCTTTGATGTAAGTATATTTTATAAATATACCGAGTAAATATATTTTTAATTTCGACTAAGTTTTTGAGTGATTTTACGTTGTTATGAACTATTGTGTATCCGATTCAATATTTGTTGCATAACAAGGGCACCGTCCCATAAACAAGATGTAAACGTAATACACATGTACAGATACCGCGGTATGTGAAATAAATAGTGTCAAGTTACAAAATAAGACATCATGTTGCACAAGCAATAGTTTGTAAAATTATAAGATGTTGCAGACTAGAATAAACATAAAGAAATAACATAATTATGCAGTGTTGCAAAATATTATACAACCTCGGTAATTTAGAATTTGAAAACCATTCATTATTTATATGCATATAGTAAAGGTACATCGCAAGGTTAAGAATATAAGGTCTTATTTTCGCATGACCTACATTTTGTAAGGAGGTAACATTTATATTGGTACTACTAAGGTATTATCAGGTCTACAGGTACTTTAAACAGATCGTCGCCTTAATTCTACACTCACGTTAGTAGAATTTTATTAGTTTTGAGAAATGAAAACGTTTAAAGATTGAAGAGTCAATAACTTAAGAGTCTTACGTCTTTGTGGAATTGGAGTTTAGTCTATTTAGAACAGTTCTACAGGGTAACAAATCTCACCATCATTCAGAGCTCACAGAGACGAACAAAACGAAACCAAACACTCAATATTGCCAAACAATGATTTACGTCCCTCTGGAATTAAGACGACGAGATGTTATTATATAGAGGACGGACGAGCATGACAATGATATTCGTCTTCTATACCACATTCAAAGGAGGACAATCTCTTGGAATACCGTCAATTCTGTCTAATGTTCTCTTCAGTGATAAAGTAAATATGAGGGAGTCTTTTTAACTAGCCGTAACAGTTGTATGTATGCTACATAGATGTTCATCAAAACCAAATCTGACAAAGGCGTGGTCAATCAAATTATTAACCTGAATAACTTCACGAAGTGTGAATAAGCGAGTAAATATGATGCATTATTGTTTACAGCTACTTGTATCAACATTTCACCAAGTTGCGCCGTTTGGGAATTCCTGGACCAACACCATGGCCCTTATTTGGTAATCTTCTACAACAGTTTATCAGGGTGAGTTATGATAATAATAATTATAGTAATGATAATAATAACAATGATAATAATTATAGTAATGATAATAATAATAATGATAATTGAAATAATAATGATAATAATTCTTTGTTTAAAGACACTTTGCAGATTTTGAATACATGTATTTTGTAAAGACACAGACACTATGTAGATTATAATATGGATATTGTGTAAAGACACAGACACTATGTAGACTATAATATGGATAATGTGTAAAGACACAATGTAGATAATAATATGGATATTGTGTGAAGACACAGACACTATGTAGACTATAATATGGATATTGTGTAAAGACACAGACACTGTATAGACTATAATATGGATATTGTGTAAAGACACAGACACTGTATAGACTATAATATGGATATTGTGTAAAGACACAGACACTGTATAGACTATAATATGGATATTGTGTAAAGACACAGACACTGTATAGACTATAATATGGATATTGTGTAAAGACACAGACACTGTATAGACTATAATATGGATATTGTGTAAAGACACAGACACTATGTAGACTATAATATGGATATTGTGTAAACACACAGACACTGTATAGATTATAATATGGATATTGTGTAAAGACACAGACACTAGATTGTAATATGAATATTCTGCCAATAATTGGAAAATTTTAAATGTGAAAAGATACCTTAAACAGACTACACATTGTGATCACTTGAACTTGATATATGATATTGGAGAAAATCTAACTTAGCTTTAAGTCAGAATAAACAATTTCTGTGTAACATTTGCTATGGTTTCAGGGAATTCATAATACAGATGCAGAATGGTTCAAGAAATATGGAAAAGTTTATGGGTAAGTGGCTAACCCTCTGTCATAGTACAGTGGACTCTCGTTATAACGACCCTGTTAAACATTAAAATTAAATATTCCGAATATTCTGTTATAATGAAAGTACATTGTAATGATAGTTGACTGCACTGAAGACACCACACTATAGTGGCCATTTGTCACAGTTTGCCTCACTGAAGACACCACACTATAGTGGCCATTTGTCACAGTTTGTCTCACTGAAGACACCACACTATAGTGGCCATTTGTCACAGTTTGTCTCACTGAAGTCACCACACTATAGTGGCCATTTGTCACAGTTTGTCTCACTGAAGACACCACACTATAGTGGCCATTTGTCACAGTTTGTCTCACTGAAGACATCACACTATAGTGGCCATTTGTCACAGTTTGTCTCAGGATTACTGGAGGAAATTTGATGATTTCCGCGTCCACTTTTCAAGTTGTAATTCCACATTAGATTCATTTGTATTTCATCTAAATATCAGCTCAAAGAAAAGAATTTGCCAATATTTTACTTGTTGAACGTCATCAGAATTAAAAGTACCAGTTCTTCTGTGTGCTTATACCTACTGGAGATGTCTCGAGTTCACTCCCTGGTCCTGTCTAGAGTTCTCTCCCTTTATCCTTCTACAGTATATGTATGTATAGTTAAATGATATACTGTAGAAGGAATACAGGGAGAGAACTCTAGAAGGGTAAAGGGAATTGACCTTTCTGCAGATATTGACCTTTCTGCAGATATTGATTGACAGCTCGCGTTAGCCAATCGCGTTGCAGTATTCGCAACAAATAAAAACTCTTTTCTTGGATCATTTTAATTACACATTAAGATGACTTTGACATCAATAAAATGCTAACACATGGACATTATGAAGACGCTTAAACAACGCTGCCTTGTTTGTACAGTAGAGAGTTTATGTAGTGATTGTTGGTCATTTGAGATTCACAGATCACCATTAAAGGACAGTATTGTCATAAGAATCTTGTTGCTGCTGTCAAACTCGAAGATGTTGTGAATTATAAACTGCATACCTGTTTACTGTTATATTTCAGAATGTACACTGGTTTCCGGCCCACTGTTGTCGTGTCTGACATAAACATGATTAAGTCGATACTTGTGAAAGATTTCTCCAATTTTGTAGACAGACCAGTAAGGATTGATTTTCTTAATGAAAGATTGCATTAGATAAGTTAAAGTCCCCAGTGCACATTCAATTTTTTTATTTGGTCAAGTAGCTAACAAGTAAAAACAACACTTTTTAAAAAAAATCAACGTAAATTTGGGTAAATACACAGTCATGTTGATTATAGAAATATCGTAATCTATACAAAATATAAGAAATGATATACCGACGATTCGCTGTCGGGAACCCAAAGAATAAAGCTGGATCTTCAGCTAAGAACAATTATCACGGACATAAAAGAGTTCAATCAAGTCTCAATACATATACCAGCCTGTTTCGAATCCATGGTTTATATGTCCGTGCAATTATGTATCCTCGTATGACAACAATACTGGGTCTTTCCCCCAAGAAATTGTCACAAATTCTCCCCCTTTATCAATTTTTAAGTTCTCTCCCTTTACATATTATACATGTATATACATATATTATTGAAGGGATAAAGGGAGAGAAATCTAGAAGGGATGAAGGGAGAGAACTTGTGACAATCTCCTGTGTTACCATGAAGAAAAAATGTGATTCTAATAGGCTTGTATTGTTTTCCTCGGAATCAACCTTCAATCAACAAATAAGAATTCAACCGGTCTGAATTATGATTGTTTGTTTCATCGGGTTTAACGCCGTTTCTCAACGATATTTCAGTTATATACGGCGGCCGGTTCACCTAACCAGTTTTTCCTGGACTGAATTCTTACCAGTACTAACTTACCCTTCCACAAGGAGCCGGCAACTTCTCCACATGTGGAGGAATATCGACATTTTTGTCAAATTTTCATGGAAGGGTATGACCTGCCGCGACCGGGAATCGAACCCAGATCGCCGGGTTACAAGTCCAGCGCACTAACCCCTGGACCTCTGAATTATGAGTATCAATCCAAAGTTCAGAAGTTTAAAGGGATAATTCATTAAATGGAGTATGAAACTTCTAAACACATACAGAAATTTACTTTATTAAACGCATACTGTTTCATAATGACGTTAGTATTTAAACTTTTGACATTAAAGAAAGTGTTAATACATAAATATGTCTCTTCTATTTCAGCACAATGGAAATATTCCGAAGTTACTTAACGATGGATTGTTTTTTATGCAAGGTCATGTTTGGAAAAAAACTCGCAATATCATTACACCAACATTTAGTGCAGGAAAACTAAGAAATGTAACATTCATTTACATAAACAGTCGGACCTCGTTTATTCAACAACCTTACATCTGAATACTTGGTATCATCCAAAATAAATGTCAGGTCCCGATGTATCTTCTTAGTGACGTCGAATTGAAATCGACTATTCGAAACCATGTATATTGGAAATTAAATTTTGAATCCGATAAATTCGAAAGAACCAGGTCCGACCATATATAAGTAAAATGAACAGATCTGTTAATATTTATTTTGGCATTTTCGTCCAGTTATGTCAAAGTGCTCCATAATATTGATCATGGCAGCTGCTAGGGCCATCAATCTCGCATTATGTTTATCAAATCTCGAATGAAAACACATAAGGTTGTGTATACAAAGTACTACAATTTTGAAAGAAAAAATATGCAAGAACGTAACAAACAAATCTCACGTTTTTTTTCTTGGTCCATTAAAAAGGCGAGGGGCGAGATCGCGATTGCCCTAACAGGATTCCTGAAATATCCTAACTGGTTAGTCCCGCAGACCACTGTAGTATCTACACAATGTGCATGTGTGTCATGGGGTACTGGCTATGCCCGATTTCTTGGAAGTACCAAATAAACTGCTATTTAGATATAACATAAATGGCTGGTACCAGGTCAAACAAAAATGGCAGTTTCTGTGTCTTTCCAAAAATAGCTGATTTAAGAGGATACCAAACATGGTTGATACTTGGCCATACAATAAATGGCGGGTATCGGGGATCCCATAACCGATACCCAATTTCTTAAGCCACAAAAGTTTTTGTTTGTTTGTCGAGGTACAGTACTTAATGTTCAGCTTGAGTATAATGTGATAATTGTAAGACTTGGAGGCGCAGTGGTTGAGGGTTAGAGCGCCTGACTCCTGATCCAAAGGGCTTGAGTTTGAGCCCCATGATCACAAATTTAACACTCACAAAATTTGGCGCGATTACTGGTTGGTAGCCAGGAAGCAGTCATTAGAGTGGTTAGTGTAGGTTGTAAGAACTTGTTTCCCAATTGATAAAAAAATAGTAAGTTAAAATTTAATTTTCAGACTAATTTTCATTTCAGCTGGTTCCCATTATTAATAAATGTGCTGAAACCTTGGCTGACAATCTTGATGCTGTTGCTGGGCAACAGAATATCTGTGTGAGAGAGTAAGTTTCAGTATTTCTTATTCCGAGAATATCAATATCACATGTACATATAATATGTAATGACTGACTGTAGCTTTAAATCACGATATAATTCATAGCTATATTGCGGTATTTGAGTACGGCAGCACTCTTAATAAAATGTTACATTTGAAGGCCTCGATTTTCTCTTCAGGACCAAATAGACATTATACTATTACTGTATAAGTGGATAATATAGCATCTCGAAAATTTTGCAAATTTGCAAAATTACTTTTATCATATCTACACGTAGTAACAATCGCCATTACATAATCGATTGTAGGTCAGGGAGTGGTTTCGATATGACTCCATAGGGTACCAGACTCCAAGTATCGACTACACAGTGTGTAGATAAATATATACATGTACTTCGGTGCATGTGGAAATTTACGCTGTGGATAATGTTTGCGAAATATGTGCATTCGCGAAATTCGCAAATTTTTCCGCCTCGTAAACTTTACCACTTATACAGTAAATGGAAAAATATAAAATTTGATTAAATAAATGTTTCCATTTTTTCAATTACATATGGTTATTTTAAATACAAAAACTTGAACATATGTGTATCATAAATGTATATTTAACCTGGTAAATTGCAGGTATTTCATACATTTTACTATGGATGCGATTGCTTCAACTGCATTTGGATTGGACATTGATTCCCAGAAACAGCCTGATGAACCATTTGTAAGAAACATCGACCGTATATTTCGATTCAGCCCATTAGCAAGAATACCCCTCATTATATCAGGTGGGAGTAATTGTGTATTGTGAAATATATCTGCTTTATACTGCTTGATTAGTTGCACAACATAAGCCGGTACATCATTAATGTACAGTACAACCTTGATAATAAGACCACTCTTCTTCTTATTGAGATGGTCTTAATACTTAGGTTGAATAAAGAGCAAAACAATGAAAATGGACATGAAAATTGGGTTTCTTCATTTCGAGGTAGTCTTATTATTGAGGTCTTTAAGTGAGGTTTTACTGTATTTTATATTTCCATTATTTACAACAAGTACACATGTATTTAGTTGGAAAACGTCCGATGTAATCGTGCAAACAAATATACAGATTTCTGATTTTTACAGAATAATGTTCACACAATGGTATCAAACTTAATTTCAACAGTGATCAGAGGTGCGTTTTTTAGAGGTAGGAAAAATGGAATTCTACCTAGCGCTACGTAGGGATAGTAGCACTGCCATTTGTTAAACGTAGGAAAAGTAGCCCCTATCTTTAGATAGGTAGTGTGATCTGACAGTGCTAGATTTGCTAAACAAAATGGAGTCCATGCGGAACAGTGTCGTCTGGTCTGCCGCGTGCCATTTTGCAGCGTTTTTTAGACAACTAGCTTTTCTACATTGACAAACTTTTCTCCCCTACCTCTAAAAAACGCACCTAGGATTCCTTGTTTGTTTTCCCCTTTTTAACCGAGATATAACGATTTGGATAGGCTCCTGCAGTTGAGTCTGTTCCATGGCTGTACGGCCATTGCGATCAAGAATTAAAGCTCATTTTACGGTATATGGACATAATACCCTCCGGATTTTGTCCACCTTGTAAAATTCACGAAGGGGATTTTGTCCACCTTGTACAAAATGAGCAAAGGAGATTTTGTCCAAAGGAATTTTGTCCTACACTCTCATTTTACTATGATTCCATATGACTTTATTGTTTATAGCTATTGCACCAGGCATTGGAAGATTGTTGTACAAGCTTGGTATAACACAGTGGCCAAGGGAAACGGTACAGTTTTATGAAGATGTTGGTAAAGCTCTTATTGAAGACAGGAGAAAGACGAAAATGGTAAGTATTTTGTTCTTATATTTTCGAGAAAGAATACTGAAAGTTTTTTCAAGTATTTTCATTTTATCAAATTATTTTCTGAGTCCTTAGGAAGCACAAACAATAAAGCTGTGCGCAGTTAAAATATTGAAATATGTCTTATAAACATTATAATATGAACATACAGAGTTACTAAACAACCAACACATTCTACTTCAAAACAGTTTTATTTCATCTATCCATGTAGAATAGAGTGGATTTCCTTCAACTTCTGATGGAAGCTGAGTTTGATGAAGAGAGTGATGGCACAGCAGTACAAGATTCCAACTCAACAGGCAGTGGGAAAAAACAGAAAACTAGTATGTACTTGAATTGTCAAAATGTATATGCAGTACTGTTTGGTTAATAACACATATTTTATTTTTATCCCCACCCGTCGCCATTTTATTCTGCAACGATTACGTAAAGATTCAACAAGACTGAAACATGTTCTTGAAAATAACGAATGAAAACATAGGTGTCCATTTTCAGGAAATATGTATATATTTTCGACTAAATTTACTGTTAAACTAACATTTATGTAAACTGCATTGAAATAAAATGAAGTTAACTACAAACATTGGGTTCCGTCAGTCTGTTCCCTGAAACTGGTCAATGTTTGTCCCATATGTTTACAGGTGATCATTTTTCTAACTTCAAGACTAGACAATTAAGACAACATCTCTTGAATCAACTAAATCAGTCACTAACTATTGCTCTAACCCTGACCATTGATCCTGCACAAACTTTGTTAAGGGATCTTGTAATATTCACAGTATATGGATCTTTCTCCAACTTTGTACATTTATCTTGCTAGTATGTTATGTATGGATCTTGTCCAAACTTAGTACACACTAACCTTCTTCTACTTTTTACATTGAACTTGCTACGTGGATCGTATTCAAACACGGTACATGGACTTTACTCAAACTTGGTCCCTGGATCTTACTCAAAACTCGGTACCTGGATCTTACTCAAACTTGGTACATAGATCTTACTAAAATTTGGTACAAGTATCTTACGCAGACTTGGTTCATAGATCTTACTCAAACTTGGTACATAGATCTTACTCAAACTTGGTACATAAATCTTACTCAAACATGGTACATGGATATTTTTCACGTTTGGTACCAAGATCTTACTCAAACTTGATACATATATCTTACTCAAACATGGTACTCGAACTTGATACATGTATCTTACTCAAACTTGATTCTCGAACTCGGTATATGGATCTTACTCAAACTTGGTACATGGATGTTACTCAAACATGGTACATGGATCTTACTCAAACTTGGTACATGGATCTTACTCAAACTTGGTACATAGATCTTAATCAAACTTGGTACATAGATCTTACACAAACATGTTCCATGAATCTTACTCAAACTTGGTACATAGATCTTACTCAAACTTGGTACTCAAACTTGATACATGGATCTTACTCAAACTTGGTACTCAAACTTGATACATGGATCTTACTCAAACTTGGTACATATATCTTGCTCAAACTTAGTACTCAAACTTGGTACATGGATCTTACTCAAACTTAGTACTCTAACTTGGTACATGGATCTTACTCAAACTTGGTACATAGATCTTACTCAAACTTGGTACATGGATCTTACTCTAACTTGGTACATAGGTCTTACTCAAACTTAGTACTCAAACTTGGTACATAGATCTTAGTCAAACTTGGTACTCAAACTTGATACGTGTATCTTACTCAAACTTGGTACATGGATCTTACTCAAACTTGGTACATATTTCAGAACTGAGTGATGATGAGATAAATGGTCAGGCATTTGTGTTTTTCTTGGCTGGTTTTGAAACAACTTCAAGTTTGTTGCGATATGCAGCATATGTTCTAGCTCTTCATCCTGACATTGATACAAAATTGTATTCAGAAATACAGGAATGTATTGGTCAGGTACGTTTATATCTACCGACATATTTTTATATCTGAAATCATTTGGAAGTCAAATACCTTGTACTGTGTACTTCAAGTGAAGAAATTACAAATGTATTTATATTTTGCAAAAACATTAATTTAAGGACCAGTTATTTTGTAGAAAAAAATAATTGGTTGTAATAACGTCTTATTAGGCACTGAACAAAGTTAGGATGACTATAATCCGGCAACATAAACATGTTATTTTTTCTTAATAGGACGAACCAACATATGAGAATATTGGACTATTGAAGTACATGGATCAGTTTATTCATGAAGTGTTGAGATGTTATCCGCCGGTGCCCAGGTACAATACATACATATATCACATGTCCATACGTGTTTTCAATGAAGTATATCAAACACATACTACAGTAAAACCTCATCAAAAGACCACCTCAATAATAATGATTGAATTAGCTGACTTACATGTGTTCGCTTGTTGATTCCTGTATCCGGCCCTGGTTTCAGACGAGACTTTGTTGACTAAGTTTCTAAACTGAGTCCAGAGTTTATAGAACTTAAATAAGGCCTTAGTTTTACAAAAAATCAAATGATTTATATTTATGGAGTAAAAATAATACACTAAAACCTCACTTAAATACCACCTCAAAATTAAGACCTCCTCAAAATTAAGAACACAATTTTTAAGTCCATTTTCACTGTTTTGTTCTTTATTCAACCTCAATATTAAGACCACCTCAATAATAAGTCCAGTTTTCAAGAGTCCCAAGGGTGGTCTTATTATTGACGTTTTACTTTATATATACTTTACAAAAAATAAAAAATGACAGACCAATACAGTTATAGGCCTCTTGGTTATTACAAGTAGATGACAAATATTGAATCTAGGATAGTATGTCAGAGGTCAAGGTGACTTTGGCAGGAAAAAGTTTGCAATCAATGACTCAAGAAGGCTTTCTGTATTCAAACTTGATCGGCCTGCTGGTGTTAGTAAGAAACATTTACACCTATTTTCAATATATTAAATTGCCTGCACCAAGGTCATCATGCAGAGTTCAGATCACATTTCAATTTGTAATAGCTGTTGTTTGTATATAGTTCACCAAATATGTTCTATTGAGTCAATATAATTTCTGTATTAATAATTAGACACTCATATTTAGGCTTGCCAGAACAACTAAGGAGGATATAACGATAAATGGGGTCACCATACCAAAGGGAGCATCAATCCAGATCCCTGTGTGGAATATTCATCATGATGCTGATCTCTACGATAATCCAGATGTGTTTGATCCAGATAGGTAAACAATAACATTGATACATTACTGCTACTACTTCGTGTATTTATTGTTTCCAGGCATGAGAATGCAAACTTTCAAAATCAGATGAAAATTAGGCAAGGGGTCCAGAGGGCTGCTGAAGCTAAATTGTCTCAAAACAGCCCTTGTGAGCATCAAATCTGCGGATTTCCGCGAAGCCACGGAAAATTTCAGATGATTTTGCAAATGTTAATCTAATATTTTTTCATGGATAAACTTTGTTATAACCATGGATCAATATACATTGTTTATTAAAGAATAAATTCAACAGAAAAAATGTAAGAGCATTACTTTCCTCTAAAGCCTATGTGAATATTTTAATACTACATTATTGATACTTTGTCATAATCAGTAAACAAAAGACGAAATCTGTCCTTCGGTCAGTATGTCCACTTTTCGCTTGTCCGTGCTTCATCTCCAACACTGCTGTTTGGATTTCAACCAAATTTCACAGGATTGATAAGTATCACGTGCAGTTGTGCATCCTTGTCGCTTGTTTCTGCTCAGATAATTATTCACTGAAATAAGGCCCTTTGATGTTTTTATAATGGTGAAGTTTATCTGCACTTCATCTCAAATACGGCTGGTTGGATTTCAACCAAACTTCACAGGATTGATAAACATCAAATGAGTTGTGCATCTTCGTTGCTTCGTTCCGCTCAGACAATTTTATATTAAATTATGGCCATTTCGTGTTTTTATACATGTACAGTGCAAGATGAACTGATCAAAGAAAGGTCATATGGCCATATTAATTGTTTGCTCAATATTTTGTTCTAACATCTTAGATCAGTATTACAATTACCGACAAACTGCCATCTTGGAGACATATGTTTTTGCTTAAAAAACAACCATCAAGTTCAGATGCTTTTTTTAAATATAAAAAATGGCATTGTAGTTTTTCTTGAACAATGAAACTGACAGATCACATTATTCGCCAAGCAGTTTATTTTGCGGTAAAGTAGAATTAGTCAATTCGTTTAACTGACTAAATTGAATTTATCAGGTTTGCCCAAGATAAGAAAAACTCTGCAGAGAATGTGATGTTTCTGTCATTTGGTATCGGACCACGACATTGTATTGGTATGAGACTAGCTTTGGCTGAAGCCAAAATTGCTCTTGTGTATGTTCTACGCAAAGTGAAGTTCATCAAATCTGATCAAACGAAGGTGAGTTAAAATATTTTAAGAAATTAGATCTTTGATCTTGACGATATTACTTTTTTGTTCAACCATCAATTGTGTTGCATATAACGTTCTGATGTATTTTGTAGTAGCGTGATTTTGACCTATTCACTTGAAAATAAAATAAATTGAGAATAAGGTATACAATAAACGGATAAAGAAGGGGTTCAGGGAACAACACCGAAACATGAAGGGAAACTTAGCAATGGCATAATGACCTTTGAACTTTCAAAATAAAAAATGAGGTAGTGTGTGTATGTCAACTCGCAATAAGTTCTACCACCGTTTACTGATGTCTGGCCCACTCAATCGGTAGAGCACTCAACTGCAAATCTAGAAGTCATGGGTTCAAAACCTGCGTTCTTCAGTGACAATTTGACTGAAGATGACGCATTTAAAACATTAAAAAAACAATACTGTTTAATGTATTACTATTTGTGTTTTTTTTACATTTCTTTTTAGGTTCCATTGGATCTGAATCATTTCGGAATTCTGCGCCCAAAGACACCAGTTGCAGTTGGCATATTGAACAGATAATCTGTCAGATGTGATATTTATAATTAACATTTTGAAGTATTGTGCGGAATGTATATACGATCGTGGTTACTCAGGTGGTGTCAGATCGAGTTCTCTCCCTTTATCCATTCTAGAGTTCTTTCCCTTCTATAGTATATGTACTGTATATACATATACTAGAGAAGAGAGAATTTCAATAAGCGAATGCTTCTTTTTCTATCCACTTGTCTATTACATGCACTTTGTAATCTTGTCATTTACTGTACATGTATATTACATGACACTTTAGACAAATAAATATGTTTTAAACTACAGAAGAGGTAAAGGGAGAGAACTCGTGTGTCCCAGATCTACTGTAAAATGTTTATATACTGAAAAAATATATATCTAGATATTGTTATGCCATTCAAGTACATGTAAATGCATTTAACCCAGGAGCCTAATGTATACGTCTGTGATTTAACAGTTCTCAAACATACTGCATCAAGTTTCATTTCATCAAATATGTATCATGTTTCGGAAACAACAAAGTAATGGTGTTTGACTTTTATTGACTTTCTTGAATCTCTATTCTCCAGTACAAATGTATATTGATGTAGTATTATCAATGTATTTCATATGTTTTGTTTGTACGATTGTTCCACTTCATTTGTAAATGTGTGTGTTGGTAATTAGAGTTAATAACCAAGAGCACATATACTGTTCATCTTCTTGTGTTTATTTGCATCAAATGATGTGTTACATGTGTTAGTTTGTTGACAAAATTCCTGTATCAAGCCCTGCTTTCAGACGAGACTTTGTTGACTATGTTTCAAAACTGAGTCCAGAGTTTATAGAACTTAAAAAGGCCTTAGTTTTACAAAAATGTCAACATGTCTCTATTCAAATGATTGATATTTATGGAGTAAAACTTATACACTAAAACCTCACTTAAAGACCACCTCAAAATTCAGACCTCCTCAAAATTAAGAACGCACTTTTCAAGGCCATTTTCATTGTTTGGCTCTTTATTCAACCTTAATATTAAGACCAACTCAATAAGAAGACCAGTTTTCAAGGGTCCCAAGTGTGGTCTTGTAATTGAGGTTTTACTGTACAATAAACAGTTTCATCATTGAGAATGGGACAAGTATACCTCAGTGTAGAACACATAGTATGGATTCTGACTAACAATGTATAATTTTATGAAATTGATCCAGATTTGAAATTTTGAGTTTTTTTGTAATTTTTCATTGACCTAAATTTATTGAAAATGATTGTTAGGTGTTTCCTGTTGAAAAACGTTTCTTTGTTCAGATACATTTAGGTTCATTTCAACATGGTATAATGAAATAGATATAAGCAAAACTATCATATCTAAGTTTGTATTTTACCTCCCCCGAGTAAATATTAGTACCCCTGGGGCATATTCTCAAACGATATGGAATTAGTTTGACTGACAAATATTACCCAGTCAAACGGCGATCTCACTCGATAATGACCGATTGAGTTAATTTATGTGACTTTTGTTTTTTTGTGGTGGTATTAATTAGCATGATTTGAGAAAGATAAAATTGAAAAGGTGCTGAGCAGGAAAAGCCTGAATCACAAATCATACCTTCCCAAGATAGATGAAGAAAAAGGAGGCACATCACCCAGGTAGGGGGCACAAAAGCAACACCAAACGCACAAGGAGGTAGGGACCTACAAGCTGGGAAGGGTCACTAAAACAGGACCAAAAGGAGCAGCAACGAAGACAACACCACATCAACGAACTCACGAAAACACACGAATTAAGGTAATACAACTGCCCACTTTCATGAAACTGTCGGTAAATATACTGGAGGCTGCATGAACAACTATGATATTGCAAGTAGGCCTACTTGGCACTCACTACATGTACTACTGTAGTATATCTACATCCTCTGGCCAAACAGTCGCAATCCACAAATACAGTTGCTGATCAAAAGAGCAACGTTTTACGTTGCTTTATTCTAAAGAGATACTGGATACCATACTATTTTTTAAAACATCAACAACATAGACAACATAGTATCCATAGAATTTGGTCCATATAAAAGTATAAAAACGGTGCAAAAATATCACCAGAAAAGTGAGGTCTTACTTTTAGCTTTTTCGATTACTTTGTTGTAGCTTTCTAACGTAGTCCTGTGACGTTCCATTTTCATGTTTTCTTGTTCCTTGATGACACTTTATTGTAGGGTAATATTGCCCTTACCATGTCGGTATTGGATTTGTCCCCTGTTCCGTTTGATGTCTTTTTGGTTTGTCCCTGCCTGTGTGTGCATCCAATTTGCCTAGATATGTCTGTGAATGTGGCCCTCCTTGTACCACATTTTTCGGTGCAGCCGTACTAACATGGTTTTGCTTTTTGCATATCAGCGTTGTGTAAACCAATAAAATCTTGCGTGTACCACCAAGGCAATTAATTTCTCTTCAACCGAACGAAGTTTGTAACATTGACGCAGGTTGGTTTCGATAAAGGGTAGGTTACCTTACCGAAATGCATGTGGAGTGACCAGCAATCGTAACATCTGTTGCACAACAAATCTTAACCTTCAAATTGCGCCGACCATCTTTATTCAAGATATGTCTTGTTTCACATTCAATGATGAATGTTTCATTTCCAGTCATAGAACAAAGACCGTTCTGAAGCGGTACGCTTATCTCCCCCCATCACTTTATGTTCGCGTCTTGTGTCCCTTTGCTTTTGTCTTCATGTCTCGTCGCTCTTTGGGGTGACTGCGCACTTACATACTACAAAAAAGGATAAATATAAGGGAGGGAACTCTACAATATATATTTAAGGGAGATAACTCGTGACAATCTCCTGGTTTAATGGGTGACCTTCCCTGATCGTCCACTATATTTACGCTGCCCTCGCAGCATAAAGTAGTACATGTACATGTATATAATTTACACAATAGAGAACAGGATTATTTAATTAGTTTTGTAAGATATTTACTTATCAACACGGATACTTATAAAATGAACATTCAAGTTTCATTACGCATATAAATATAATGATAATGACTCATATGAATACATTTATGGATGACACATAAATGAAGAGAAAGTTTGTGACTTCTCATAATTATAGTATCGAAAAAGTTGATCAATAAGTTCTTTCAAAGGCGAAGACGGAACAACCCGAATACAATTACGGAATATACCGAGCCAAGAACGAGAATCACGGTACGTTCATTATTTATTTTCATTTATATGTTTTTTTTGTTTTATATATAATTCACAGAACTATACATGTATATAAACGTATACTATAGAAGGGAAATAACAGGAAATAACTCGTGACAATCGCTGAGGAAAAAATATACAACTCAATTGCAGTTGTGAGCATTTTGATGACAGTTTATAGACCCATTCACTGATTATGTGTTTAAAAGTGTCTTCGTGTATTCTTAACACAATATATTACCAGTATAACCATTTGAATTTTAAGCATAAACTATATTTCAGGAAAATTTATCAATTTAACAAAGACATTAATTTTGAAATTTAAAACTTCCCTGGACGTGCTCTAAGGTCGCTGCACTTGCTGATTTAAGTTGAATAATTACAAGTGTTTAAGTATAATCTGGAACAAACAGCTAATCATGTGCAACACAAACTATATAGGAATAATATACTAGTACATGAACAGTCATGTCATATCTTCACTGGGTATGATGTGTATGAATATATTTGTGCATTAAACATTCATGGACTTTACGTGGACATGTATAATTTGACCTTCAACTATATCTACCGATGCATTTATGTGTTAAGTCCAACTAAGACGTTCTTGATATTTTTACCAGCAGACGACACTTGATTTGTAACAGAAACATGGAGACATTTACATGGATCACGTGTCAGCTTCTTGTGTTATTGTTTACGTTGGCTTTGATGTAAGTATATTTTATAATATACCGAGTAAATATATTTTTAATTTCGACTAAGTTTTTGAGTGATTTTACGTTGTTATGAACTATTGTGTATCCGATTCAATATTTGTTGCATAACAAGGGCACCGTCCCATAAACAAGATGTAAACGTAATACACATGTACAGATACCGCGGTATGTGAAATAAATAGTGTCAAGTTACAAAATAAGACATCATGTTGCACAAGCAATAGTTTGTAAAATTATAAGATGTTGCAGACTAGAATAAACATAAAGAAATAACATAATTATGCAGTGTTGCAAAATATTATACAACCTCGGTAATTTAGAATTTGAAAACCATTCATTATTTATATGCATATAGTAAAGGTACATCGCAAGGTTAAGAATATAAGGTCTTATTTTCGCATGACCTACATTTTGTAAGGAGGTAACATTTATATTGGTACTACTACGGTATTATCAGGTCTACAGGTACTTTAAACAGATCGTCGCCTTAATTCTACACTCACGTTAGTAGCATTTTATTAGTTTTGAGAAATGAAAACGTTTAAAGATTGAAGAGTCAATAACTTAAGAGTCTTACGTCTTTGTGGAATTGGAGTTTAGTCTATTTAGAACAGTTCTACAGGGTAACAAATCTCACCATCATTCAGAGCTCAGAGAGACGAACAAAACGAAACCAAACACTCAATATTGCCAAACAATGATTTACGTTCCTCTGGAATTAAGACGACGAGATGTTATTATATAAAGGACGGACGAGCATGACAATGATATTCGTCTTCTATACCACATTCAAAGGAGGACAATCTCTTGGAATACCGTCAATTCTGTCTAATGTTCTCTGTAGTGATAAAAAAAATATGAGAGAGTCTTTTTAACTTGCCGTAACAGTTGTATGTATGCTACATAGATTTTCATCAAAACCAAATCTGACAAAGGCGTGGTCAATCAAATTATTACCTTGAATAACTTCACGAAGTGTGTATAAGCGAGTAAATAAGATGCATTATTATTTACAGCTACTTGTATCAACATTTCACCAAGTTGCGCCGTTTTGGAATTCCTGGACCAACACCATGGCCCTTATTTGGTAATCTTCTACAACAGTTTATCAGGGTGAGTTATGATAATAATAATTATAGTAATGATAATAATAACAATGATAATAATTATAGTAATGATAATAATAATAATGATAATTGAAATAATAATGATAATAATTCTTTGTTTAAAGACACTTTGCAGATTTTGAATACATGTATTTTGTAAAGACACAGACACTATGTAGATTATAATATGGATAATGTGTAAAGACACAGACACAATGTAGATAATAATATGGATATTGTGTGAAGACACAGACACTATGTAGACTATAATATGGATATTGTGTAAAGACACAGACACTATGTATATTATAATATGGATATTGTGTAAAGACACAGACACTGTATAGACTATAATATGGATATTGTGTAAAGACACAGACACTATGTAGACTATAATATGGATATTGTGTAAACACACAGACACTGTATAGATTATAATATGGATATTGTGTAAAGACACAGACACTAGATTCTAATATGAATATTCTGCCAATAATTGGAAAATTTTAAATGTGAAAAGATACCTTAAACAGACTACACATTGTGATCACTTGAACTTGATATATGATATTGGAGAAAATCTAACTTAGCTTTAAGTCAGAATAAACAATTTCTGTGTAACATTTGCTATGGTTTCAGGGAATTCATAATACAGATGCAGAATGGTTCAAGAAATATGGAAAAGTTTATGGGTAAGTGGCTAATCCTCTGTCATAGTACAGTGGACTCTCGTTATAACGACCCTGTTAAACAAATATTCCGAATATTCTGTTATAATGTAAGTACATTGTAATGATAGTTGACTGCACTGAAGACACCACACTATAGTGGCCATTTGTCACAGTTTGTCTCACTGAAGACACCACACTATAGTGGCCATTTGTCACAGTTTGTCTCACTGAAGACACCACACTATAGTGGCCATTTGTCACAGTTTGTCTCACTGAAGACACCACACTGTAGTGGCCATTTGTCACAGTTTGTCTCACTGAAGACACCACACTATAGTGGCCATTTGTCACAGTTTGTCTCACTGAAGACACCACACTATAGTGGCCATTTGTCACAGTTTGTCTCAGGATTACTGGAGGAAATTTGATGATTTCCGCGTCCACTTTTCAAGTTGTAATTCCACATTAGATTCATTTGTATTTGATCTAAATATCAGCACAAAGAAAAGAATTTGCCAATATTTTACTTGTTCAACGTCATCAGAATAAAAAGTACCAGTTCTTCTGTGTGCTTATACCTACTGGAGATGTCTCGAGTTCACTCCCTGGTCCTGTCTAGAGTTCTCTCCCTTTATTCCTTCTACAGTATATGTATGTATAGTTAAATGATATACTGTAGAAGGAATACAGGGAGAGAACTCTAGAAGGGGTAAAGGGAATTGACCTTTCTGCAGATATTGACCTTTCTGCAGATATTGATTGACAGCTCGCGTTAGCCAATCGCGTTGCAGTATTCGTAACAAATAAAAACTATTTTCTTTGATCATTTTAATTACACATTAAGATGACTTTGACATCAATAAAATGCTAACACATGGACATTATGAAGACGCTTAAACAACGCTGCCTTGTTTGTACAGTAGAGAGTTTATGTAGTGATTGTTGGTCATTTGAGATTAACAGATCACCATTAAAGGACAGTATTGTCATAAGAATCTTATTGTTGCTGTCAAACTCGAAGATGTTGTGAATTATAAACTGCATACCTGTTTACTGTTATATTTCAGAATGTACACTGGTTTCCGGCCCACTGTTGTCGTGTCTGACATAAACATGATTAAGTCGATACTTGTGAAAGATTTCTCCAATTTTGTAGACAGACCAGTAAGGATTGATTTTCTTAATGAAAGATTGCATTAGATAAGTTAAAGTCCCCAGTGCACATTCAATTTTTTTATTTGGTCAAGTAGCTAACAAGTAAAAACAACACTTTTTAAAAAAAATCAACGTAAATTTGGTAAATACACAGTCATGTTGATTATAGAAATATCGTAATCTATACAAAATATAAGAAATGATATACCGACGATTCGCTGTCGGGAACCCAAAGAATAAAGCTGGATCTTCAGCTAAGAACAATTATCACGGACATAAAAGAGTTCAATCAAGTCTCAATACATATACCAGCCTGTTTCGAATCCATGGTTTATATGTCCGTGCAATTATGTATCCTCGTATGACAACAATACTGGGTCTTTCCCCCAAGAAATTGTCACAAATTCTCCCCCTTTATCAATTTTTAAGTTCTCTAGAAGGGATGAAGGGAGAGAACTTGTGACAATCTCCTGTGTTACCATGAAGAAAAAATGTGATTCTAATAGGCTTGTATTGTTTTCCTCGGAATCAACCTTCAATCAACAAATAAGAATTCAACCGGTCTGAATTATGATTGTTTGTTTCATCGGGTTTAACGCCGTTTCTCAACGATATTTCAGTTATATACGGCGGCCGGTTCACCTAACCAGTTTTTCCTGGACTGAATTCTTACCAGTACTAATTTACCCTTCCACAAGCAGCCGGCAACTTCTCCACATGTGGAGGAATATCGACATTTTTGTCAAATTTTCATGGAAGGGTATGACCTGCCGCGACCGGGAATCGAACCCAGATCGCCGGGTTACAAGTCCAGAGCACTAACCCCTGGACCTCTGAATTATGAGTATCAATCCAAAGTTCAGAAGTTTAAAGGGATAATTCATTAAATGGAGTATGAAACTTCTAAACACATACAGAAATTTACTTTATTAAATGCATACTGTTTCATAATGACGTTAGTATTTAAACTTTTGACATGAAAGAAAGTGTTAATACATAAATATGTCTCTTCTATTTCAGCACAATGGAAATATTCCGAAGTTACTTAACGATGGATTGTTTTTTATGCAAGGTCATGTTTGGAAAAAAACTCGCAATATCATTACACCAACATGTAGTGCAGGAAAACTAAGAAATGTAACATTCATTTACATAAACAGTCGGACCTCGTTTATTCAACAACCTTACATCTGAATACTTGGTATTATCCAAAATAAATGTCGGGTCCCGATGTATCTTCTTAGTGACGTCGAATTGAAATCGACTATTCGAAACCATGTATATTGGAAATGAAATTTTGAATCCGATAAATTCGAATGAACCAGGTCCGACCGTATATAAGTAAAATGAACAGACCTGTTAATATTTATTTTGGCATTTTCGTCCAGTTATGTCAAAGTGCTCCATAATATTGATCATGGCAGCTGCTAGGGCCATCAATCTCGCATTATTTTTATCAAATTTCGAATGAAAACACATAAGATTGTGTATACAAAGTACTACAATTTTGAAAGAAAAAATATGCAAGAACGTAACAAACTAATCTCACGTTTTTTTTCTTGGTCCATTAAAAAGGCGAGGGGCGAGATCGCGATTGCCCTAACAGGATTCCTGAAATATCCTAACTGGTTAGTCCCGCAGACCACTGTAGTATCTACACAATGTGCATGTGTGTCATGGGGTACTGGCTATGCCCGATTTCTTGGAAGTACCAAATAAACTGCTATTTAGATATAACATAATTTAAATGGCTGGTACCAGGTCAAACAAAAATGGCAGTTTCTGTGTCTTTCCAAAAATAGCTGATTTAAGAGGATACCAAACATGGTTGATACTTGGATATACAATAAATGGCGGGTATCGGGGATCCCATAACCGATACCCAAGTTCTTAAGCCACAAAAGTTTTTGTTTGTTTGTCGAGGTACAGTACTTAATGTTCAGCTTGAGTATAATGTGATAATTGTAAGACTTGGAGGCGCAGTGGTTGAGGGTTAGAGCGCCTGACTCCTGATCCAAAGGGCTTGAGTTTGAGCCCCATGATCACAAATTTAACACTCACAAAATTTGGCGCGATTACTGGTTGGTAGCCAGGAAGCAGTCATTAAGAGTGGTTAGTGTAGGTTGTAAGAACTTGTTTCCCAATTGATAAAAATATAGTAAGTTAAAATTTAATTTTCAGACTAATTTTCATTTCAGCTGGTTCCCATTATTAATAAATGTGCTGAAACCTTGGCTGACAATCTTGATGCTGTTGCTGGGCAACAGAATATCTGTGTGAGAGAGTAAGTTTCAGTATTTCTTATTCCGAGAATATCAAGATCACATGTACATATAATATGTAATGACTGACTGTAGCTTTAAATCACGATATAATTCATAGCTATATTGCGGTATTTGAGTACGGCAGCACTCTTAATGCAATGTTACATTTGAAGGCATCGATTTTCTCTTCAGGACCAAATAGACATTATACTGTATAAGTGGATAATATAGCATCTCGAAAATTTTGCAAATTTGCAAAATTACTTTTATCATATCTACACGTAGTAACAATCGCCATTACATAATCAATTGTAGGTCAGGGAGTGCTTTTGATATGACTCCATAGGGTACCGGACTCCAAGTATCGACTACACAGTGTGTAGATAAATATATACATGTACTTCGGTGCATGTGGAAATTTACGCTGTGGATAATGTTTGCGAAATATGTGCATTCGCGAAATTCGCAAATTTTTCCGCCTCGTAAACTTTACCACTTATACAGTAAATGGAAAAATATAAAATTTGATTAAATAAATGTTTCCATTTTTTCAATTACATCTGGTTATTTTAAATACAAAAACTTGAACATAATTATGTGTATCATAAATGTATATTTAACCTGGTAAATTGCAGGTATTTCATACATTTTACTATGGATGCGATTGCTTCAACTGCATTTGGATTGGACATTGATTCCCAGAAACAGCCCGATGAACCATTTGTAAGAAACATCGACCGTATATTTCGATTCAGCCCATTAGCAAGAATACCCCTCATTATATCAGGTGGGAGTAATTGTGTATTGTGAAATATATCTGCTTTATACTGCTTGATTAGTTGCACAACATAAGCCGGTACATCATTAATGTACAGTAAAACCTTGATAATAAGACCACTCTTGGGACTCTTGAAAACTGGTCTTCTTATTGAGATGGTCTTAATACTTAGGTTGAATAAAGAGCAAAACAATGAAAATGGACATGAAAATTGGGTTTCTTCATTTCGAGGTGGTCTTATTATTGAGGTCTTTAAGTGAGGTTTTACTGTATGTTATATTTCCATTATTTACAACAAGTACACATGTATTTAGTTGGAAAACGTCCGATGTAATCGTGCAAACAAATATACAGATTTCTGATTTTTACAGAATAATGTTCACACAATGGTATCAAACTTAATTTCAACAGTGATCAGAGGTGCGTTTTTTAGAGGTAGGAAAAATGGAATTCTACCTAGCGCTACGTAGGGATAGTAGCACTGCCATTTGTTAAACGTAGGAAAAGTAGCCCCTATCTTTAGATAGGTAGTGTGATCTGACAGTGCTAGATTTGCTAAACAAAATAGAGTCCATGCGGAACAGTGTCGTCTGGTCTACCGCGTGCCATTTTGTAGCGTTTTTTAGACAACTAGCTTTTCTACATTGACAAACTTTTTCTCGCTGACTTCCCCTACCTCTAAAACACGCACCTAGGATTCCTTGTTTGTTTCCCCCTTTTTAACCGAGATATAACGATTTGGATAGGCTCCTGCACGGCCATTGCGATCAAGAATTAAAGCTCATTTTACGGTATATGGACATAATACCCTCCGGATTTTGTCCACCTTGTAAAATTCACGAAGGGGATTTTGTCCACCTTGTACAAAATGAGCAAAGGAGATTTTATCCAAAGGAATTTTGTCCTACACTCTCATTTTACTATGATTCCATATGACTTTATTGTTTATAGCTATTGCACCAGGCATTGGAAGATTGTTGTACAAGCTTGGTATAACACAGTGGCCAAGGGAAACGGTACAGTTCTATGAAGATGTTGGTAAAGCTCTTATTGAAGACAGGAGAAAGACGAAAATGGTAAGTATTTTATTCTTATATTTTCGAGAAAGAATACTGAAAGTTTTTTCAAGTATTTTCATTTTATCAAATTATTTTCTGAGTCCTTAGGAAGCACAAACAATAAAGCTGTGCGCAGTTATAATATTGAAATATGTCTTATAAACATTATAATATGAACATACAAAGTTACTAAACAACCAACACATTCTACTTCAAAACAGTTTTATTTCATCTGTCCATGTAGAATAGAGTGGATTTCCTTCAACTTCTGATGGAAGCTGAGTTTGATGAAGAGAGTGATGGCACAGCAGTACAAGATTCTAACTCAACAGGCAGTGGAAAAAAACAGAAAACTAGTATGTACTTGAATTGTCAAAATGTATATGCAGTACTGTTTGGTTAATAACACATATTTTATTTTTATCCCCACCCGTCGCCATTTTATTCTGCAACGATTACGTAAAGATTCAACAAGACTGAAACATGTTCTTGAAAATAACGAATGAAAACATAGGTGGCCATTTTCAGGAAACATGTATATATTTTCGACTAAAGTTACTGTTAAACTAACATTTATGTAAACTGCATTGAAATAAAATGAAGTAAACAACAAACATTGGGTTCCGTCAGCCTGAAACTAGTCAATGTTTGTCCCATATGTTCACTGATGATCACTTTTCTAACTTCAAGACTAGACAATTAAGACAACATCTCTTGAAACAACTAAATCAGTCATTAACTATTGCTCTAACCCTGACCATTGATCCTGCACAAACTTTGTTAAGGGATCTTGTAATCTTCACAGTATATGGATCTTACTCCAACTTTGTACATTTATCTTGCTAGTATATTATGTATGGATCTTGTCCAAACTTAGTACACACTAACCTTCTTCTACTTTTTACATTGAACTTGCTACGTGGATCGTACTCAAACATGGTACATGGACTTTACTCAAACTTGGTCCCTGGATCTTACTCAAAACTCGGTACCTGGATCTTACTCAAACTTGGTACATAGATCTTACTAAAATTTGGTACAAGTATCTTACTCAAACTTGGTTCATAGATCTTACTCAAACTTGGTACATAGATCTTACTCAAACTTAGTACATAAATCTTACTCAAACATGGTACATGGATATTTCTCAAGTTTGGTACCAATATCTTACTCAAACTTGATACATATACCTTACTCAAACATGGTACTTGAACTTGATACATGTATCTTACTCAAACTTGATACTCGAACTCGGTACATGGATCTTACTCAAACTTGGTCCCTGGATCTTAATCAAACTTGGTCCCTGGATCTTACTCAAACTTGGTACATAGATTATACTCAAACTTGGTACATAGATCTTACTCAAACTTAGTACATAGATCTTACTCAAACTTGGTACCTGTATCTTACTCAAACTTGGTCCATAGATCTTACTCAAACTTGGTACATGGATATTACTTAAACATGGTACATGGATCTTACTCAAACTTGATACATAGATCTTGCTCAAACTTAGTACTCAAACTTGGTACATATATCTTACTCAAACTTGTTCCATGAGTCTTACTTAAACTTGGTACATAGATCTTACTCAAACTTGGTACTCAAACTTGATACATGGATCTTACTCAAACTTGGTACTCAAACTTGATACATGGATCTTACTCAAACTTGGTACATAGATCTTGCTCAAACTTAGTACTCTAACTTGGTACATGGATCTTACTCAAACTTGGTACTCAAATTTGGTATATGAATCTTACTCAAACTTAGTACTCTAACTTAGTACATGGATCTTACTCAAACTTGGTACATAGATCTTACTCAAACTTGGTACATGGATCTTACTCAAACTTGGTACATAGGTCTTGCTCAAACTTAGTACTCAAACTTGGTACATAGATCTTACTCAAACTTGGTACTCAAACTTGATACATGTATCTTACTCAAACTTGGTACATGGATCTTACTCAAACTTGGTACATATTTCAGAACTGAGTGATGATGAGATAAATGGTCAGGCATTTGTGTTTTTCTTGGCTGGTTTTGAAACAACTTCAAGTTTGTTGCGATATGCAGCATATGTTCTAGCTCTTCATCCTGACATTGATACAAAATTGTATTCAGAAATACAGGAATGTATTGGTCAGGTACGTTTATATCTACCGACATATTTTTATATCTGAAATCATTTGGAAGTCAAATGCCTTGTACTGTGTATTTCAAGTGAAGAAATTACAAATGTATATATATTTTGCAAAAACATTAATTTAAGGACCAGTTATTTTGTAGTAAAAATTAATTGGTTGTAACTACGTCTTATAAGGCACTGAACAAAGTTATGATGACTATTTTCCGGCAACATAAACATGTTATTTTTTCTTAATAGGACGAACCAACATATGAGAATATTGGACTATTGAAGTACATGGATCAGTTTATTCATGAAGTGTTGAGATGTTATCCCCCGGTACCCAGGTACAATACATACATATATCACATGTCCATACGTGTTTTCAATGAAGTATATCAAACACATACTACAGTAAAACCTCATCAAAAGACCACCTCAATAATAAAGATTGAATAAGCTGACTTACATGTGTTCGTTTGTTGAATCCTGTATCCGGCCCTGGTTTCAGACGAGACTTTGTTGACTAGGTTTCCAAACTGAGTCCAGAGTTTATAGAACTTAAATAAGGCCTTAGTTTTACAAAAAAACAAATGATTGATATTTATGGAGTAAAAATAATACACTAAAACCTCACTTAAATACCACCTCAAAATTAAAACCTCCTCAAAATTAAGAACACAATTTTTAAGTCCATTTTCACTGTTTTGTTCTTTATTCAACCTCAATATTAAGACCACCTCAATAATAAGACCAGTTTTCAAGAGTCCCAAGGGTGGTCTTATTATTGACGTTTTACTTTATATATACTTTACAAAAAATAAAAAATGACAGACCAATACAGAAATGGCTATCGCATGACCATGCATGTACTTCTTTTCCATGGAGAATACAATATATCGGACACATTTCATTTATGTACACGACTGATATATAGGAATCTGAGGTCAGAGGCCTGAACTCATTTTAAAACTGTATAGGAGATAAGAAGCGTTTGGTATATGCCGGTAATTTATCTTTATAACTTACTTTAACCTTTTCCTTAACTAGTTCGTAAAAGTTCATGACTGTACAAATACATGAAATAACACTCTAGTAAGATTCAATATGTACGGCAATACCTGGGGAAAGCTTGAAAATATCCATGAACTTTGAATGTAGGGTATGCCATTTTTATGACTGCCCTATACTGTTTGCACTATTTTGGGAGTGATGTTGTTTTAATTTACGTGGTCATTCGGGCAATATTGCATCTTTTCGAACTATGATATATGGTTAAGAAATCTGGGTTAAATTTATCTGTAATTAGAGGATAAGTAAGGCCCTGCATAACAGTGCGGCTGCCCTATAGTAATCAACATTTCTGTCCAGGAGGGCAGACAGTCGTTGATCCAACTATATGTTAGTTTATTTGTTTCACTCAATAACTCAAGAATGCGTTGGCCTTAATAGGCATGCTGGTCATGGCATGTAGAAGACCCCTATTGATTTTGAGGGCAGTAGGTCAGAGGTCAATGTTATGACGACCTTGACTTGAAAAACGGTTTCCACTCATTAACTCGATGAAGGATTTGGCTATGGTCCTCAACCTGTATAGGCCTCCTGGTTATTACAGGTAGATGACAAATATTGAATCTAGGATAGTATGTCAGAGGTCAAGGTGACTTTGGCAGGAACAAAGTTTGCAATCAATGACTCAAGAAGGCTTTCTGTATTCAAACTTGATCGGCCTGCTGGTGTTCGTAAGAAACATTTACACCTCTTTTCAATATATTAAATTACCTGCACCAAGGTCATCATGCAGAGTTCAGATCACATTTCAATTTGTAATAGCTGTTGTTTGTATATAGTTCACCAAATATGTTCTATTGAGTCAATATAATTTCTGTATTAATAATTAGACACTCATATTTAGGCTTGCCAGAACAACTAAGGAGGATATAACGATAAATGGGGTCACCATACCAAAGGGAGCATCAATCCAGATCCCTGTGTGGAATATTCATCGTGATGCTGATCTCTACGATAATCCAGATGTGTTTGATCCAGATAGGTAAACAATAACATTGATACATTACTGCTACTACTTAGTGTATTGATTGTTTCCAGGCATGAAAATGCAAACTTTCAAAATAAGATGAAAATTAGGCAAGGGGTCCAGAGGGCTGCTGAAGCTTCTGGCTTTCAAGCATCTAAGATGGCTTAAATTGTCTCAAAACAGCCCTTGTGAGCATCAAATCTGCGGATTTCCGCGAAGCCACGGAAAATTTCAGATGATTTTGCAAATGTTAATCTAATATTTTTTCATGGATAAACTTTGTTATAACCATGGATCAATATACTTTGTATATTAAAGAATAAATTCAACAGAAAAAATGTAAGAGCATTACTTTCCTCTAAAGCCTATGTGAATATTTTAATACTACATTATTGATACTTTGTCTTAATCAGTAAACAAAAGACGAAATCTATCCTTCTGTCAGTATGTCCACTTTTAGCTTGTCCGTGCTTCATCTCCAATACTGCTGGTTGGATTTCAACCAAATTTCACAGGATTGATAAGTATCAAGTGCAGTTGTGCATCCCTGTCGCTTGTTTCTGCTCAGATAATTATTCACTGAATTATGGCCCTTTGATGTTTTTATAATGGGGAAGTTTATCTGCACTTCATCTCAAATACGGCTGGTTGGATTTCAACCAAACTTCACAGGATTGATAAGCATCAAATGAGTTGTGCATCTTCGTTGCTTCGTTCAGCTCAGACAATTTTATATTAAATTATGGCCATTTCGTGTTTTTAAAAACTGTTTATACATGTACAGTGCAAGATGAACTGATCAAAGAAAGGTCATATGACCATATTAATTGTTTGCTCAATATTTTATTCTAACATCTTGTATCAGTATTACAAATACTGACAAACTGCCATCTGGGAGACATATGTTTTTGCTTAAAAAACAACCATCAAGTTCAGATGCTTTTTTTAAATATAAAAAATGGCATTGTAGTTTTTCTTGAACAATGAAACTGAAAGATCACATCATTCGCCAAGCAGTTTATTTTGCGGTAAAGTAGAATTAGTCAATTCGTTTAACTGACTTAATTGAATTTATCAGGTTTGACCAAGATAAAAAAAACTCTGCAGAGAATGTGATGTTTCTGTCATTTGGTATCGGACCACGACATTGTATTGGTATGAGACTAGCTTTGGTTGAAGCCAAAATTGCTCTTGTGTATGTTCTACGCAAAGTGAAGTTCATCAAAACTGATCACACGAAGGTGAGTTAAAATATTTAAGAAAATAGATCTTTGATCTTGACGATATTACTTTTTTGTTCAACCATCAATTTGGTTGCATATAACGTTCTGATGTCTTTTGTAGTAGCGTGATTTTGACCTATTCATTTGAAAATAAAATAAATTGAGAATAAGGTATACAATAAACGGATAAAGAAGGGGTTCCGAGAACAACACCGAAACATGAAGGGAAACTTAGCAATGGCATAATGACCTTTGAACTTTCAAAATAAAAAATGAGGTAGTGTGTGTATGTCAACTCGCAATAAGTTCTACCACCGTTTACTGATGTCTGGCCCACTCAATCGGTAGAGCACTCAACTGCAAATCTAGAAGTCATTGGTTCAAAACATGCGTTCTTCAGTGACAATTTGACTGAAGATGACGCATTTAAAACATTAAAAAAACAATACTGTTTAATGTATTACTATTTGTGTTTTTTTACATTTCTTTTTAGGTTCCATTGGATCTGAATCATTTCGGAATTCTGCGCCCAAAGACACCAGTTGCAGTTGGCATATTGAACAGATAATCTGTCAGATGTGATATTTATAATTAACATTTTGAAGTATTGTGCAGAATGTATATACGATCGTGGTTACTCAGGTGGTGTCAGATCGAGTTCTCTCCCTTTATCCATTCTAGAGTTCTTTCCCTTCTATAGTATATGTACTGTATATACATATACTAGAGAAGAGAGAATTTCAATAAGCGTATGCTTCTATTTCTATCCACTTGTCTATTACATGCACTTTGTAATCTTGTCATTTACTGTAAATGTATATTACATGACACTTTAGACAAATAAATATGTTTTAAACTACAGAAGAGGTAAAGGGAGAGAACTCTTGTGTCCCAGATCTACTGTAAAATGTTTATATATTGAAAAAATATATATCTAGATATTGTTATGCCATTCAAGTACATGTAAATGCATTTAACCCAGGAGCCTTATGTATACGTCTGTGATTTAACAGTTCTCAAACATACTGCATCAAGTTTCATTTCATCAAATATGTATCATGTTTCGGAAACAACAAAGTAATGGTGTTTGACTTTTATTGACTTTCTTGAATCTCTATGCTCCGGTACAACTGTATATTGATATAGTATTATCAATGTATTTCATATGTTTTGTTTGTACGATTGTTCCACTTCATTTGTAAATGTGTGTGTTGGTAATTAGAGTTAATAACCAAGAGCACATATACTGTTCATCTTCTTGTGTTTATTTGCATCAAATGATGTGTTACATGATTGTGTTAGTTTGTTGACGAAATTCCCGAATCAAGCCCTGCTTTCAGACGAGACTTTGTTGACAAAGTTTCAAAACTGAGTCCAGAGTTGATAGAACTTAAAAAAGGCTAAAAATGTCAACATGTCTCTATTCAAATGATTGATATTTATGCAGTTAAAAAATACACTAAAACCTGACTTAAAGATTACCTCAAAATTCAGACCTGAGAATTAAGAACACACTTTTCAAGGCCATTTTCACTGTTTGGCTCTTTATTCAACCTAAATATTAAGACCACTCAATAAGAAGACCAGTTTTCAAGGGTCCCAAGTGTGGTCTTGTAATTGAGGTTTTACTGTACAATAAAAAGTTTCATTATTGAGAATGGGACAAGTATATCTCAGTGTATAACACATAGTATGGATTCTGACTAAAGGCCCGGTCACACCGCAAGAACTTTGCTGGAGCGTTCCTGGAGCGGTGAAAAAATTTCATCACCGCTCGTTACCGTTCACCAGAAGTTGGCCCCCGTTAAGGCAACGCCGTATACGCTCGGCCACCGCTTATGGTCCCTCCTACCGCTCCGAAAGTTTTGAGCTGCACAAAATATTGCGAGCGGTGAGGAGCGGGCAATTTTCCGCTCCGGCAAAGTTCACCACCGCTCCAACAACGCCCAGTCAAAGTTTGGCACCGCTAGACGCAAGTTCGTGGACGCTTGGGTCCGCTAGGCCAACGCAGAAATCTTGAACGCTGGACCACCGCTGCTTCGCCAGCTTTGCCCGGGCGGTGATTAAACGTTGCACAAACTTTGGTGGAGCGGTTGTAAGCGTTTTACGAGCGGACACGGGATTGCTGGAACGGTGTCGGGCGTTGAAGCAGCGATCCATTGCGGTGATGAACTTTGGTTTGGCGTTGGTATGGAGGTGTCGGAGCGGGACCAGAATTTGGCTATAAATACGGGGAGAAATGGACCAGGAGCCCATTTGGAATCGAGCTGCCTTTGAGTGCAGACCTCATTTACATCGAATTTGCTCAAAGTTACAGTAAAACTGTACTACCATGGATGCTGAGAGACTTGCTATGATTGGTGCACTAGTCCAGCAGCAGAATCAGAACCTCCTCAGATTGCAACAAGCTGTTGACAGAAGGAGAAGAGAGAGAAGAAGGAGAGACAGAGTTGTGTGGGTCAGACAGTGGATACTGAGAAGGCATGAACATGGACTGTATGACAAGCTGATGGTGGAGCTGAGGAATGAGGATCCACGAGCCTTCCAGCACTTCATGAGGATGCCACCAGCCATGTTTGATGAAGTTGTACAGAGGCTGACCCCCAGATTGACCAAGCAAGACACCAATTACCGAGCAAGCCTGGAACCTGGTCTCAAAGTGGCAATCACCCTACGGCACCTGGCCTCTGGTAACACCTACAGAAACATGCAATACGCCTGGAGGGTTCCCCACAACACCATCAGTGTGGTAGTCAGAGAAGTGGTAAAGGCCATCATTGAGGAGTACACAGATGAACTCTTGTTTTGCCCAACAACTGAACAAGGATGGAGAGACCTGGCTGACCAATGGTACCAGAGATGGAACTTTCCCCACACAGTTGATGCCATTGATGGCAAGCACGTGGCCTGTAAAGCTCCTCGTAACTCTGGCTCAGAATTCTACAACTACAAAGGCTTTTACAGCGTGATCCTGTTTGCCATGGTGGATGCTGACTACAAGTTCACCTACATTGACCTATCAGGCAATGGCTCATCCTCAGACGCTCAGATCTACAACGAAAGTGATCTCCATCGTGGGCTGGACCAGAACAGGATTCATGCCTTTCCTCAGCCAGACCCCCTACCCAATGACAATCAGGATGTGCCTTACTTCATCATCGGGGATGACGCCTTCTCACTGCGGACGTACCTCATGAAGCCGTACAGCACCAGAAACCTCACCCATGAAGAGCGCATCTTCAACTATCGGCTGTCCAGGGCAAGACGGGTCGTGGAGAACGCCTTCGGCATCCTGGCTGGTCCTGTGTCAGGGCCTCCTCGGGCTCGTCATGAGAGTCTGCAAAATATAACAAATGAATAATAAATGAGCAATGTCAACGTGAAAGAAAGATTATGGTTATTATTATTATTATTATTATTATTATTAAATTTCATACATTTTCATTGATGATTACCTTCATCAGCAGCTGCCCCTGCCTGGGCTGTGGTAGCAGTGGCTGTGGCTGTGTTAGCAGTGGCTGTGCTAGCAGTGGCTTCTGGTGTGGCCTGACTGGTCTCTGCAAAATATAACAATGGAATAATAAATTAAAAATGTTGAAGTAAAATACATAACAGTATTTTTTCACAGTTGTTAAATATTTCTTGACACAACCAGTGGGCCACATATATTTACCTGACTCCATTGGTTCAGCTGCCTGCTCAGTAATGATCTTCTTGGAGGCTGCTGCCTTTCCTTCTCCAGCCTTCCTCTTCTTTTGTCCACGAGGCATGATGAACTTCAACTATCGACTTCTATCAAAAATCTATCAGAACTTCTATCAAAGCGATCCGTTCAGCTCCGTAGTCAAAAGCGGTATGCCGCTAAACCAACTTTAAACCCCCGCCGAGCCAACGCCCGCATGCGCAGAACGCCGCTCTATCAACGCTGGCGTCACCGCTAAACCAACGCTCGCTACCGTTAAGCCAACGCTATAGCAACGCCGGCTTCAGCGGTGCACCGCTAAGGCAACGCCCGTGTTTTCGATTGTTTTCCCATTTTGTGCGCGATGACGAGCGTTGTCGAAATTCGGTCCCCTCTCCCTACCGTTCAAGGAACGCTCCAACAAAGTTCGGGCGGTGTGACCGGGCCTTAACAATTTATAATTTTATGAAATATATCCGGCTTTGAAATTTTGAGTTTTTTTGTGATTTTTCATTGACCTGATTTTATTGAAAATGATTGTTAGGTGTTTCCTATTGAAAAACATTTCTTTGTTCAGATACATTTATGTTCATTTCAACACTGGCAGCACGTAATGTTTCTTCAAGGGTTGATTTCCCCGATACAACGTTTCCTAGAATCCATGGATAGTTTTTGATGCATCTCGATGTCTGTTCAGCAAGAGATATGGTATAAGCCGGCATTGAAATATGGAGTGCCGTTTTACTTGTTTATACCATATTTAGATTCATTTAGAATAGATACATAGCTTTGGTTGCATCTCCATTTCAATTCAGTGAGCGACGTGGTATAAGCAAATATTGAAATGTGTGCCGATTTACTATTTGATAATATTTTAGGTACATGTAGAATGGATACATAGTTTGTGTTGCAAACCTAAATAAATGGTATTTAGGTTTTTGAAAGAATCAATTTGCTTTTTCAAAGTTTCTTGACAACTGACAGTATAATGAAATAGATATAAGCAAAAATATCATATCTAAGTTTGTATTTTACCTCCCCCTAGTAAATATTAGTACCCCCTGGGCATATTCGCAAACGAATCGTATCTAAATATTATCGCAATCATTTTCACACCATTTTATCATAAACTAACTTAAGTTATCCGCAATATCGTCATGACATGATAAGAAAGACGAGGAAAAAAACGGACAAACCAAACAGACTATGAAGAGTACAAAGATCACGTGATGAGTGTTTCATTAAGTTCGTATAAAAAGTAAAAAATACAAAAACTGGGGGAAACATGGCTTCATAAATGGCTAGTCGTTCGTGTGGGTATTCCCCTGGTTTATTGTGGCCCGGAGTGACTTTGTTATGCAAAGCTATTAACGTAGAAGGAAGGATTGTGAGTAAAAATTCTAGAATTGTGTATTACATAATGGACCCTTGAAAACTGATCTTCTTATTAAAGTGTTCTTAATGTTGAGGTTGAATAAAGAGCAAAACTGTGAAAATGAGCTTGAAAATTGTGTTCTTAATTTTGATGTGGTCTTATCATTGAGGTGATCTTTAAGTGAGGTTTTACTGTACATGTATATAATTCACAAAAGCACCTATACATTCAAATTTGTTTGTAAACATACATATATGTATATTAACTTTTAATTTATCATAACTTAATGTTTGGTAATTTTGCAAACACTTGAAGCAGGGTACACTGTTTTGAATAAATATCCTATATACCCCATATACCACACATCGAACTGAATAAGTAAAACGAAATCGCGTTTAATTTATTCTAACTCCTATTGTGTTTTATATTTAAACGATGGAGGGTTGAAAGTATTGAATACAATAACCTGGATGCCGGTTATAAATGATGATTATGTAAATGTTCACCCTTACAAACTAGGGTGGGCTAAGCGTAAAATCATATCCTTTGTAACATATTGCTTTCCAAAGTGCCTCACAACAAGATGTGTCACGAGGTAATGTGTATCATGTAACAAGATGTTTCACAAGGTAATGTGTATCATAACAAGATAGATCACGAGATCATGTGCTCTACAACAAGATAGATCACGAGATCATGTGCACTAATACAAGATAGATCACGAGGTCATGTGCTCTATAACAAGATAGATCACGAGGTCATGTGCTCTATAACAAAATAGGTCACGAGGTCATGTGCTCTATAACAAGATAGGTCACGAGATCATGTGCTCTATAATAAGATAGATCACGAGATCATGTGCTCTATAACAAGATATATCACGAGGTCATGTGCTCTATAACAAGATAGATCACGAGATCATGTGCTCTATAACAAGATAGGTCACGAGATCACGTGCTCTATAACAAGATAGATCACGAGGTCATGTGCTCTATAACAAGATAGATCACGAGATCATGTGCTCTATAACAAGATAGGTCACGAGGTAATGTGCTCTATAACAAGATAGGTCACGATGTAATGTGCTCTATAACAAGATAGATCACGAGATCATGTGCTTTATAATAAGATAGATCACGAGATCATGTGCTCTATAACAAGATAGATCACGAGGTCATGTGCTATATAACAAGATAGATCACGAGATCATGTGCTCTATAATAAGATAGATCACGAGATCATATGCACTATAACAAGATAGATCACGAGGTCATGTGCTCTATAACAAGATAGATCACGAGATCATGTGCTCTATAACAAGATAGGTCACAAGGTAATGTGCTCTATAACAAGATAGATAACGAGATCATGTGCTCTATAACAAGATAGGTCACGAGGTGATGTGCTCTATAACAAGATAGGTCACGAGGTAATGTGCTATATAACAAGATAGATCACGAGATCACGTGCTCTATAACAAGATAGATCACGAGGTCATGTGCTCTATAACAAGATAGATCACGATATCATGTGCTCTATAACAAGATAGGTCACGAGGTAATGTGCTCTATAACAAGATAGGTCACGAGGTAATGTGCTCTATAACAAGATAGGTCACGAGGTAATGTGCTCTATAACAAGATAGGTCACGAGGTAATGTGCTCTATAACAAGATAGATCACGAGATCATGTGCTCTATAATAAGATAGATCACGAGATCATGTACTCTATAACAAGATAGATCACGAGGTCATGTGCTATATAACAAGATAGATCACGAGATCATGTGCTCTATAATAAGATAGATCACGAGATCATATGCACTATAACAAGATAGATCACGAGGTCATGTGCTCTATAACAAGATAGGTCACAAGGTAATGAGCTCTATAACAAGATAGATAACGAGAGCATGTGCTCTATAACAAGATAGGTCACGAGGTGATGTGCTCTATAACAAGATAGGTCACGAGGTAATGTGCTCTATAACAAGATAGGTCACGAGGTAATGTGCTCTATAACAAGATAGGTCACGAGGTAATGTGCTCTATAACAAGATAGATCACGAGATCATGTGCTCTATAACAAGATAGGTCACGAGGTAATGCGCTCTATAACAAGATAGATCACGAGATCATGTGCTCTATAACAAGATAGATCACGAGGTCATGTGCTCTATAACAAGATAGATCACGAGATCATGTGCTCTATAACAAGATAGTGTCACGAGGTCATGTGCTCTATAACAAGATAGATCACGAGATCATGTGCTCTATAACAAGATAGATCACGAGGTCATGTGCTCTATAACAAGATATATCACGATATCATGTGCTCTATAACAAGATAGATCACGAGATCATGTGCTCTATAACAAGATAGATCACGAGATCATGTGCTATATAACAAGATAGATCACGAGATCATGTGCTCTATAACAAGATATGTAAATGAGGTAATGTGCTCTATAACAAGATATGTAAATGAGGTAATGTGCTCTTTAACAAGATAGATCAGGAGATCATGTGCTCTATAACAAGATATGTAAATGAGGTAATGTGCTCTATAACAAGATATGTAAATGAGGTAATGTCCTCTATAACAAGATATGTAAATGAGGTAATGTGCTCTATAACAAGATAGATCACGAGATCATGTGCTCTATAACAAGATATGTAAATGAGGTAATGTGCATTATAACAAAATGCTTCTGAAAATTCATGCGCCCTATTCTTGACATGTTTCTACAATATTGTATCAAAATAACACAAAAAATGGATAATGAGATTAACTGTCGGAATTATCAGCATTCACTACTTAAACAAATGAACTATTAACTACAAAACAAACATTTCCCTACATTTTAGAAATATGAAGCGATGATCACTTATACTATGCTCATTTTTTGTTCATTTGTTTATTTACCCAAACATGAATAATATATTTCCTTTGGTTAAAACATCACTAAACATGCATTTATAAAGAATGAACTCATAATGTATTAATCCATATTTGTTGAAGAAAGATGTTTGAACATCATAAAATAAAAAATAAAAATCAGTGTTTTTTAACAATCGGGCAATTTTACAGGTTTTGACTGTAAGTAATATGATAAAAAAAAGATTTTTTCAATCGGTTTTACATTGCAATATAGTTCTTATTAAAGATATTTTAGCCAATGTAACAACACTACTGGATAAAGCCAATTCAAACATTTGATGTTCAGATGAGCCGGATACATCTTTAACATATCAACAAGCAAACACTCCCTATTATACTTTTAAAGCCTTCTAAAAATGTTTAGTAAAATAGCAAAATAGAGCTTGAATGAAATCGATGGTCGCGCTGTTTTAATTATGAGGTAATTGTTCGACTGTTAATGTGTGAATGAGCTGCAAGATCGGAACAATTTGTATTCCTACGCCATGACGCCACCGCTTCCAGACCACGAGTGAACTGACAAATTGATATTTTGCCACCTACTTCACATATCGGTGAAATTAGACAGGAAAGTGTTTATATTATGAATTATTAAGCCCATACCTATGGTGGCATAGAGGTGACATATGTGTGAACTTATTTGAGCTCGTTCCCACGACTTAGTATGTCGTGGGAACGAGTTAGTATGTCGTGGTCACGAGATAAAAATAATTTCACAAATGTCACCTCTATACCACCGTACATACCACATATATTGATACAGTATTTAATATGCTTATCTACTTATCAATAACGGGTGCTTCCTGTATTTTGTTATTGGTTTATTGTAAAAGTAAAATTGTTTTCATATTTGTGTTATAAAAATACTTTTTGCATTAGCTATGTTTAACCCAGGGGTGTGTGCTTCAATAATGTGTACGTACAGTAAAACTTCAATAATAAGACCACACTTGTGACCCTTGAAAACTGGTCTTCATATTGAGGTGGTCTTCATATTGAGGTGGTCTTCATATTGAGGTGGTCTTCATATTGAGGTGGTCTTCATATTGAGGTGGTCTTCATATTGAGGTGGTCTTCTTATTGAGGTGGTCTTCATGTTGAGGTGGTCTTCTTATTGATGTGGTATTTTTATTGATGTGGTATTCTTATTGATGTGGTCTTCTTATTGAGGTGGTCTTCTTATTGAGGTGATCTTCATATTGAGGTTGAATAAAGAACAAAACAGTCAAAACGGATTTGAAAAGTGTGTTCTTAGTATTAATGTGGTTTTTAAGTGAGGTTTTACTGTATGTTTAACCCAGGGATGTGTGCTTCAATGATTTGTACGTATTACATGTATGTATAATTTAAGGTGTTCCATTCATACACCTTTCTTTCACTCTGATTTTAAGAAATGGACTGTCCCCACATCTCAATGTTTTCTGTTATTCATTTTTATTTTAGGGTATAAAGGTGCTTAATGACAATATAGATCAGTAATATAAGGCATACAGCTTGTCCGGGTAACGAACTCACGACCTCGAATTACCTTTCATAGGACAATGTTTAAGTGAGACAAATTACAAGTGAAAATGTAGTGAAAACAATCACAAACTTGATCAGAACTCTTCTTATATAGTATAATATGAAAATAATGAATCACTTGAATTGAAATAATATATACTTATACATGTATATAGAATTTGCTTAAGAAAAACATCATCCGTGCATTTTAACTGTGTGTTACCATAGTGGTCACACGTAATAACCTCTAACATAAAAGGCTTCATTTAGAGCACACAATGTTAAAATAAGTTTTATAAATCCATTCACTTGTAAGCAGACACTATTGGATATCAGTCAGGGGCATAGCTTAGGTGAAATTGATGTGTATTCATAGTTTTAGGGGGGGTCCGGGGGCATGACTCCCTGGAAACAGTTAGATCGTTAGGGATGCGTTTTGGTGTTTCTTTCGTTCCTGTAAATATGCTGCAATAACATCAAAAACATACATTAAATATCCCGATGCAGTTTGGCCATTTTTATATGTGTTCGATTTTTCGGCCTATAAGAATCTACGTCCCTGTCAATGTAGATATAAAAACAGACGACAACCGTCGGTGGACATACGCAAACTTTCTTAATGATCGCATTTTAATCTGGAAAGAAAACATTGCGTTCCAACAGAAGCTAAATGGTACCAGTTTACAGATACCCCACAAGTTAGAGCTAATCAGAATGTGATATGCCTTTATTTGTTTAACTGAATTAATTTCTGACAAGTTAACTATTTCGGCAATTACCATGACACAACCTCGTGTGTATTATACAACGTACATGTAAATATAGTCGTGTTACAAGATTAGCCCAAATAAATATGTGTTCATAGTTTTCTTGCTGTCGTTTGATCGACTTAATTACACTTTCTGTGATACACTTAGGATAAATCCGTCTTAAAATAGGCTTAACTTGAATTTAACCTTCGTACTGAATGAGGTTTATCTTCAGGTAAATTGCCCTTTGAAAGTTGTTCAAATATGGGATTAAGTCTTTGCGGTATTTTGGTGTTACGTTTTGCGTGTGTTTCTATAGTACATGGTAAAGCACTGACAGCCGTAAACACACTATAACACTGTCGATTTGTTTGCACTTTTAATGGATATTAGTGATATAAGTCGCTTGTAAAACGAACTACTGGCATAACATTATACATATAAGTCAATACATATTCTATAAACTTTTAAACAAGTTCAAAATTTTTTAATCAATCAAGTATAGCTTCACTTTGCTTTCCCATGCTTACGTTCAGATTTTGGACCACCGCGTCCCTTCTTTCCTGATCCGGGCGATTTTGGAGATTTTCTCCCGCCTTTTTTGTTTCCGAAAAGAATCGCCAAAGTTGACCTCTTTGCTTCCGATGCGTGTTCCTCGTGTTTCAATTTCATTGGCGGAACAGAACGTCGAAATGACTTTGAATGTTGAATTGCTAAAAAGTCCATCATGGTGGCTAAATCACCCACAATATGTTTATACTGTTCAAACTTGCTTGTATCTAGCTCTGAGGAACGAAATTGTTTTGGAGCGATACCTCGCTTTGGCTCCCGCATTTGTATTAATGACATTGTGTTGATCTTTGGCGATCCGTCCGGAGTATCGTATAATGCTCTGTCGTACCTCGGAGATCGCTGTTTGGCTTTAGTATACGTACTTAAGTTTGACCTAGGCGTCGAAATTCGGACAGATTTATTAGTGTCCTTATCAATCGCTTCGGCGTCACTTGATGAAAATGATCTAATACCGTCATGCGGCCTTTTCCGCTGTTTTGGAGTGGGTATAGAGATTATTTCGTAACCTGGACCTTCAAATTCCATCAACATTCTGGCGCTTCCCGCTATAGCAGCCTGTTCATACTGACTGCCTCTCCGTTTCCGGACCTCTTCATTCCTCTCTTTGATTCCTATATCTCTCCATTCGTCCGCTCTTTTAAAAGAGTATACATCGCCTTGACCTTCACAGGCGCCGCCCTCAACTTTAAGAATATCAGCAATAAGTCCGTAGCCAAGTCTTTTGGCATGAAGATACGGTGTTAATCCCATGTTGTCCGGTACGTCGACAGTCGTTCCGTACCTTGTCATATCTCGAACCAATGATTTGACGATCTCAGTATGACCTCCCTGTGTAGCAAGATGTAAGGCTGTCATACCTTCTCTATCTTTCTCATGCAGGTTAAATTCACCCATATACCACTCTAAAAGCATATTAGCTTGTGCGGCACGACCAAGCACGGCTGCCCATGACAGGGCGTTTCTTTTATGTTTAGGATCTCTCTGCATTGGGTCTGCATCATTTTCCAACAAAAATTCAAACATACGACGTCTTTTGGAATCATTATCGATGTGCAAGGCGGCAACTAACACACCGTAACCATAGTCATTCTTGGCGTTGACATTTAAACCTGTCTTCAGTAGAAATTGAACTTTCTTTAATCGACCTTTGTATACATTATGGAAAAGACCACTAGAAACACAGGACTTGGTTTGACGACTCACTGGAACTTTTGGCTGGGTCGGAAGTTCTTGCGCTGAGGACACGGAGTTCCGCGATATCTCAGACTCCACGACGTCAGAATTCTTCTGTGACTCGTTTTCTAGTTTATCAACCAATGATCTTACTTCTAAAATCGTCTCCTCTCTAAACACCATCTTTGTTTATTCTGCGGAACCCCACCAGGAAAAATATCGTCTGCAATAAATAAAATGTTCATAAATCAATTAATCATTTATTAAAGTTATAAATTATCAACATTGGTCTACTTACCCCCGTCATGATAATTTAGAGCGAACTATGGACACTATATTAGGTAAATACCTCCAGTTATTTACCAATAAGGAATCAGTTGTTATAGTTTTATAACCCTTTCTATCATAGATAGGGTTATTGGAGTAACAATTCATTACTTTACAAGTAGATAATGAAAAAATTCCACAGGCCGTTTCAATTAGATCTGATTTGTGTTTGTTTACCAGGAACAATACATTCATAAAACATATCTTGTTTATTTAGCGACATAAACTTGGTCACTTTGTGGTCACTGAAGTTATTAAGTATGAAAGTAAATTATTATTTTACGTAGAGTGAACTTCGAACAACTTCGTTACAGTCAAATACAATGCCTGAAGTATGTGCCTCGGTTGATTAACTGATTTTCGCTCATTCTTTAATAATAACAGTATATTTATTTCATGAAGATATCACAGCAAGCTACAGGTGTAACTTTTTTACAATGTGGTCTTCAAACAACAACAATGTAAGAACTCAACATTAGAAATGTCTGCACATCTACACATGTTCATTCATACAACATAATTATATTGATAAATGAGATCATCAAAAGCTACACAAGTTACGATAATCTGAAAATAAAACAACCACAGACACCTCACATAAGACACACGTATGCAAGCATGAAATATTATTGATTCAGCATTAAATATTTCCTATAATTATTTTTGAATGTATCTTTCATATACGCCAACTACAGTAGGCAATGCAAATTCCATTGTTGTTTTATTTCACGTTTTCTCGTTAAAATGACCCGAGATTTGTACAAACATTTTGTATTTTCAAGTCTGAAAACCCATGTCCATCAAATGTTATTCTGTATTGACGTATTTTAAATATTCATGAAGAACTCAATTTTCATTTTTATTCGTAATGTTTACAGTGTACTTTAAAACAGTGTCAGTATTCAAGCGATATCAAATATCGATAAACGGTTTAATTGTTGAGAATGGCAACCTTTCTATTCATTGATACCAAGTTGCTTTTTAATCATATTACGAATTATACTTCAGGCATATCGAATAAAGAGCAAGTGTTTTATTTTTGCAATTAAATATTGACAGCCGATGTGCTCAACTTAACTGATAGTTTCAAATTTAACTATACATTGTACAAACCCGATGTTTAATTAACTATGCTCAACATTACTGATAGTTCCAATTTTAACTATACATTGTACAAACCCGATGTTTAATTAACTATGCTCAACATTACTGATAGTTCCACATTAAACTATACATTGTACAAACCCGATGTTTAATTAACTATGCTCAACATTACTGATAGTTCCACATTAAACTATACATTGTACAAACCCGATGTTTAATTAAGTATGCTCAACATTACTGATAGTTCCACATTAAACTATACATTGTACAAACCCGATGTTTAATTAACTATGCTCAACATTACTGATAGTTCCACATTAAACTATACATTGTACAAACCCGATGTTTAATTAACTATGCTCAACATTACTGATAGTTCCACATTAAACTATACATTGTACAAACCCGATGTTTAATTAACTATGCTCAACATTACTGATAGTTCCACATTAAACTATACATTGTACAAACCCGATGTTTAATTAACTATGCTCAACATTACTGATAGTTCCAAATTTAACTATACATTGTACAAACCCGATGTTTAATTAACTATGCTCAACATTACTGATAGTTCCACATTAAACTATACATTGTACAAACCCGATGTTTAATTAACTATGCTCAACATTACTGATAGTTCCAAATTTAACTATACATTGTACAAACCCGATGTTTAATTAACTATGCTCAACATTACTGATAGTTCCACATTAAACTATACATTGTACAAACCCGATGTTTAATTAACTATGCTCAACATTACTGATAGTTCCACATTAAACTATACATTGTACAAACCCGATGTTTAATTAACTATGCTCAACATTACTGATAGTTCCACATTAAACTATACATTGTACAAAGCAGTCTCTCATGAGATGTCCTCTTTTGAGCAACAACCTCTCTTCAATAACGCTATTCATTTCCCGAAGTAAAATACCAATTTAACCCCATTAGAGCAAGAACCTTTCAACAACGGTCTAAATTAGTCTGGTACCCAGCGTACTCTGCACATAAGAGTATAATGTAATGGCAAGGGCAGGTAATCCAGGCTACGGTCTAAATTTGAATCTCACAAAGGGTGGTTGTTTAGGGGATTGCTCTGTATTAATTTGATTGGTGTAAAAAGTCATTTGCCAATTCTGAGAAGTCAATCTCTGTTGTATATTTATAACATTTAGGCTTAAAAAATCAACTATAAGAAAGAATTTCTGGATAACGCAATGTAACTAAATTTTATTTCGTTTTTACCTTAATTCGCATGTGCTGAACACGTTTATTGTTAAGATTGAAATTGCCTTCTGGTCACGAATTGCGACGAGGAAAGACTTAATAAAATGCAGATAAAAATTATCAGGTCGTGGGAAACTGACATCATTCGGACAAAAAGGTAATAACATTAAACACTTAAAGCAGTGTAGATTTAGTGTCTGTGAAACATTGAACTTCAAATAATAATAATAATATCTTTCTTTCATGAAGATAACACAATAAGCTACAGATGTAACCTTTTTTTCAATGTGGTCTTCAAACAAATTAACATTAAAAAATAAATAAAATATATCAACACATCTACACATGTTCATACATACAACATATGATATTCATATGTATCATACATACAACATAATGATATACATATGTATCACACATACAACATATGATATACATATGTATCATACATACAACATATTGATATACATATGTATCATACATACAACATATTGATATACATATGTATCATACATACAACATATTGATATACATATACATCATACATACAACATATTGATATACATATGTATCATACATACAACATATTGATATACATATGTATCATACATACAACATATTGATATACATATGCATCATACATACAACATATTGATATACATATGTATCATACATACAACATATTATTCATATGTATCATACATACAACATATTGATATACATATGTATCATACATACAACATATTGATATACATATGTATCATACATACAACATATTGATATACATATGTATCATACATACAACATATTGATATACATATGTATCATACATACAACACATTGATATACATATGTATCATACATACAACATATTGATATACATATGTATCATACATACAACATATTGATATACATATTTATCATACATACAACATATTGATATACATATGTATCATACATACAACATATTGATATACATATGTATCATACGTACAACATATTGATATACATATGTATCATACATACAACATATTGATATACATATGTATCATACATACAACATATTGATATACATATGTATCATACATACAACATATTGATATACATATGTATCATACATACAACATATTGATATACATATGTATCATACATACAGCATATTGATATACATATGTATCATACATACAACATATTGATATACATATGTATCATACATACAACATATTGATATACATATGTATCATACATACAACATATTGATATACATATGTATCATACATACAACATATTGATATACATATGTATCATACATACAACATATTGATATACATATGTATCATACATACAACATATTGATATACATATGTATCATACATACAACATATTGATATACATATGTATCATACATACAACATATTGATATACATATGTATCATACATACAACATATTGACATCATACAACATACTGATATGCATGCAACATTCGATAATTAAATGAATGATAAAATACTCAAATCCTTCTCAACCTTGGTATATTTATCGTATTCTTATTCTAATTATGATTATTTTTTATGAGTAGTTTAAACTTTTTGAAAATGTGGATATATGTAATTAGCGTAAATTTGAAACTTGTCCGTCAGAATTGTATAAATTTCACTTCAAGATAATATAGAAGTTACCTTAAGTAGATTACTTCCATACACGTTCAATATTTTTCACGTATTTATAGACTTATCTCTGGTCAATGGTTAAATGAAAAAATAATATTAAATTATTTTACAAATTTACTTCCATTAATGAATTCACCTCCGGTCGAACTATCACATAAAACCAATCAGATGTTAAACGTTAAAATGGTTTTACTTTCCTACTGTAGAAGATGGCCATAAACTTAATCCAGTGACGCATTAGAAAGCTAGTTTTTACGTACAATACAATTTAATACTTACTTATTTTGTTTATTTTACCGCTTACAATCAAAATTCGGTAATCCCATTTTCTCAAGATATCAGTAATAACATCATCTAGTATCCTCAAAGTTAAATAACACCTTGCGATTGCTGATAAAGATATATTAAACTTTCAACCTCAAAGACAACGAACGACGGTCTGATAGGCCGTTGTATGATTAAGCAGGCATAATAAGCAATAAAACCGCTTGAAATATTCCCACCGGTTCAATAAACTACCCCGACCAAAACTACGTAAATAAGAAACAAATTAATTACGATATACCTTACCACTATTTCACTTTCCACAGATATCATAGATTGGAAACACCGTCATGAAATATGACAGAAGTCCGGTTACGATATGCTTACAGATAACACCGCTTTCACAAAATGAAAAAGAATTGCTTATTGATTCAAATGTCAGTCTAACTGATTAAGAGGTAATATCATTAAACATTTATTTGCTCGGGGACCAAAATTACCTTCGCTAGCCTCGACGCAATTTGGCAATCATATTACAAATTTGAATTGATTTTTAAAGACGGTATGTTCAAATGGTTAAGTCTTCGTGTTCAGCTTTCGATAATAATTGTTCATTCAAGCTTTCATGTTTGTAATTATCGTTTCAATAGTAAATGTGCATTTAAAAAAGCTATGAATAGTTATTAGAAATAAAACCTAATTAAGCAGACACTTGAACAACCAAAATGCAATATTTGGCTCGTGCTGAATACTCTTCGAAATGTTAAGTGCATCCCAATGTCCTTGTGCGCACATTTTCAATAGCTTGACAAATAAAATTGTTAAAATAATGTTCATTTGTTTTCGCCGTACGTCACAGCATTGATTGAAAAAAAAAATGTTTTTTTATTCTCTCTTACTTTGTAAACATAACTGAGATCATGTAAAACATATTTACGAATGTATAGGGGTTCAATAAGTGATCTTTTTATCTCAGATTGTATTGAATATAAATATTCACATTTGATCAAATCGAACAAGTAATCAAAGAGATAAGTTTGCATTAATTATACCATTCAGAATGACATGTACCTATCGAACCTTGTATACATAGTCTTTTCTTTGAGAAGTGAGTGTCACGTATCAATATGCGATTAAAAATCTGTCCTGTGTTTGTGATAGACGAGCCTTTATCTGTCCTGTGTTTGTGATAGACGAGCCTTTATCTGTCCTGTGTTTGTGATAGACGAGCCTTTATCTGTCCTGTGTTTGTGATAGACGAGCCTTTATCTGTCCTGTGTTTGTGATAGACGAGCCATTATCTGTCCTGTGTTTGTGATAGACGAGCCTTTATCTGTCCTGTGTTTGTGATAGACGAGCCTTTATCTGTCCTGTGTTTGTGATAGACGAGCCTTTATCTGTCCTGTGTTTGTGATAGACGAGCCTTTATCTGTCCTGTGTTTGTGATAGACGAGCCTTTATCTGTCCTGTGTTTGTGATAGACGAGCCATTATCTGTCCTGTGTTTGTGATAGACGAGCCTTTATCTGTCCTGTGTTTGTGATAGACGAGCCTTTATCTGTCCTGTGTTTGTGATAGACGAGCCTTTATCTGTCCTGTGTTTGTGATAGACGAGCCTTTATCTGTCCTGTGTTCGTGATAGACGAGCCTTTATCTGTCCTGTGTTTGTGATAGACGAGCCTTTATCTGTCCTGTGTTTGTGATAGACGAGCCTTTATCTGTCCTGTGTTTGTGATAGACGAGCCTTTATCTGTCCTGTGTTTGTGATAGACGAGCCTTTATCTGTCCTGTGTTTGTGATAGACGAGCCTTTATCTGCTTGATACATTTCTGTTAAGGCTGAAAATAAAATGTTTGATATTCGTCCATTGACCAATTCAAAATGCATCCTTATATTGTAGGGCACTTGGGTTGTTCTAATACCACACGAACCTTAGTATTCGTCCTATGCAATTTACATTCTTGTGTTTCAGTAGTTTTATTAATTATATGCTCGCCGTCAGATTCTATACAAAATTCGCCGCCGGTTTGAAGTTAGCAATAACAGCAGTAACAACAGTAATACTGCTGGAAGAAATGCAGATAATATTGCTAGCAGTAAGAGAATGGTCAGATTGAGATTCACTGTTGATACTACAAGCAGTAAGAAAATGGTCAAATTGAGATTCATTGTTGATACTACAAGCAGTAAGAAAATGGTCAGATTGAGATTCATTGTTGATACTACAAGCAGTAAGAAAATGGTCAGATTGAGATTCACTGTTGATACTACAAGCAGTAAGAAAATGGTCAGATTGAGATTCACTGTTGATACTACAAGCAGTAAGAGAATGGTCAGATTGAGATTCATTGTTGATACTACAAGCAGTAAGAGAATGGTCAGATTGAGATTCATTGTTGATACTACAAGCAGTAAGAAATGGTCAGATTGAGATTCACTGTTGATACTACAAGCAGTAAGAGAATGGTCAGATTGAGATTCATTGTTGATACTACAAGCAGTAAGAGAATGGTCAGATTGAGATTCATTGTTGATACTACAAGCAGTAAGAGAATGGTCAGATTGAGATTCATTGTTGATACTACAAGCAGTAAGAGAATGGTCAGATTGAGATTCATTGTTGATACTACAAGCAGTAAGAAAATGGTCAGATTGAGATTCACTGTTGATACTACAAGCAGTAAGAGAATGGTCAGATTGAGATTCATTGTTGATACTACAAGCAGTAAGAGAATGGTCAGATTGAGATTCACTGTTGATACTACAAGCAGTAAGAGAATGGTCAGATTGAGATTCACTGTTGATACTACAAGCAGTAAGAGAATGGTCAGATTGAGATTCATTGTTGATACTACAAGCAGTAAGAGAATGGTCAGATTGAGGTTCATTGTTGATACTACAAGCAGTAAGAGCTAGGGATATGAATGAGAGGGATGTACTGCTCCTAGCAATAACATTGAAGGGTACTACTGCCTTTTACTACTAGTAATAACATTACAGAAAATGCCTATTACTGCACATTAGCAATTACCTAACTGTATTTCGACAACAAGTTTTAGGGAATCGAAGGTCCGGAAACATTACATATTAAAATGCGCCGGTATCAAGGTATACACTCAAATAGTTTTTCTAGTTAGTCACTATTACAAATTTGATCTATACAAATTAACAAACAGAATTAAGGCACAAACTCAAAACGAAATTGAGAAACTTTGAGTCATTATGAGCTCCATGCTGAAGCGTTCAATATTTCTCGGAATCAGAACAATATTGCTGATGTGACTCTAAGATTTGTACAGGTTTTAGTTATCCGGGAAAATGAAAGTATGTGAAAAAATAATTATGACACTTAAAACATTTCAGAGAGTTCTCAAACTTCTAAATAACAATTTTAGCTCTCTTAGTGAAGTAAATACACATTATAACGCATAATCGGATAAGTACGTTACTTAATTAACAAATACACTGTAAATGTGAAACTAATATTTTATGCCGACGGTCTTGAATATGAGAGACTTGTATGCATAGCACTCAACACCGATAAAGTTATCTTATATCGCGGTGCGCTTAAAATGCAGTGAAGTACATTTCGTCAAACCTATAATTAAGCTACCACACGCTGGAGTCGATTAAAAAACACTTAAACTGTAAAGAAAATTCCTACCACAACATCACGTTGGCCGTTTTCAACGATCGTTTTTAAGTGATATTTATGTGTTTTTTAAACAATGATTGAATTATCACTGATTGAAATGCGGTGATATACAACCTTTGTTTGAACAGATCAATAGTGACCTAATGTACGAGTCTTCTTTTTCAGCTCAACTCTAAAAAATCTGAATAAATCATATATACGATGTTTAAACACAATTTTAGGAAATTTTGTTTGGAACAGGTCTCTAATGAATGTTTTCACCAAAGCATCTGCTCAATGAGTGCGCGTTCTTTCGGTTTTCATATTTGCGCAGACGGTTTCTGCTTGTAGTAGATAGTGTGACGTCATCCTCTGATACTTATTGGGGGTAGACATGTGACATGATGCAACATCCGTCCATGAGCGTGAATGTGGACCAACAATCGTCTCTTTATTGAGGTGTCATTGTACATACATGTTAAAATGTCGTATACAATCTTTAAATACCAAACAAGAAATATCTTGAAAAAAGATGATCGGCGCAATTTGAAGGTTAAGATTTGTTGTGCAACATAACAAAATGATGTAAATACGTAAATAGCTGCGCCGAATAAGTCGGTTTTGAATACAACAAAATAAGGCTAACATTGAAGCTATTTTCCAACAAAAGGATGTTGTATTTGTAAATAACTCAAGAAAGGAATGCTGATGTGTAAATCTGAAGGAAGATGAGCGTGTAACGTTTTGCAGACATACCGTCTCCCGTGGCAAAGGTATCCGCCTTGGGAGCGGGAGGTTGAAGGTTCAAATCCCAGTAGGGTCCGTTATGAAATGGCCGGTTGGTGGGCCGCCAGCAAGTTAAATAATGGTAACCGAGCGCCTACCTGCCTGGCGCTAAAGGAAATGACTCGGGAAGTAAATGTGCTCAGAAAGTAGGCGTCTCATAAGTCAGAAATGGCTGGTATTTTAAATAGGGGTGACACTTTAATAAATAAACACACTTATACGACTTGCTTGTTTATAAATCTATTGTTGATAACGCAACTTGTCGATTTACAAATAAATTAAGATACAGACAATTTGTTTTGTGTTCACCCGTGTTTCAGTATTAACACGAATTAGTCATGTTTTCACTAGATAAAATAATCTACATAAATCAGAATGATCACAGAAATTGATCCTGATGTCCTTCAGATATAAAAGATGGCATTGATAAATTACAACTTGATAAGGTAAAAGCCGATGAACTGTGTGATTGTACTGGTTTGACGGGCGTTGTTGATAATCGTGTAATCTCTTTTGAGCAAAAATCTATCTTCAATAATAGATCTATGTTTTTCCTGAAGTAATAGTTAAACCTTTCTAGAACAATAGCTTCTCAACACCAGTTAAAATGTACATCTCCCAAGCAGTGCTGCACATGAGAGGTTACAATGTATCTGATGTGGCGTGGAATTGAAAACTTCCAGGTATCTACGAGTACAGAATGACAATGTATTTTGTGGAACAATTTGTGTTGATACATTTCTTGGCATTCTAGCTCGGGTAGTAGAGAATAAAAACAAGACACGTGTATATTCAACATGATGCTGTCATCTGACTGAATGTTGACTGAACTGCTGAACAGTAAAAAATTCCTGACTTGAACGCTAGAGAACGTTTACGGATCGATCTTGATCGACGTGTCTGACGTAGACGAAACCATCCAGGGCCGTATCACAATATGTTAAGACTTGTGTTGCCAGTTATCTATTAATATATTTAGTTATCTAGTTATTGTTCTCAAATTTTACTTAAGATTCGTGTTAACACTTATTTATAAATGCATTCTTGGCTTCTAGATGTAAAAATTCGCAAACCATAGCTAGATAACCAGTTGTATAAACCTATGTATAGATAACTGGCAACACGAATCTTATCTAGTTGAGTTCGTATTATGTTACATATTAAGTGAAATTCGCAAACCATAACTAGATAACTTAGTGTAATACATCATAAAAAGGTAAGAGGTGGCAGTTCTGGGCACTTTCAAGCCTGTTTCTAGTCTTATGATATTTATCTTACCGAAAATGTATCACGAATATTAACTAGATAGCTAGAAAATTATCGCCATAATTAAGTGGTTAACACGAAACAATTCGCGAACGCTATCATGCTAACTGGTGGCACTAATATGCCACCATATTATCTAATTAAGAAAGTAGTTAACTGGTGGCAGAAATATGCCACCATAAATATGAACTAGACGAAACGTTCACTTAACATTTGATTTTTTTCTTGGTACAAATGTATAACAATGTATCATCAAACTTTCTTCGTGTTCAGCAAAATGTCTAAATTACAAACTTCATATTACAAGCAAAGGGGTCTGTAAAAATTTCTATTTTCACTTTTTGTTCGTCTATACTGTAATTTATCACATCGGTCTTCCGTATTTTAAAACGAATAGAACCAAGGGAGGTCACTGCATACTTGCTATTTTAAACCAGAGAGAGTTGTCTCCTTTCACGACACGCCTCGTGCCGAGACACCGTTTCTTATATATACGCCGGTATTTTCAATTATATTTTCATTCGCTTAGCTGCGAACTCATGAATATATTACCTGGTCCAATTCATTTCAAAATGGGGGTTCCGACGGAGAAAAAGTCGCAATTGTTTTGACAGAAAAGTAAATATGTTGTGGCCGAGAGCAATTCATTACTAAATTGCATGGTTCGAACCTGAACGTTTATGCACGAGTTCGTGGACAATCTAACAGCACTATACAGCAAGTGTAAACACAAATTGATCCTAGTAAATTTTAGTAGCGTCTTGGCAGCCAATGAATTATCGATTGTCCTTCGCACTTACAGCACGATTCTGTGTTCACTTTTGTATTATAAATAAGGGCCGTGTCGGCCATAAATTACAACAATATCGCTGTTTTAGTGCCATATAGGAAACTAGACTAATGTATCTCGACAGCACCACATCAAGAACCACTTTTGTAGGTTGTTCTTAATGAACCCCGACATGTATTTGCAGTGTTGTTTGTGTTCATGCAGCAACAGTGAGCAGCCATGTCAACTCATTTCAAACAGCAGACCGAGGCTCTTCGTCCATCATCCATTTTCAAGAATTTCAATATCAATAATTCCTGGTCACTGGAAATGACAAATTGCATTTAACCAGATTGGTCATTTCAGAAGAATAACGGAGTGCAAGAATTTGTGATACTTCAGAATATTCCCCAAGGATTTCTGTTCCCAAAATTAGTACTGGATTTCATCAGCGAACATCCCATTTATTAATAGGATCAACAACAAAATTATTGATCAAAATAAACAACAACAAAAGTAAGTTTTTTTTTCCATTTATTTCCATGATCAGTCCAGTCAATATAACATTGAAGTACTAGCATCTTTATGCAGTAGCCTCCGTCTTGACGGTGTCTTTCTTCAGAGGACCCTGAAATTATACATGAATCAATGAGAACATGTACTACTTTATTCAATCACGTTATCAATTCATTTTTTCAAAAGTTTTGCTATCTAAAACAAATATTAATGCTTCGACCGAGTGTTTCAACACAATTTAAATGTTAGTCACAAAAAAATATGTACAACTGACAAAGGCTAAAAAGGAATCTATTCAAAGGACTTTCTTTACACTACAGTATGTACACACCACAATGTAAATACCCTAGGTAACTTGATTTTAAAACTAACGGCAATATACGATTGGTTATACTTATAACGAAGATACCATAAATCAAAGACAACCAACAATATTAAGAAACCAGTTTGGATTTTTCCTTCAAAGTATAGCCTAGGGACTCACTATCAACATGTATGGCAAACCGTCACAAAATACGCCCGTCATAAGTCAAAGCTCAAGAGTTAAAATAAGACAAATTTTAGGTAAATTCTAAAATCAAAAGGTGACGAACTCCCGATTGACTCGAGTGATATGGCTGGTTATCGAACTTGGCCGAGATATTATGCCCACAAACATTTTCACAAAGTTTGGTGAAGATCAGATGAAAACTCTTCGACTAATAGTGGACATGCGGACGCTGCCTGCCACAGGTGTTCCCATAATACGTCCCGTTTTTCAAACTGGCATATAATAAATTAACTAAGGCCAAAAAAAAAAATGTTTACCGTTACATGGTAAAAAAAATCTGGGTTGGTAGGCAGGCATTTTTTTCTTCAGTAGGGATAATTGGGCTGGGACATATCCCTGTGTGAGCATTTTCTATTTTACATGGATAGTAGTAGTAATTAGATAAGTGTGCATTAAGACCTATGTTCTGCCAACATAAGTGACTAGATCAGCTTAGACTAGAAGGGAATCATCGCCGTTTTGGCGCAATTCGGACGTTTTTGGGTGGCACTTTTGATTTTCGTTTAAAAAAAAATGGGGTCGGTCGGGTTACAGGAAACACAACATTATTTTTTTTGGCCTAAGAGTGACGTGCAAGCAGAGGTACACAGCGAATAAAGGAGTCGCACGTCAAAATAGTTAATACAAACAAAACCCACCATAAAAGTCTTCTTCTCCTCGAGAGTCTGGAAGCGACCATGACCAAACTTGCTCGAAGTATCGATGAACTTGAGAGTAATCTTCTCCATCTGTCTCCTCCTGTGAGACTTCAGTAGAGACTGAAAAAAGGGAAATATTTTCTTCACATTTTGTTTCAATTTTAAGTAAATGTGTGAAACATCACATACATGAAGAATGGCAGCAGTGTTAGGAAATTGCATACCGTCAGAAGGAAGGCAGCATGGTTGTTTAATCAGCAACAATCATGTGTCCCCTGGCAGGGGGACAGCGCATGTACTTCATCATACAGTTATAGCAATGTCAAACATAATATAAACTATAAAAAATAATCGATTAACATAAAATATTCACCATGTACACCCTACAAAATGCACCGTCGGTGTTGTCGACAAGTTTAGACTGAACCGGCCAAAATAGAATGGTAACCTGTCATTTTGGATCAGGTGATAAAAATGCTACTGTTGCAAATCTGAACAGGCCATTTTATCGACAACACTGATCGTGCAATTTCTGAATTACCATCTGTAATAATAATAATTTAGAGCATGCAACTTCTGAATTACCATCTGTAATAATAATAATTTAGAGCATGCAACTTCTGAATTACCATCTGTAATAATAATTTAGAGCGTCCAATTTCTGAATTACCATCTAATAATAATAATTTAAACTGGAAAGCAAGTACAATACGCAGTTGTGATTATATAACTCAGAAGGAAGGCAGCATGGTTGTTTAATCAGCAACAATCATGTGTCCCCTGGCAGGGGGACAGCGCATGTACTTCATCATACAGTTATAGTAACATCAAACATAGTATAATCTATACAAAATAATTGATTCACATATAATATTCAACATGTACACCCTACAAAAATGCACCGTCAGTGTTGTCAACAAGTTTAGACAGAACCGGCCTAGTAACCGGGTCAGATGATAAAAATGCTAGTTGCAATTTCTGAAAAACCATCTGTTACCACGTTTCAGCACAATAATTTAAACTGGAAAGCAAGTACAACACGCAGTTGTGATAATATAACTCAGAAGGAAGGCAGCACGGTTGTTTAATCAGCAACAATCATGTGTCCCCTGGCAGGGGGACAGTCCATGTACTTCATCACGTTATATAGATATGAAGGTAGAAAATATTTCAACAATGCAAACTTCACGAGACAAAAAACAAGTCAATAAAATTACCTTTCTCAAAGTGAGAACACGTTTCTTGGGACCAACACAACATCCTCTGATCATCAGGTAGTCATTGTTTACTTCACCATAGTGAGGGAAGCCACCCACTGGAGTGATAGTCTTGTCAGTAGGATCGTACTCGGTGGCAGCATTGTTCTTGATAACTTTGTTATCCTTGGTGTGGATACCATCTCCGATTCTGTAAATCTTCTTGTTGATCTCGGTACGATGATGGTAACCCTTCTGACCAGCACGAGCAACAGTGTACTGCACACGACTTGGATGCCAGGCTCCAATACAGGCCACCTTACGCAAACCTTTGTGCGTCTTTCTTGGCAATTTCTTACAATGCCATCTGGATGTAACACCTGAAACATTATATTGTTACTCATTTAATGTTTAGCTATATATGTCTAATACAGTTGCCATACACTATTTTTATGTTGTTAAGAATATTAGCACAGAAATCTATTAGTCAAATATATTTACACAACAAACATTTTCTAGTACTGTTTATATAATTAAATAAACATGAAAAGTTAACCAAAATAATGCAGATGCATATGTAATCAACTTGCAAAGTTGCTAATAGAATTCACAACACCAGGTAATACTCTCGGATAAATCTGTCAAGTCTTACCCTTTACTCCCTTTCCCTTGGTGACACCAATAATGTCGATGTTCTCATCCTGGGCAAACACGTTCTTGACAGCAATAGATTTCTCCATGTGATCACGAACCCAGTCGACCTTCTCAGAAATGGTACCTCCATTCACCTGGATCTCCATGATGTGAGCCTTCTTTTGACGTTTCTTCAACAACTTAGTCTGCAATATTATGAATAGAAATGCAAGCACAATTCTTCAAGAAACATGGTTGAAAAAACAAGATATCAACTGAAGCATTACTTTTATTCACAATTTGTAACTAAACCCAAGTACCAGTTTAAAATATTATTTGCCTTTGTAAGAAGTAATTCAAGTATTGAGGAATTTAACAAGGTTCCAAGAATTCTTTGAGCCTAGCTCTCGTCAGAAAACAAGACAACATACCTGGGTGTGACAGATGGCTCTGATCACAGTGCAGTACTTCTTCATCTTATTGAAGTCCCTCTCGATTTCCTTCTTGCCAGATTCATCATTCCACTTCTGGGAAGCCTTGGTGAAAGCCTTTTTCTTGGAGCGGTACCTTTAGGGATGGGGGAGATAAGTCCAGGTCTCATCGCAATGATGCGAGAGGAGACTAGGACACAAGGCTCTTTGTCATCCAAATGGAAGACACATTGGAGCCAGCTATTACACTCAGCAGTCTATAAGACTGGAGGAGCATAGAAACAATATACAACAACGCCTCACTGACTAACGTCAGTTGGAAGCAAGTGACAAGGACCCTGAAGATTCAAGTGAATGAGTACTAGCAGTGACACGGATATTATGAAGTACGAAAAAGTCAAAAATTTGCCATAAATAAGCTGCATTACTTTACACAAAATCTTAAAATAACTTCAGTTATAGGTGTCACATACATATTAACACATTTTTACGTCAGAAATTAAAAAAAAGAGAGCACAACTATGTTTTAAACTCTATGAAATGACTCGATATATTCTGAAGAAATAGTAAATCAATTATTAATATGTTAATACCAATTCTTGTAGAATCGTCTTCTGCACTCCTCGCTCAAATGCTCTGCCCAAATAGTTTTGAATGATCTTGGTCCACTGGGTGTTTCAATGTAACCAGTGCAGCCAACAACAATCATTGGTGGAGCCTCAATGATGGTAACACCTTCCACAACTTCCTTCTTGTTAGACTCTGAAGTATAAAAAAACAGTAGTTGAATCACCAAAACATAGAAACAACAAGAACTTGCCCGAAATGTGTATTTTTCAGTGCTTTTCAATCAAATAATTATCCACGATTTATTTAGGTTAATTTTGATGCCAAACATAGGCGGTTCCCCAGATAAAAAACTAGTCTCTTTTCTCAAGAAATCATTTCCCACCAATATTTTCATTTTCCACACCGACTGATTTTTTTTTATTTAGTCAGGTTTTGTGTATTTACCCTTTTATAAAAGAATCTTTGCTCTTACATCACCTCATATATATAACACCAGTACATTTCTAGAGTAAAAAGCGTCTGCAGTATCTGACCCGGCACCTGCCGATACTAACGAAAAGCACGAGCAAAAAAGAGGCGCAAAGAACAAAAAAAAACCGAACCATAAGTATTATTTTATAGGCCTAAACCATAAATCTTTCTTGCCGACTGCTCGTCGTTGTGATACGAACAAGTGAGAATTGAACAGTTAAATTGCCGACAGACAAAATAATTTCCCCAATTCCAATCAAACGTTAATCAAATTTTTGACAAAAACAGAAAGACATTAAACATTTAAAACCGAGAACATTAATCAAGGTAGTTGGATATGCAAATGTAACTTGTAAGCATAAAATGATAAATAGTACCAATGGCCGTTTTAATGTCGCTACTTACTGGATCCAGGTCTGTCCACTTCTCTCAAGATGTGGGTCATACCAGCTTTGTACCCGATGAATGCCGTTAAATGGACAGGGCTTGACTGAACATCTTTAGGGAACGCCTTTACCTTGCCACGGTGTCTCCTGGACCTCTTTTTGGGGAGAAATCCCTTGGATCCGTGACGAGGCGCGGAAAATTTTCTGTGCGACTGAAATCAAATATTTCAACGTTAAAACAATTCATAATAAACAACGAAACCCTTTCATACATATTATCACATTCGATTGCAAACATATACATCTGATCAGACGCGATTTTATTCGACCCCAAAAATATACACGTCTTACCATCTCGACAGAACGATCGGAAAAGGACAGGTCACGTGATATGAATTTGCGACATCAAAAATATGATATAAAGAATTTTCTTCCAAATTAGGTTTAACTCAGTCTAAATAACACATGTTTATTATTTTTTGTTGCAGTCAACTTTTTATTGATAAACAAATCTAACGAATATTGTCGTAAACAATAACCAGATTCATTTGTGGTTAAAAGAGCGACCTTGAGTCGTCGGACTTGGTGTTCTTAAAATGTCAAAATCAAGCGAAATTCCGCCTGAACTTGTTCCAAATCTTATTTCTGGACCGGCGAAGTTTATCAGAGGTATGCACAAACGATAATGCATTTCATGCACCTTTATTATTTTCATGGATTAGTTGTAGAGCTGTCAATGCCATATAACCGAACTAGTGAGAAAACGGTTTCCAGTCAACTCGTACCGCAGTCAACTCGTACGTCGGTCAACTCGTACCGTTTTTGGTCAACTCGTACCGTAGTCAACTCATACCGTAGTTAACTCGTACCTACATTTTTTTAACAGTTAGTATTAACAGTTATTCATTATAAAATTAAGTGTTACTGTATTTTCCTGTATTCGGTGAACTATTTTGAACAGTATAATATAGTATACTGGTAATGTTTGTCAATACTTATTATGCGGCAGCTAATACCAGTTGGTCAACTCGTACCTTCTGGAATAAAGAGGTATTTTCGATAAAGTATACAACCAAATGCACCAATTGATGTATTGATGATTATCATTTCCCTAGGCTTCCTTTGGCAAAATGTTCACAATAACTGATGTCAATCCTAAATGCTATCTGAAAAAAGCACTAAAACATATATGCATTAGTATACAGATTTAATTTATATAAGAGTACTAAAATGGAAAGGTATGAGTTGACCAAATATAAAGGTACGAGTTGACAAAGGTACAAGTTAAATTGACAAAGGTACGAGTTGACTACGGTACGAGTTGACTACGGTAAGAGTTGACCAAAAATGGTACGAGTTGACCGACGTACGAGTTGACTAAGGTACGAGTTGACTAAGGTACGAGTTGACCGGTTACCGAGAAAACTCCTCGGAACTCAAGAGACTAGGAGTCAGACTGTGAATGTCTGAAACATTTGATCTAGTTTACTGACATAAAAATCTTAGACTCCAAGCTGTTCATGTGTTACAGAACTGATCCATCCTATAGAAAATCAAGACCTGCCAGACCGTGACAGGTCTCTGGCTGTAGTTTCTTTTAAATTGTTAACAATTTATCAAATATTTTTATGTTCACCGATTAAGTTTAACAATAAACAGTTTCAAAAGACCATTCACTGCTTCTGTTTTGAACGATTTCTAGCGAAAAATAGTATTGATTGCTTATCTTTTCCTATAACTTGTATCAAAATTTCCTGATATGTGGTTTGCCCTGTGTTCAGTTACAGCTATCAGTGGTGAACGTTTTGTATTGTATCCCTTGCCCACCATAGCACATTGGCTGTACACGGGAACCAAATTGCAAAACGTTACGAAACGATAGGACTGATAGCTGTAATTGAACGCAGGGCTGGTTTAACAATCTATTCAATGTTTGTGGTTACATCAAATATATTCAATGTATTGTATATTTTTTTTTAAATTTAGAGCGTAAACTTTTCAATGGAATATTTTTGCTGATTTGTGGGAACACGGATTAATAGTACCATTTCATAAAAAAGGGATACTTCAGACGTGAATAATTATCAAGAATTGCATTATTTTAAAAGCCACATGGGTAAAATGTTTTACTTGTATTCTTGATTCATAATAAAAAAATTATGTTTCACAACAAATCTTAACCTTCAAATTCAAGTGACTGTGTCTCAATAATTTCCAAACAACCTTTTATAATATATACATATCATAATTTTACATATAAATTCTAAATTTTTCCAGAAAACTTTGTTTTACCATTTCGTCCAAAGAACCCTCCGGTGTACTACCACAGACGTTATGAACGGGTACCAACAATTGACCAATGTGAGATCGGGGATGTTGCATGCAGATTTGAGGCTAATGAACAGTTTTGTAGGGACAAGTATGTGTTATTTTCTTTCATGTTCCATTGTTAGGGAGAATGGTTTCTGGCTTCTACCCCAATTCTACAATATAGTAGTCTGCCAATTATTTATTGAATGTACTATTAAACCTCTTAAAGACTGTCTTCAGGGGACCAATTCAATTGATATGACTTTCTTCAGAACCAAGAGTGGTCTTATTATTGAGGTTTAACTGTTGTGTGAAATCCTGAATCCAGCCTGTCCCTGTTTTCCGGCGAGTGCATCTCTTACAATATTATTGTTAATTGGAAGATTACTCAGGCATGAGAATTTTCACGGAAATCCACCGATTTGACCCTCACAAGGGCTGTTTTTGAGACAATTTAAGCCATCTTAGATGCTTGAAAGCCAGGAGCTTCAGCGGCCCCCTGGACCCCTAGTTGAATTTTCAGCTGATTTTTTGAATTCTCATTCCTGTTTACTAGATTAAATATACATGGATAGATAATATTGTACGAAGCCTAAGCATGTACTGACCTCAAGGTGAATGTGTAGCACACACTGCTTGCCATTTCATTAAAAAAAAATCACTGCAGTGATATTTAGAAAAAATAATTTTACTGCCTGTGCTTTTTCAATTAGGAAAATATGCACGATAAATCCCAAATTTGGGAAAATAAGGTAATGGTTGTTTTGCTTATAAAAATAACATTTCAGCTATGGCTGGTGTTTGTTATATATATATGAGGTGATGTAAGAGCAAAGACTCTTTTATAAAAGGTTAAATACTTGTAAACCTGACATAATAAAAAAATATTCAGTCAGAGGTGATAATGATTTTTTCGAAAAATTTACACTTTTTAATTAAAGGAATCGGCCTATATTCGGCAGTAACATTAACAAAAGAAAATCACTGTACTGTAACTGTTGAAAGTTCACAAATACAACATTTTGGTTTACTTATTGGCAATATTTTCACAGCTATTTTAGTACGTAGTAGTTAAAGAATGCAAGTTGTTTGTGTCCATATATTTTTCGTAGAAATATTATCTACATTTTCTGTATATACTGTGATTTCATTTTACAGAGCTGTAGATACTGCCATTGTGAAAATTTTAAGTAGGAGATTCAAACAGTGTAAATTATATTGGGGAGCTGGTTCCATTAGAAATTGTCTGAAAGAAGAAAAACAGAAAGAAGAGGGCATGATTAATTTTGCTGTTAGATGTAAGTATAGTTTTGCATCAGTTTGTGTTCATTTACATTTTAAACAACCAAAATTAATCTGAAAGTATATTTTCACTTAAAATTTTAAAATTTCATGTAAGAATTGTGTACATACTTCGTGATCTGAGAATTGAGTAAACAAATAGACAAATTGTATTCATGAATCAAACAACTGTAAAGCATTTCTGTAAGCCACTGAATAGTCCATTAGCATTGATACTGTGCATGTCAAATTGAAATGGGCTATTTGAAACCATGTATTATTCAAAATAAAATTTCAGACCTGATGAATTCGAATAAACAAGGTCTGACTGTATATCCGTATGATAAATGACTATATATTAAACTGGTCATATGATGTTGTATTGTAGATGGTGAGGTTGGACATACATCTGATGTACTTGATTATTACATGAAACAAAAGCATAGAATGATTTGGTTGAGACGACGACAAGAGAATGGGGACGTAGACGCTCAGTATACAGACTAAGACTTGAATTGAATGCCGTGAAAGTTTGGCCGGAATTAACATACTTATGTGAACCTTTGAATGATTTTTTAATAGAAGATATTGAAAATGTATCACGATCGTTGACTTGTAATTATTGTACTGATAAACAATATTCGAGTATACCATGTTACGTGCTTGACGAACTGAATGAATGGATCTTTTTTACAACAGACGTTTTTGATGTTAATAAAGAGATCTCGTTGTTTAATATAATTGTTAGTTTTCATTTATTTATGAATAATTCACTCCCAACCATTTTTTGGTTGCAAATAACTGTTTCAGAATGGGATAAAATCACTGGATTTGATAAAAAGTCTTCTAGACAAACAATGTATCTGTAATTCAAGAAGGAATGCCAGTCTGTATGGTCAGGTGAAGTTTTAGGAAAAGCACCGTTTTCCAAGATTGAAATCTGCAAAATATAGGAAAAATGTAGAATTTTAAGGATTTTGTTTATGGTTTTTGCAACATTGACATGCATTCCCTTGTGACTATCTGCCTTCTATGATACACTGCAAATAGTAAAGCACAAAGTATCTTTATGGTAGAATCATCTTGTTTCTTGTTTATGTAGATATGTTATCTGAATGTCACAGACATTGTTTTTGCATTTAAACTTCATAGCAACTGGCATTCCAAATTGATGCACACAGACATTTTTCTTCCAAGTTTTATACATCAGAAAACATCACATGTTTGTAAATTCTGCAAGTTATCTAACAGTACTTCATGTATAGCATTTTCGCATATGAAAAGACAGCAACAAATGTGTCATTTAATGGCGTATCCATACAATGGTTTCAGGCTTTCCAGCGGCCCTAAAATTCCTAAAAAAGTGTCAAAAAAAACAAAAAAGTCCTATTTTTTCATTGAGATTCCTCATTTTCATGTTTCTTTTCAAGATGAATGTCACCTATGTCAGAATTACTGTACTTAAGAATTACTGTATTTAGCAATATTTTTCTAGTTCTTATAAAACAATGGCTTTGCATGTATATTATTGGATCATTGGCTTGAGCTTGGTACTGCATGTAACTGGCATAGAAATATTTGATTTTTGATTACACAGACAAGGCTAACTGAAGACTACTGAGCACTGGCAAACATACTATGACACTTCCTATATGCATAAGTTGATATTGTCACAAATTTACAGAAGTTATTGGTTCCTGAACAGCCCAAATTTTAGAATGGTGTCCAAAAATTAATTCAGAATAGCCCTAAAGTTAGCCCTATTTTTTATCTGAAGCTGCTTGAAAGCCTGTGGTTTGATTTATTTGTATCAGACATTTGTTTTATTCTTCACAATTTTGCAGCCTGCGTAAGGATTAAAAACAACTGATGATATTATTCAGATTATAAAAGATATCTTTAAGAGAGTGAATCAGTAATTTTTTTTTACCGAAATCGTGCATGTTGAAAGGGAGGTTACTCTGTATGTTTTAATTTATTTTTCGAAATATGTAGTGTAACTCTGGTTTTGCAACATGTCGTATTTCTCACATCTTTACACTGCATCATTATTTTTCTGTTGATCAGCTGTGTTTGAAATATCGAGGTTACTGATATTGACTGATAGAGAAAGGTAAATGAGGTATTTTTACCAATGAACGTCTGAACTCCATAGTTCTGCCTTTTGTAGTGCTAAATCTTTAGCCATTTTTTAGAAGCTGGATATGGTTGTTGGTTTTCAGTAGAAAAATTCAATTTTGAAAAATCATTTACTTGAGTTACCTCCCTTGGAACACTTCAAATGAATTTATGTACAATTAGTCAACGTACACATGTGCTCTCATAGTGAATGCATCAGTTTTCATTGTCTACTTTAATGTTGGCTAAACTTCAATAGAAGCAAATACTGCTGATCTAATGCATTGTGTATTTAGCAGTTGGCAGTCAAGTCTGTCTGTTTTGTTGAAGAGCGTACTTACCATGTGGCCAGATACATGTATTGTTTATTTGTTTACTACAGTAAAACCTCAATGATTAGACCACTCTTTGGACTCTTGAGAACTGGTCTTCTTATTGAGGTGGTCGTAGTATTGAAGTTGAATAAAGAGCAAAGCAGTGAAAATGGACTTGAAAATTGTGTTCTTAATTTTGAGGTGGTCTTTAAGTGTGTTTTACTGTTTATTCCATGTTTCACATGTTCAGTATATAGTTAGGCAGATGTAAGTATTAATTGCTTGTTTATATGAATATATGGACAATGTATAACTATATCATTATAGAAATTCAAATGTATAGGAAACTAGAGGTAGGGGACATTTTCAAAAGCAATAACCATACAGTAAATCACAAAATAAAAATAAACGGCCTTACCAACATGCTTGAATCATTACAAATGATCTTAATGATGAATAGTCGGAGATCACACTTTTCTTTCAGAATTGCCTCGGTCAGTCAGTTTCATAGCGTGTAAGTGAAATAATCTGAATATTTTTGTTAATCCTTCAAATCTTGCTGATATCGGATAATGATAAATTTGAACTGTATTATTTTTTCAGGGGGGGGGGGGGGGTCTTTAAGTTGAGTCCACTCCATAATTATAATTAGGTAATAAATTGATATGTTAAATAACTACACACCACTGCTCTTAGTATACCAAGCATACATGTATATATTTTGGCACCTCACTTATAAGACCAGTTTTCAAGGGTCACAATGGTGGTTGTATTATTGAGGATTTACTGTAATGAATGACATCACTACCATATTACCCTAAACTTGCTTTATTTTCTCATGATGTTTGCATTGTAAATACATGTCATTGTTGGTTTTGAAATATCTGTTTTCATTGGGAAAGGTGTTCAAATGTTGCTTAAATGAATGTCCATTAGTAAACGCCATCGAAGCATGACAGTGGAGATTTATTGATTATCATTAATATGTGAATATCTACAGAATCGCCAATGATTAGTAATAGAAGTTATAATAATTGCAGATAATTTAAACAAGGGATGGCCTTACTCTCATGTTCAATATTTGATTCAAAAGAAGTATTGAGATTCAATTAGGATGGTATCGGGTATTTAACAATCGGCGTCACATTTTATGACTTTGAATCCTGTTGCATAATGTGAGTATATTATGTGCTTGTTGGTTATTGATGTCAGTGCATTGAATGTTGGGTGTATAACCCAATTGGATAAGGCATTCATTATTGATTTATCCATTATATTGAGTATAGGGTGGGAAGGTTGTTTAAATCATGTAATATCATTTTGACTCACTATAAATAGGATGTATATACAACACCCCTATAATTGATATTAAGGTAAACAAGATAATGAAAGAAATAGCGAATTTGAGTGATACATAGGAATACACACAGATTTCAAATGTTGTAAACAATAACGTTAATACAGTACTGATGATTCAAAATTAGTTGTGAATACGTTAATTGTGTACATTGTCTATTGGTCAATATTTTCCAAACTATGTTTTCATTGGCTGACAACCACACAGTTTGTTAACAACCGTTCTCAAGTAAATATACTGTTGTTATCATTTTAAACAAATCATACCTATTAGAATAATATCTATAATAGTCTTCATGAGTGTTTGATGGAATATAGCATGATAATGGGAGAGAACTCATGACAATCTCTAGTGGTAAGAACTGTACAGAACAAATCTTTATTGTACATGGACTTGTATACAAAGCATTTACAAGAAATGTTTTACCTGTAGTCTGTTTATATGACTTTTTATTTTATTTTTTTTTTGTACTTGTGAACGGTTATAAACAAACCTCGAGGTAGTCAGCCAATGAAAACATGTTTTGTAAACGATCAACCAATAGATATTGAGGACACAATTTCGGTATTCTCAACTAATTTTGAATTGATAGTACATGTAGTTGATATATGACAGTAATGAAGTGATGAATACAAAGTAATAAGTTCAATGAAACTATAAATTATAATTTGAATGATATTTTTGATATTGTCAGGTCATTTTATGTATATACATATAAAGTACATTGTACATACATGTAGGATAGACAAGGAGTGGCAGTGTCAATACGATATAAACACAAGTGATATATATACTTGAAGCCATTAAAAACGCAACTGAAAATTGTCTGCTTCAAATCATGACATAAAGAAGACATTATTCTGTATTAATTCACTGACATAATTTCATAATTCAATCATGAAAAATATGAATTATTGGTCCATAATTTTAATACTTTTTAAACCATATATTAAAACATTGGTAACAGTTGGTAGCTTTTTACACCATGTACAAATTGAAGCCTAATTAAAACAGTTGCGTTTTTAATGGTGTTAAGTATATATCGTACAGACAATGCCACAAGACTGTCTATCCGACTTATGCTACTTGAACTTCATGGACCGTTGTGTATACAACATTGACGGTTGAAATAGCAGTCGCTGATTGGACGGATTGCTGTGAGAATGGTCTCAATATATTATGTAAGGGATAAAAGGAGGACTCAAAAAGGGAAAAAGGAAAAGAACTCGTGACAATCTACTGTGGATCTTGCTATAAATCAACTTTCTCAATGATATTTACACATACAATGAACACCTGAATACTTGTTACAACTGAAGGTATTTCATTGATAACATGGTTTCCACATCTTTAGTTTTTTTTTCTTAAAAAATTTGTTTTGGTTTCAGAACTAGTAAAAACATGCAAGTTTCTGAGTAATGAAGTATAAAAAACATTCTAGCAATTGAAAGAAAAGACATTGAAAGATATTCAGCAAATGAAATACAAATGTATACATGAACATCAATGTTTACAAAAAATAGGAATTACTTTAGTGATTATTATTAGCAATAGCAAGATTTATATATTGACCATTATTCTCAGATTCTATAAGCCCTAGACAAGCCTCGGGCAAAATTTGACCTTCCTGTGCGGCAATTGTAACCCAAGTGTAGTGCTAATATTGGCAAATGGAAAGATATATTCATAGAAATCAATTGAATTACTGGAAGCCTAACTATTTAAATAAATCCAATGATGTAGTTATGAAATGTAATTGGTTTGTTTGATTTCTAGTTGTCATACAGATTCCAGCTTTATTATCGTTCAGTTGGTCCTATATGTGTTTCAAGTAAAGGTGTCTGGAACTAAGGAATCGTATTATAATTTTGTTTATGTTTCATATCTAAGTCTTAGGTAGTTGCTTCTGGATTTTTTTTTGTATTATATTATTACTTGCTGCGTGTGTAATTTAATTTTTAACGGTGTCTTAATCAATTAGCATCATTTGGTTGGCAAAAATCAGATGTCTGCTTCAAACAGAGTGTCCCCTGAACTTTCAAGTTCAGTGACAGGAACCAAAGAGAATGGTAAAGTCTTGAATTGTTCTCAACTGTTGGAACTGGAATCATTTGGTCCTGATGCTGAAGTCTTTGTAGATAACTCAACGGTGAAACAAGATGTTGGATCCATCCATGCTGGTGAAAGACTTGGAGAAAGACCATCTGTGACGTCAGCCTTTCCAAAGTTTTACCTGGATGACAGTGGTATCTCTTCGACCAATGAAAAACATGCTACAATGATGCTTTTACAGGTACATATGACAATTACTGTATTTTGTTGACAGGTAGATATGACAATTACTGTATTCTGTTGACAGGTACATATGACAATTACTGTATTCTGTTGACAGGTACATATGACAATTACTGTATTCTGTTGACAGGTACATATGACAATTACTGTATTCTGTTGACAGGTACATATGACAATTACTGTATTCTGGTTACAGGTATATATAACAATTACTGAATTCTGTGTACAGGTAGATATGACAAATACTGTATTCTGTTTACAGGTAGATATGACAATTGTTGTATTCTGTTTACAGGTAGATATGACAATTACTGTATTCTGTTTACAGGTAGATATGACAATTGTTGTATTCTGTTTACAGGTAGATATGACAATTACTGTATTCTGTTTACAGGTAGATATGACAATTACTGTATTCTGTTTACAGGTAGATATGACAAATACTGTGTTCTGTTTACAGGTAGATATGACAATTGTTGTATTCTGTTTACAGGTAGATATGACAAATACTGTATTCTGTTTACAGGTAGATATGACAAATACTGTATTCTGTTTACAGGTAGATATGACAAATACTGTATTCTGTTTACAGGTAGATATGACAAATACTGTATTATGTTTACAGGTAGATATGACAATTACTGTATTATGTTTACAGGTACATATGACAATTACTGTATTCTGGTTACAGGTATATATGACAATTACTGAATTCTGTGTACAGGTAGATATGACAAATACTGTATTCTGTTTACAGGTAGATATGACAATTGTTGTATTCTGTGTACAGGTAGATATGACAATTGTTGTATTCTGTTTACAGGTAGATATGACAATTACTGTATTCTGTTTACAGGTAGATATGACAATTGTTGTATTCTGTTTACAGGTAGATATGACAATTACTGTATTCTGTTTACAGGTAGATATGACAAATACTGTATTCTGTTTACAGGTAGATATGACAATTGTTGTATTCTGTGTACAGGTAGATATGACAAATACTGTATTCTGTTTACAGGTAGATATGACAAATACTGTATTCTGTTTACAGGTAGATATGACAATTGTTGTATTCTGTTTACAGGTAGATATGACAATTACTGTATTCTGTTTACAGGTAGATATGACAATTACTGTATTCTGGTTACAGGTATATATGACAATTACTGAATTCTGTGTACAGGTAGATATGACAAATACTGTATTCTGTTTACAGGTAGATATGACAATTGTTGTATTCTGTGTACAGTTACTGTTTTGGATCTGTATAAACCAGTTCATGTTGCTGTGCTTTACGACTTAAATACTGTAAATCACTCATTCCTTGTTATTGTTCTGTATACAGTATATACATACTGGTTTAAAGTACTAACCCATCAATCCTTGTTATTGTTCTGTATACAGTATATACATACTGGTTTAAAGTACTAACCCATCAGTCCTTGTTATTGTTCTGTATACAGTATATACATACTGGTTTAAAGTACTAACCCATCAATCCTTGTTATTGTTCTGTATACAGTATATACATACTGGTCTAAAGTACTAACCCATCAGTACTATTTCACTGATTTTGATTGTAGCAAGCTGTTGTATATATTATTCAAATAAAATTAATTATTGTAAGAAGTCAATGTGAGCCTGCAAACATCATGTCCATCAGTTCAGATAACTTTGTTATAATGTATTGCAGATACCCAAATTACAAAATGGCTGGTTAGCTTTCTTGACCAGTATATTTTGCGATATTAAGTTGTTCATTTTGTAAAGAAATGCAGGTTTCCAACCAGTGCTAAATATTTGTTCCACAGACTAACAATAACTACTCTAACATAATTATGGTAAATCAAAATTTCATAACTCATCTCTTTAGGTGAACTGGTATCTTTTGTTCAACTTGTCAAATCTAATGTTGGGTCATTTTGTCGTTACATTTCTCATAATATTGGTTGATAAACAGATGATTGAATCTTCATTTGTGCCTATTATCTCCAATATGGCAGCATTGTTTGTGACATAGCTCATTATTTCTTGTCAGGACTACATTTTAATGCTTTATATGAAATAACCCAAAGATTACTGAAAAAAAACCACTGGTGTCTATAGACAAGACGAATTCATGATGTCTCATAAGGATGAACACGCTGGCTTCATGATTAGGGTCTGACATATTATTCACTACACAGCTGTTCCCTCAACTTCTTATAAAGTCAAAACCACTGATGGCTTATCGTGTTTTGTCAACAAAGATTAGCAAAATAAGTTTTATTATTCTTCCTAAAGTGGATGACATAAACTAAACGCAATCGGTCGGAGCATTATGACACTGAGGGAATTGGACTCAGATCACATTGCATGTCGAAATTGGTGGATAAATCCACAAAGGAATAATATGGTGCCATTATCGCTGGTAACAATAGTTGCTATGGTGAACTTGTCAGATGAATTAATATTCCAGTCTTTCTATTATAAATATATGATGCCAATGGGACTCAAAGGTCCATTGAATGATTTACAGACAAAACTTAAATCTCTATATTGCGCATTGTGTTTCTTAGCTAAGTATTCTCCCCGAAAGAGGAGCATATAGTAGCCAAATTTGTCTGTCTGCGTACTAGAGCTTGTGTTTGTCCTGCGTTTGTGTACGTGTTATTTCCCAGCAACCACCAACTGGGATTCAATAAAACATTATGGGAAGCTTCACTACCGAGAAGAGACGCTCCCCCATATTGTCTGCATGTTCCGGTTCAATGATCTTTCACATACTTAGGGCCCTTTCCTCATGTACATACAGGGTGTTAAAAAAGTGTGTTCACTAAGTTTGAATTTCGATAATATAAAAAATGCTGTGTACACTGGCTTTATTTCACATAATGAAATCTACTGCTTTTTTCCTGAATATTTGTTTTATATTGAACTCTCATGCAAAAGTGAACTACTGTATTGGTATATAGCAACATAGTTGGAACGAGCAATATAAACTTTTTTAACACCCTGTACTTCAGGTAGCATCCATCGGTTCTACCAATATACCTGTTATCACAGTTGATCTAAATGTATGTATCTGTCAATGTACATACTGGTATATCACAAAACCACAGCAATTAATGAATTCAGACTTTTAGATAAGGAAAACAAGAACCTACATGACTGTGTTATACGGAAATAACAAGATGATCCTTGATAATTTTTACAGACAGGATTAAAGGAAGATCCATCTCTCAGTATTATTACGTATTGTTACAGGTATTTTGATAGTCAATGGATCTTTGATCCCATTCATTTTTAGGGAAACCTTTGTAATCCCTGTTCACTTTTAAGTTCTGTACTTCAATGCTATAATAGGTTATTAATTTAAATTATTTTATTATATTATATTATTATAATTCTTATATTATAACTTTCAATAACATTGTTCATTTTTCTGCTAAAAAACTGAACTCGTTATTGATCAGGTATTTAAAGATGTACATATTGAGGGAGTAATTTGTCATTTTCTTTTAAGATGCAAAGATATATACTGAACTTTATAGAGTCACCAAGACCAATACAAATAATGATATTATTATGTTTAATTGAAGGATTTCATTTTCTTTTTGCAGTTTTACTTCTACACATGTACTTTCTTTTTACATATACTCTACATTTCAAATTATATAATGATCTTCAACAAACAGTTAAAACTAATACATTTTATGAAAATGTAAAACGAAAATGGGTTACCAAGTGTATTACGGGTAATTTGTTTCAACTTTTACTTTCAGTATATATTACATTTGGAACACAATAAATCAATCTTTATCTTAAAATCAAGCGAGGTGACCTATTATTTTTATTTCATATTTTCATTCAGACAGTGACTCTCATATAAGTTTACCAAGTTGTAAGAAAATCTGTGCGCTAGAAAAATATAGTAAAATTGTTTCGATTTTGCTATACATGTATATTAATAAGAAATATTTACGTTTAAATCTTCATTATCATAAAATCGAGCAAGGTGACCCATTTTTTATTTCATATTTTGGTTAGATACATTACACTGATAAAATATACAAAGTTTAAAGGAAAAAAAGGTCTTATTGTTGGATATGCCTTTAACCTTGATTCATGTACAATTTCACAAGCTAACATAGACTTTTGATGACCCAAATTAGAAGCTTACTTCATATAATTATTATGATGCATATTTTTGCTTATGTTTTTTATAAAAATGCAGCATAATACAGAATTTTTGGAGTATGAGTATGAATTTCATAATTTTAAATAAAAAATGTTGACTTTTTGTCAATATTCTAAATTTTAATAAGTTTTAAAACAAAATCTGTTGAAATCATACAAGCCAAATCAGTGACTTTCCATCATCACCTATTGTCCAGTTGGGACAGTTTATCACCAAAACCCCTTTATAATTGTCAAAATTGATTGCTACCTATTATTTTCAAAAGCTGTCAAGTTGAGACAAATCTCAACTTAGACATGATATAAATTTATGCATGACAGCTTTTGCCCTATGCATCTGACTAACCTTTGGCTAAGTAATCAATTGGCTGGACCAATCAGATGTCTTAGGGTAAAGCTGGGTTTATCGTTTGACCAATGAAAAGTCATAAGCCTTGAGACATAAAGACCTTTAAGGATCCTCTGAGGTTCGCGCATAAAACATAGAAAGAGTTCCCGCCATTATACAGGTATATCATTCCTCTTCATTATATCTACCTGATATGCATCAATCGCTGCTAATCCTGGGAGAAATCTGATGAATGACCAGCCAAAGGCAATGTTATCTATGAACAGATTCATTGACCGATGAAAGTCACTGGCAATATATAGTACATTATTCCATCGCCAATGGTGCAACTTTTTATTTCAAACTGGAGTATGAAGTCACATTAAATGGCAAATTAGCCTCGCAATTAGTAAATGTGACAACTAAATAACTGAACATTATGAAAAGTCAATAATTGATGGATTATTGCAATCGTGCAACCTTTAACTGTATGTGTATCACAGTGGATGACTCAATCTGCTGGATCGTGGACATGTTACCAAATTATATGTGGATGTAGGGAAGAGTTAACAATTGCCTCATTGCTGACTACAGTTGCTGACTTTCCCTGCTTACGTGCTACAATTATATCTGTTTTTAATTGATGGGATATTAATTAGATTTGATAATCGCTTGAAGAAATAGTGCACAGTTAGTGGAGGAGTTTAAAGATGATCGGGAAGGTGAGTTATGTGTAATATTTCATGTACACTTTACGCCATTAAAAAGGCCACTATTTCACTTTAAAGAGAGCCTTCATTTTGTTACAAATACCGGTATGTGAATTAAAAAGAAATCAATCTATGGGCCTAGTATTCATATTTCGTAATTGATTAAGTTTAGAAAATTATGTTTGAGAATTAAGATATAATTATTTCTTTATAAAGTCACTGAGTTGATGCAGACAATTTTTTTTTGATTTTTTAATGGTTATATTTTCCTTACTATTAGTTGATTAAATACTACAATTAATTTTTTTTAAATATTTTTTTATTTTTGGAAATGACATTTTAATTAAATGAGACAATTTCACAACATAATGGGATCTTGGTCATTACTGTGCTCTTGTACCAGGATAAATAATTCTTATGTTTAAAGTAAATTTTAATATAAAAAAATCATGTAACAAATTTTCATATATATTTAATATATTTTATGATTCATTTCACTTACCTGTATGACTAATCAAACAATGGTATGGTTTCACTGGCAATCTAAATAAATATGTCTGGATATATTCTAAACAAGTATTATACATTTTGTATCTTTTTTTTGCATTTGTTGACAACTTCCTATGGGAAGGGGCATTAAGTGTTAACCCATGTCTGTCCGTGCGAAATATTAATTTCCAATTAATAACTCTTGAAAGGATTGGTGGATTCAATTGATATTGGGCACGTAAGCAAAGGATAATAAAATACAGCTCTGGTTCGATTTCTATTACAATATGCCATAAATCTATTTAGCCAACACAAAAAGGGAAAGCTTATAGACTTTTGTATGTTTATTCATATATGAACTGCTTGATTCTTAGTTTGTACTTATACCTACGATATATACACTTGTCTTACAATCTGTCCATTACCTGTAGTTTTGTTGTTTGTATGCTACATTGTATGTATATGTTGTTTGTATGCTACATTGTATGTATATGTTGTTTGTATGCTACATTGTATGTATATGTTGTTTGTATGCTACATTGTATGTATATGTTGTTTGTATGCTACATTGTATGTATATGTTGTTTGTATGGTACATTGTATGTATATGTTGTTTGTATGCTACATTGTATGTATATGTTGTTTGTATGCTACATTGTATGTATATGTTGTTTGTATGCTACATTGTATGTATATGTTGTTTGTATGCTACATTGTATGTATATGTTGTTTGTATGCTACATTGTATGTATATGTTGTTTGTATGCTACATTGTATGTATATGTTGTTTGTATGCTACATTGTATGTATATGTTGTTTGTATGCTACATTGTATGTATATGTTGTTTGTATGCTACATTGTATGTATATGTTGTTTGTATGCTACATTGTATGTATATGTTGTTTGTATGCTACATTGTATGTATATGTTGTTTGTATGCTACATTGTATGTATATGTTGTTTGTATGCTACATTGTATGTATATGTTGTTTGTATGCTACATTGTATGTATATGTTGTTTGTATGCTACATTGTATGTATATGTTGTTTGTTTGTTTATATGTTTACACTGAACAAATTTTCTAAACCTACATGTAATATTAATAAAATACAAATTTAGGAAAACGATTTTTCATGCCGACTTAAAATTTGGCATTCTAGTATTATACATAGTACTCTATCGACTTTTACAAAGAAAATGTGTATTTATCGTCATGGTTGACCACACATGACGGTGAGTACTATTTTCAACTTTTTGCACGAGGATCAAGTGTACTATGTAGTAAGTGCTGAATTTCATTTCAATGCAATCCACGTTGTATGTCCAACACAAAAACCAGAAAATATGCCGACAAAGACCACTTTAGAACACGCCAGGGTCGTCGGTATGATTGATGCTGGTACTCTGATTCCACAGGTATTACTAACTTTATAAATGAAATAATCAATTCAAATAGAATTTAGAAAATAATTATAAAAAATATATTAGTTTTGTATTATTGGCCACTTTTATTAATATCTCTGGTTGCCCGTCTGTTCAATAGGCGCTAGTGTGTACATTTGTTTCTGTTCCTATATTTCGACGAAATACAAAATGGATGTTTAGAAATTTTGTTCAGTGTATATGTTTTGTTTGTCTAATTCCCAACCCTTGAGCCAAGCAATTCGTTTAAATACCGATAGTGGGAGAAGTCTAATTCTCCACTTCCGAAATATATAAGATATCCGACCCAAGAATATTTCCCAGGATCCTTAATTATTCAGGTTGTCAAATACTCACCTGTCGAGAATCATCCTCTGTCTAAAGTCCTGTGTGTCATCACCACACCCCAGCCTCCAGGGGCAAAACGTTGATAAGTGCATAAGCATCAGGGTTCTAGAAATCCACTACCCCAACGTCCTGGACACGGCTAAAGGCCGTATCGGGCTACCAATAGTTGAGTTGAAGTTAGTCCAGGACAAGCCTGTTTCAAAAGCCAGGGCCCGTATTCATAAACAATTTAAGACTGAGACTCGGACTTAGACTTTAAAATCGCAAAAGTTAAATTTACAAGCATTTCGTTTTCATTTCACCTAGATGAATTTTTGCCTGAACACTTCTTGTTACTCACTCTACACTTTTGTCATGTTTTTTCAAGATATATTCTGTAATAATAATGTAGGAACAAAATGAACATTCATCATTATAAAGTCTAAGTCTGAGATTCAGTCTTAACATTTTCGTGAAAACGAGTCCTGTACTTGATGTTGTATATAAATGACCCCCCAAACAAGTCATGTGTATGACAAGTCAAATTTAACATGTACACTAGTCTGGGACAACTGTATTTGGAAAACATTTCTAGAGCCCTGAGCATGTACAATTAGTTTTTGACAATAAATCATGGAATTTGAACTTGGATGCATAATATAGCAGTCAGCTGTTGCAGCCAGATGTTGGTGGATTGCTGATGGCTTGTGTGACTATTATACTGAATATACTGAACTGTTTGATAGTAATAATTATGATATATATTTTCTGTCATATTTAGTGCTAATTGGCCCATTAATTTAATTTACTGAAATATATTCTCATGCAACACAATTTACCGCAAAATAACCTTTTCTTTTCCTTTCTACTAAAATACGATAGAAATTTAAACTTGACTTACTTTACTAACATTTAAGTGTTATACTTGCTCACTAATGTACAGTTTAGTATTTTGTGTGCTCAGCATGTAGTTTGGTTTTCCGTACAGCAAACGTTCTTAGCTGTTAAAATACTGTGACACAATACTGATTTGTTGGTTTTTTTACATACAAACTAATGACCGACTATAATAGTCTACTTATCGCCTGGTGTGTCATTTGTCCATAACATTTGTCGTCCAGTTTTTGCACAAATAATGTGATAGGCTATTGTTAAGATGTGGTGTTTTTGGCAGAACTATTTCAATAGGCTTTTAAAGCTGATCATCATATTTGTCAAGGATTTGTATTTTAAGCGAGTTTTTATACCACATTCAGTATGGATCAATTTTGATGAAAGCATTTTATGCACACTGGTATTTTAAATTGCTTTGAATGTGTTTTGTGTTACTTTTAAATTTTAAATACATGTAGCAGTTTGATCATAATCAGATTCTAGAGAAAGTATTCACTATTGGATAGTGATGGCATAATTATCGAAAATAATCGTAAAATCGTTGCTAGACATCCGACATCGGCGACAATCGATTATGAACTACAATAATCAAAAATTTTATCAAATCTTTATTCACATCCACATTAGAAAATAAAATATAATTGTTTTCAATTTCTTCTGTCAAATACAAATTTTCAAAATAAACATACGAAACAAAATATATTTATTGAATGATAAAATGTTCTTATGATATAAGATTAATGTAAAACGCTATATATATTAATTTATGTAGTTACAAAGAGATAAACAAATTTGTATAAATGAACTTAACTGTCAGCATTACACTTTTAGCAAACAAAACTAAATATCTTTGAGGTTAAATGTAAGTTACATGTCCTAATTGTCCATCAGATTTACTTACTATTTCCTTGCAAAATAAACATTATTTTATTTTTTGAATTATTTGAGATACAGTCGGACCTCGTTCATTCGAATTCATTGAGTCCGAAATTTTATTTCGAATAATACATATTTTTGAATAGCCCATTTCAATTCGATGTGCCAAGAACATACATCGGGACCTGGTATTTATTTTGGATGATGTCAAGTATTCGGAATGAAGGTTGTTGGATAAACGAGGTTCGACTGTGTTCTATTATATAATACATAAATAAATACATTTATTGTAATAAAAGAACTGACAGAGTCTGAGTAAATTCGGACCACCCCGCTTGAGACAAAGATCCCTATCATCATTAATTGTCTGTTTATTGTCCTTTTTTTGCACCAAATCAGCATATTTCATCTTGTTCAAGGTAAATTTGCATATCCAATCTGATTTGAGTCATACTTTGGAATCTCATGAATATTTATGAGGCTAAGGTAGATCAAAATCTAGTTGAGCAAATCAGGGTCAAAATGACCCTGTTTATATAGATACCTATGATGTTACCATTCGGAGGTGGCCCTGTGGCTCAGTGGTTAAAGCTGCTGACTACGAATCCGAAGGTCGTGGGTTCGATCCCTTGTCTCGCCGGATAAAAACAGAAATGCTTTTCAGTGTTTCCCACCTAACACAGTACTGGCATGTAAGCAGGAAAGTACTGGGTAGATTCCAGGAAAGTACTGGTTATATGCCAGGAAAATGGTCAATGTACAAGGGGTTTTATTAGCACTGTCCAGTGACAGTCTTTGGCTTCAAAATTGTCTGTTTGACATATACTGCTCTACTGGCAGTTAAATTTCCCCCTTTGGTTTCAAAAAGTCTATTTATGGTGTGCAGGGGACATACCGGGTCGATCAAAATACCATAAAGTGCATTAGAAAAAATGTGTAATTTGCATTTTTATTTACCATTCGTTTTGGACTATACAGTATCACCTCTCTTCTGCAATAACCTTGCTTCAACAACATTATCAATTTTCCAGCAGTAAAACATTACTGTCAATTTGACCTCTCTTGAGCAACAACCTCTCAACAACAGTGGACATTTGCATCTATCAAAGGGTGTTGCACTGGAGAGGTTGCACTGTAATAAGATTAAAACAACTCTCTGCAATGTACATACAACTTAATTATCAATTAAAATCATCAATTACTAATGTCAATTAAATTGATTAATTGGCCGAGTCATCCGTTTATGCATAAATACTTCGTTATTTCTACACTTGATGAATTCTACTTTGATATGCTATATATTTTAGCCTACAAAAAATCACATGCTCTCAAAATGTTGTATTTTTATTTCGTTTAAAAGCCTTCTTGATAAAAAATTGAGTTTTATGTTGGCTGTTTTTGCTTCACAGATGAAAATAATTGTAAGATTGTGTTATAAACACCACACGGCATTCTTGTTAGTACTTCATTTTACAAATTTCATTTACAATATAATTATGCTGAAGCTAGATTTAATAGAATTATTATTTACATTCACTCAGCAACTACCATTCTTGAAGTGTATGGCAATTATAACAAGAGGCCCAAAGATTTTAGGGACAAAATTGATTGACAATAAACACTGCATTAATAAAGGGACCATGAAAGTAAAAATCTGTAACGAGGATTATAATCTTTCTCAATACTAAAACAAAATTACACACAATTCTCAGGCTTTATAGGAGGTGTCACAGGAGACTGTCACGAGTTCTCCCCCTTTATCCATTCTAGAGTTCTCTCCCTTTATCCCTTCTATAATACTATTTATACATATACTATTGAAGGCATCATGTGTCACAAGCTTCCTTCAAGAGTTATCTTCCTTTATCCCTTCTATAGTACTATATAAACATATACTATTGAAGGCATCATGTGTCACAAGCTTCCTTCAAGAGTTATCTTCCTTTATCCCTTCTATAGTACTATATAAACATATATTATAGAAGGCATCATGTGTCACAAGCTTCCTTCAAGAGTTATCTTCCTTTATCCCTTCTATAGTACTATATAAACATATATTATAGAAGGCATCATGTGTCACAAGCTTCCTTCAAGAGTTATCTTCCTTTATCCCTTCTATAGTACTATATAAACCATATACTATAGAAGGCATCATGTGTCACAAGATTCCTTCAAGAGTTATCTTCCTTTATCCCTTCTATAGTACTATATAAACATATATTATAGAAGGCATCATGTGTCACAAGCTTCCTTAAAGAGTTATCTTCCTTTATCCCTTCTATAGTACTATATAAACATATATTATAGAAGGCATCATGTGTCACAAGCTTCCTTCAAGAGTTATCTCCCTTTATCCATTCTATTGTTCTCTCCCTTTATCCCTTCTATAGTACTATATATACATTTACTATAGAAGGCATCATGTGTCACAAGATTCCTTCTAGAGTTATCTCCCTTTATCCCTTCTATAGTTCTATATATACATATACTACAGAAGACATCATGTGTCACCAGATTCCTTCTAGAGTTATCTCCCTTTATCCCTTCTATAGTACTATATGATAAACAGTACTCAGCACTCATCAAGCATTGCATACATCCATACACCACACTCAAATCTCCACATTCGACCTCATCAGAGTAAATTTGGGTTTTGAGTGCTTAGCTATTACTAGACATTATACAAGTAATTATACAAGTTTTAACTTTACTTTCAGATCATTCGAGATGACTTGGTGTCGGAGCTCCGATATCAACTTAAGTTGAATCCAAACCGGATCAATCTTACCGACAATGCAGGAAATACACCCATACATATAGCTGCAAAATATAATCGTTTGCAGTCCTTGGTCGTTCTGCTAGAATTTAAAGCAGGTTTGTTGTCTGTGATATGCTTGAAACATTTAAGGCTTTTCTGAACATTGCCGCTTTGCATATGTCTAAAATTTAGTCAGCTTTGTTGAAATCACTATCCTTGTAAAAAATGTCTAACAAAAGCCATGTACTGCTCCCTGTGTAAATACTTTAAATTGCATACAATCCCTGAAACAAATTGAATCAAACCTTGAAACAGTAACTCGTTAGCATATTAAATAACGGTTGTTGTCAGGCATCTATCTATACCTTAATGTCCCTAGTAAGACAGACTAGGAGTCAAAATATGTATCTATATAGGTTATCGTATAATTAAAAAAATAAAAATTTACACGCAAAAATTGTATGCGTTATTGCTAAGTTATTGTTCAACCAATCACAAAAATAAAATCAGGATACCTTTAAAAGATATATAGTATAGAGTAGAGTATGTGACATTAAATACTTCAAGATTTTATTTTGAAGCAATAGGTGAACAATCCTTAGGTAAAGGAATGTTCACAAAAGCACTCACAGTGCTTTGATTTTAGATTAGTTAAAAATTATTTATTTCTTGTGAAATAAGTTCTCACAACTTTAGATATTGTGCTCAATGACTGCTTCTTGTATTATACTAACCAGTACACACACCTAGATTAGGGATTGTGAAGTTCATCATCATACTCTCCATACAATCTCTTTTTCAAATGTGACTAATTGGAAATTGATGACTCCTATGTTACAAAATGTATGTCTTTGCTTATCAGATCCAAATGTTGCTGGACCTTATGATATGTACCCACTCCATCTGGCCGCCAAGTATAACTCGATTGATGTTGCCAAGTACTTACTGAAACATGGCGCCGATATAATGTGTCGTGATTGTAAGAAGAAGACCCCGCTACATCATGCTGCTCGTAAAGGTCACTTAGCCATGGTTGAGGTAAGCCGTTTTGTCTCTCTGTGATTTTATAAATGTAGCAGTGTAAGAACTGGCAGTCGATGTAGACCTTGGACTAAAGTATACCCGTATATTGGTCCAAACACACAGTGTAAGAACTGGCGGTCGATGTAGACCTTGGACTGAAGTATACCCGTATATTGGTCCAAACACACAGTGTAAGAACTGGTGGTCGATGTAGACCTTGGACTGAAGTATACCCGTATATTGGTCCAAACACACAGTGTAAGAACTGGCGGTCGATGTAGACCTTGGACTGAAGTATACCCGTATAATGGTCCAAACACACAGTGTAAGAACTGGCGGTCGATGTAGACCTTGGACTGAAGTATACCCTTATATTGGTCCAAACACACAGTGTAAGAACTGGCGGACGATGTAGACCTTGGACTGAAGTATACCCTTATATTGGTCCAAACACACAGTGTAAGAACTGGCGGTCGATGTAGACCTTGGACTGAAGTATACCCTTATATTGGTCCAAACACACAGTGTAAGAACTGGCGGACGATGTAGACCTTGGACTGAAGTATACCCTTATATTGGTCCAAACACACAGTGTAAGAACTGGCGGTCGATGTAGACCTTGGACTGAAGTATACCCTTATATTGGTCCAAACACACAGTATAAGAATCTTACACTGACTTCATATTCCGGTACGGAGAGAAATATCTAGCGCGAGGGTAACTGTTTTGGTGGTAACGAGGCTCTGCCATGTATCAGCCTTGCCAAAAGATTACGTGCTTGGACTAATTGAAGTGCATTTTTCGGACCGAGCCACCCACCAATCAACTTTGATTGTAAGCAGGCTAATGTTTGCAAAGAGTTCAAATCACATCAAGCACATGTCAAACCTACAATGTTCGGTATGATGTTTGTCTGTTGCATATACATATGTATAGGAATTAAGCTTGAAACTGCAAATGTCTGTAACTATTGATTCACAACTTGAAATATCTTGGTCCGTAAACTTTGAATTCAAACCAAATGGATTTAATGCGTTTTATGCATATTTGATTAAACTAGAGTGCAAAAGAGCTTTAACAGCACACATAATGCTAATTAATAATACATAGCAAACTGAGAAAGCAGTGTGTAAAACACATTAATTGAATAATTTGAGACAAAATAATTATGGCCAGAAATTTATTTTCCTAAAGTACTCGGTAATGGATTTTGGAAATTGTGCAATCATGCAAAATATGGACATGCTAGACTGGATCTATTTTTTGCTAATATGGAAGTTAGACCAAGCATCACTCTATACATGTCTACATGTATACATCCAGAGGGGAGACCAGGGGTCAGTGACCACTGCTGAGATTTTGGCCAAATAGAGTTGGTCATATCTAATCCTAGATCAACAGAGGGTTCCAAATTCAATGGCCTCACTGTCTTTGTCCAAAATCAGCATAGTAAATGACAAGAAAAACGCATTGCATTGCAAAATTATAGGGACTCCAAAGGCCAAGTTAGATCCTCTGCCTTACCAGAGGCGGGTCTCATTCACCCCCTCTCCCCAGCGTTAATTGCTGGATCCTCGCAATGTCTATGTCTATACACTACATTGTGATTGTATATTTTGTAGATGTTGTTGGCTACAGATGGTTGTATCATAGATTGTAGAGATGAGGACAGATTGACACCATTACATGAAGCATGTCAGCTCAAACAATCAAGTGTTGCAAGATATCTGGTTAGTATATACAGTGTACTGGCATCGTATTCACAAACATTTTAGGGCTGAATTATTTTTTTTACCATCCTTTTTTCTAAAATTATAAATTAATGAAATTATATCTAAACACCTGTAATTGTTGTTACTCACAGTACATTTTTGCCATTTTTTATCAAAATTTTATATCGTAGGAGCAAAAAGGAACATTTTACACTTTTAAGCCCAAATCTGCGGATAACAGTCGCTCAAGTTTTGTTTTGTATCCCTGGCCCACATTGACTGCGCACTGGGAACCACTTTGCAAAATGAACGCAGGGCTGGTTCCCTACCTTTACTGTCTTTAAGGCAGGAAACCAGAATAAAAACGATGTGGTCAATACCCTTATTCACGACACGAACTTTGAGCGGCTTGCGTTAGCCGTAACTGAACGCAAGGCTGATTTTACTTGTCTTTACACTAGTTATAGAACTTCACATCAGTCCATCAAGAAAAAGAGGAGTGTAGAAAGCCTAGAAATGTTGTCTGATTTTCATCCAACCTTTCTCGGCTGCATGAAATTACGAATGGAATTTATCCTATAAAGTAAATTTAGCACATTTTCTCAATGCATTTTGTTATTTTTTAGCAGAAAATGAGAATAATGAGCAATTTTAAAGCTGTTTAAAGAAAATTGCTTCAAATATAACATGCTCAGGTGTAAATGAGGGCTGCTGTGGGATTTCCAACCTCTTCTGTAAGTGACGTCATTTTACATTTTATGACACTATTTGCAAGCTGGAAACAATATTTACTCCATATGGTCACTTTGTTTTCATATTGCCTTATAGGGCAAATATTGCTAACTGTCAGTACATGATGACGTCACATGTTACGTTTGCTGGAAATGACGTCACTTATAGAAGAGGTTAGAAATCGTACAGGGGCGCTCAAATGGTGTGTATGAATGCATACCAGGATTTCTTGATATACTGCAATACCCGTAAGGCGACCATATTACCGTTGTTAATTGTAGATACAATGCGGAGCGGACATTGATGCACGAGATATCTCCGATGGTACCCCCTTACTGTTTGCTGCTGCGGAAGGCCTTACAGATATTATTCAGATTATGTTAGACAAAAGTGAGTTACTTTTATTTTTCTTCAGAATATGTGTTTGGTTTATTCTGTAAACATTTTGATTTTACTCAGTACCTAATTGAGTGTTTTATTCTGTAAACATTTTGATTTTACTCAGTACCTAATTGAGTGTTTTATTCTGTAAACATTTTGATTTTACTCCGTACCTAATTGAGTGTTTTATTCTGTAAACATTTTGATTTTACTCAGTACCTAATTGAGTGTTTTATTCTGTAAACATTTTGATTTTACTCAGTACCTAATTCAGTGTTTTATTCTGTAAACATTTTGATTTTACTCAGTACCTAATTGAGTGTTTTATTCTGTAAACATTTTGATTTTACTCAGTACCTAATTGAGTGTTTTATTCTGTAAACATTTTGATTTTACTCAGTACCTAATTCAGTGTTTTATTCTGTAAACATTTTGATGTTACTCAGTACCTAATTGAGTGTTTTATTCTGTAACCATTTTGATTTTACTCAGTACCTAATTGAGTGTTTTATTCTGTAAACATTTTGATTTTACTCAGTACCTAATTGAGTGTTTTATTCTGTAAACATTTTGATTTTACTCAGTACCTAATTCAGTGTTTTATTCTGTAAACATTTTGATGTTACTCAGTACCTAATTGAGTGTTTTATTCTGTAAACATTTTGATGTTACTCAGTACCTAATTGAGTGTTTTATTCTGTAAACATTTTGATTTTACTCAGTACCTAATTGAGTGTTTTATTCTGTAAACATTTTGATGTTACTCAGTACCTAATTGAGTGTTTTATTCTGTAAACATTTTGATGTTACTCAGTACCTAATTGAGTGTTTTATTCTGTAAACATTTTGATGTTACTCAGTACCTAATTGAGTGTTTTATTCTGTAAACATTTTGATGTTACTCAGTACCTAATTGAGTGTTTTATTCTGTAAACATTTTGATGTTACTCAGTACCTAATTGAGTGTTTTATTCTGTAAACATTTTGATGTTACTCAGTACCTAATTGAGTGTTTTATTCTGTAAACATTTTGATGTTACTCAGTACCTAATTGAGTGTTTTATTCTGTAAACATTTTGATGTTACTCAGTACCTAATTGAGTGTTTTATTCTGTAAACATTTTGATGTTACTCAGTACCTAATTGAGTGTTTTATTCTGTAAACATTTTGATGTTACTCAGTACCTAATTGAGTGTTTTATTCAAGTTTTAGGTCTGACTTAATGTATTGTTAACAAATGTCAATAGATGAATGAAACCTGGCCCTTTTGCCCCCAACTTCCAAGGAATGGTGAAGGGGCATAAAGTGTTACCCCTACCTATACATGTGTCTGTCTGCTCAATAACTCTTGAAAGGATAGAAGGATTCTGTTCGTATTGGCACATTAGCGTAGGATAATAAAAATACAGGTCAAGTTCGATTTCTCTTACAATCTACCAATTTTTGGTGGAATTATGGCCCTTTGTAGACTTAAAAGCACATAGTTGTGACATCCGTATCATATGGACTCATCTAGGTTTTGTCTACAATAGATCTACCACTGAACTGTGATATTCTAGAATAAATGTAAATAACAATAAATACAACAAAAAAGTTTGAATGAAGCAGTCATGAGCAAATGGTCAATAGCTTTTTCAAAAGCTTTGTTGAATATTTCAATCTCATGGAGACTGAAAATCCCTCATTCACAAAAATGAACCAACCTAAAGTAAAGAAACATTTACCCATGGCACATCAAGTACACTGATTGATGTATCTTTTAGCCCTGAAATGGCGAGGTGTTGAGGGTAAAGTCGCTGCTGTCAATCATATAGACAATGAAGGCACAAGTGCTCTACATCTAGCTGTTCAAAACAATCAGATGGAGGTAAGTTATTCTATCTGATGATTCATAAATTCTTATGAAAATTTGTAAAGTTCCATTCTTGCTATCACAAGGCTGTACAAAATGTACATTGTTATGATTAGCTGTTGCTAGCTGTCTTCCCAGGTGAGTTTTTGCAAGCAGTTTTCCACTTGAGCTGTTGCTAGCAGTTTTCCCAGGTGAGCTGTTGCTAGCAGTCTTCCCAGGTGAGCTGTTGCTAGCAGTCTTCCCATGTGAGCTGTTGCTAGCAGTTTTCCCAGGTGAGCTGTTGCTAGCTGTCTTCCCAGGTGAGCTGTTGCTAGCAGTCTTCCCATGTGAGCTGTTGCTAGCAGTCTTCCCAGTTGAGCTGTTGCTAGCAGTCTTCCCATGTGAGCTGTTGCTAGCAGTCTTCCCAGTTGAGCTGTTGCTAGCAGTCTTACCAGGTGAGCTGTTGCTAGCTGTCTTCCCAGTTGAGCTGTTGCTAGCAGTCTTCCCAGGTGAGCTGTTAAACTCATTTATTAACATGCAGTAGACAGCAGATACATTATACGGTAGTAAAGGGATTTTGATTTGTCGTTTCTAGGTGATTGATTTGATGACAGAAAATGGTGCAGAAATTAATCTACAAAATGTGAGTACGATATACGATACAGCCATTTGTTTCAGTTTTAGAGGAAGTATGGCGGGTCCTTTTTATAGGGGAAATTTGCAATCATGAATCACCAAATTTCGGCATTTATATGGCTAAAATTTTAAATAATTTTACTGAAGGGGAATTTTCTTTCTAAATAGGGGAAATATATATACTTTTTTCTGTGGGGAATGGGGCCCAATATCGGCCTCAAATTTGCCATAAAAAAGGACTCCAATATGCTGATATATTTTAGAATTTTATTATTGTTTGCTATGTTTCCCTTCGTGTTTCTGCTCACATATCATTGTTGTGCTGGCATGTGTTAGTCCCCCAATTGCGTTTTATATTGTATCTTCCCCTTACTTTCATTAATTTGTTCAGCACTTTTTTCAAGATATTTCTTGTTTGCCATTTCTTTCTGCATTTTTCTTTTTGCTGCTATTTTTTGTTGTTGTTCTATTTGTAATGAACCAGTTTTGGTTATTCTTAGTTTTGTGGAATGATACAGATTTGGGTAAATTTGAACAAAAACTTATTTATTAATATTATTTGCTGATATAATGATAATTTGATTTAGTGTGTTCTAAGAATGAAAATATCTTGCAAATGAGCTTAGAAAATTGTTGTATGTTATGAATATTGCATTTTATGGAAAAAAACATGTACAGTGAAGCCTCACATAAAGACCACCTCAATAATAAGACCACATCAAAATTAAGAACACAATTTGAAAGTTCATTTTCACTGTTTTGCTATTTATTCAACCTCAAAATTAAGACCACCTCAATAAGAAGACCAGTTCTAAGGGTCCCAATGGTGGTCTTTTTATTGAGGTTTTACTGTAACCTTTCATCTGTTTTGATATTTTGATGAAAGTCGGGGTCACTTTAATTTCACAATTTTGAAAAAGTAAGTTAATGGCTGCACTTACCTGATTGCCTTCTGTAGATGTCTGCAACGACCACTGTGTATCATATAAACATGACTCAATTAATTTATCCTAATTGATTTTACAGAATGTAATTGTATATTGATTCATTAAGCAAAAATGGTTACCCCCCACATATTATTATCAAAGGAACATTTATATTGAAGTACATCATTTAGAATATTAAAAGGCTATTATAAATTTTCACTTTGTTTGCGTAGCAGTTCTTTTCTCCAGAGGATTTTTTTTCGGAACGTTTCAATATTCTGCAGTTATTGAATGAATACAGTAGACGTTTATTGCATACAGCAAAGGTTGAATGAATAAAGGAGATGTTTAATGAAAACAGTTGAAATTTAATGAGTCCATCAGATATTTAATGAAAACAAAAGATGTTTTATGGATACAGCAGATATTTAATGAAAACAAAAGATGTTTTATGGATACAGCAGATATTTAATGAAAACAAAAGATGTTTTATGGATACATTTATTATTAAAAAATACAGCAGACGTTTAATGAATAGATCACTGAATGGAATGGTCCAACACTCTTCATAATGCACTTGCTACATTAGATTGAGTCTAACAACAAATTGACTACCACTGCAGCCTTGACACAAAGTGTGTCTCCTATGTGATTTGCTGCCTCAAGTTGTTCATCAGTTACCTGATCTTACTATGAGCTTGTCTGTTACCTGGTCAATAATTTTGCTAGCTTGAAACCTAAGGAGAATGTCGCAAGTTCTCTCCCTTTATTCCTTCTATAGTATATGAGAACCCTCAGATTTATAAAGCATAAAAGTCTGTAGGTGATAAGAATAGTTCTAGAACAAGGCATGGAAGCACTCATCAGCTTATCTGCTTGAACTTTATGGACAGATGGGTGTTTTTTTGCCAACAGCACGATTTATAGTGACAAAATCTATTACATTGTACTCATAAAAAGCACACACAAAATTGCTGTTGTATTGTCTATATACAACGCTGGTCCATTATCACTCTCGTTATCTAATATCCAAACAGCATATCTCCATTTATTTCAGACATTAATGTTTCGTGCAGTGATTAATGAACATTTGGCTATTTGTCATGAACTTCATTATTTAAAAGCATTTTAATGTTGGAATCATGTTTGTGTACATTTCTATTCAATTGTAGCAAAGCAATTTGTTGGCTAAATGAAGGTTTAAAGGTTCTAACTCTGTTTCTAGGAAAGAATTTACCGGGTATTGACTTTTACTAGAAGGGGGGCTGAGGCTTGACGATACAGTAAAACCTCAATACATGTAATAAGACCAACCTTGGGACCCTTGAAAACTGGTCTTCTTATCAAGTTGGTCTTAGTATTGAGATTGAATAAAGAGCAAAACAGTGAAAATGGTCTTGATTTTGAGGTGGTTTTATTATTGAGGTGGTTTCATTATTAAGGTGGTCTTTAAGAGAGGGTTTTACTGTAGCTGTTATATTTATGTTACATTGGTTGTGAAACACGTTTTAATAACTGAGTTACTAAACACTAAACAGTATGCATGACAAATTTAGGGATTGTGAAGTTTGTGATCAAACTCTGCTCAATTTAGATCTAGTGACATCTAAACATCAATCTTTGTGATTCAACTCGTCTGTGTCTTCACTCATTGGATATGAGCATCATGTCTAGGACCACTTTGACCATTGGTCAGCTGTTTTGATTTACCTAACACTGACCTTTCTCAAGCATTGGTTAGGTTAACTGACCACCGTATATAACTGAAAAACTGTTGAAAAACAGTGTAAAACCCAAAACAAACAAACGTAGCTTCAGAATGTGAATCCACAGATACTATAATTATACATGTGTGTAACTAATTATTGATTGTATCTCCCACAGCCGGCGTTTCAGGTAACATATAAAATAAAGGTGATGGTATATACCGGTAATCGCCAGACAGTCTGAGAATGTTTTAATTAACCTCTTAAACTGTTAATTACTGTATTGACCACTAATCAATTTTGAAAATGTCAAATTATCGTGTCAAATACATTGATTCAGAAATCAAAGTACTGTAAGGTGGAATCTGTCAGCGTGATGTGATTTCATTTATATTATGTGTTTAGGTGATCACAAATCTTAAATGTTTGCTTTTAAAATTTATGCTATATTAAGAAAAAATAAGTATTCCAAGAAAAGTACAAATTTTTATTCGTAACAATTATTTTTATTGATCTTTGTTGCTTAATGAAAAATTCTGGTAACAGACTAATTTTGTTTTTGAAAGTCTGCCCAGTTAGCTCAGTAGGTAGAGCACTGGGATGTCAACCGGAAGACATGGGTTCGATTCCCGAGCTGGGCTGGTCATGTCCTGGTGAAGCATTTGGCTGTGGTCATTTGTTCCCCACTTGTGATTTATGGGGAGAAGTTGTCAGCTGCTTGCTTGTTAGTTACTGGTCGATAATAAATTCCAGGAAGTCTGCCATTTATAACAGGGAAAAATGTCGAAAAATGGTTTTAAACCCAATACAGCAAAATAAAGCATGTTTGGAGTGTTTCCAGGGTAAATGTTCTAAGAGCTTATCAAATTCATCATCAGCATGCTGTTTAAAAACGTACTTCAATGCAAAATAATCGTGACTGTTTATTTTTGGTCTAAAATTTAATTTATACAAACAAAATTATTTTAATTCATATATTACATCAATATTTAAATATATTTAACTTAATAATTAACACAATTTACAGTGCATATATTAGCCAAATCTAGTAGTAGTTGGATTAGGCTTTTACAAAGTAGTAGGTGCATACTGTGTCATGTTGTATATACATTTGTACATCCTCATTTTTTGTAGAATTTGCCAGAACCATTCAGCCAGCTTAGTCTTCTACTTTTAAAGGTTTCTGTCCTAGTCATGTTTGGTCAATGGTCTAAAGTATTCCTCTTTATATCTGTACTGCAGGAGATTGTCATGAGTTATCTCCCTTTATACCTTCTGGAGTTCTCTCCCTTTATCTCTTCTATAGTTTATCTATATATAGTACATTTACTATATAGGGAATACAAAAGGGGAGAGAACTTGTGACAACCTCCTGTGGTCTGTACTATATACCTGTACTGTATGCATGACTTGTAAATGACAATAAGAATGTTATATCTTATAAAATCATTACATTACTGTAGATATTGCACATGTTCTGTGTTCACATACAAAATATATTGGAAAGTATTCAAGTTGAGCAATCGTATGATGCTCATAATATTCAACATTACTAACATGATCTTGGAACTGAACATGGTTTCCAGTTGGTGAGACCTAGATGATGATCTGACCAACATGTCCCAATCTCCATATTTTGGTTACCTTTGGTCAGTAGACCACTCCCCCTATTTTGGGGTCACTAGGTTTAAATCTGCTTGATCAAAACCTTGCTACATGTGTATCAACTTACATTGCACAGGCTGTCATGGGGATGTACCTGTACATGTTTTCGAAACAACTCCTGTTTTAACTGAAATAATTAAACAATAAAGGCCCAATAAGGACCATTTTTTCAATCTGAACCACATAAATTGTTACATATTCTTGTATAAGAAACAATCTTACTTTTATTGGTCAATGTTTATCTGTGATTTCATTTCGTTTTTGGAAAATGCCTATGAAACACATCAGATGTTGTTTACAAAATATGCCATCTTTGTCGTGATTTCCCTATATGCAATATAAATATTCATCAGAGCACAAGTATTGATAGTATCAAATCCAACTACATCAACAACAACTCTTCATATTTACAACTACAATCACATGATATGATGTCACTTATTTATGTGCACCAGTTTGGGGCAATCAGATACATTATTCGACAGCTAGTGTGAACAATAGCATGAGACATTAGGTTATACATTATTCAACAGCTAGTGTGAACAATAGCATGAGACATTAGGTTATACATTATTCGACAGCTAGTGTGAACAATAGCATGAGACATTAGGTTATACATTATTCGACAGCTAGTGTGAACAATAGCGTGAGACATTAGGTTATACATTATTCGACAGCTAGTGTGAACAATAGCATGAGACATTAGGTTATACATTATTCGACAGCTAGTGTGAACAATAGCATGAGACATTAGGTTATACATTATTCGACAGCTAGTGTGAACAATAGCGTGAGACATTAGGTTATACATTATTCGACAGCTAGTGTGAACAATAGCATGAGACATTAGGTTAAACTAACTGGTTGACAAGCTGCTTTTTGCATTGATACTGAATCCTTTAAAATTGGATGGGCAAGCACTGGTACTTGAATAACGACTACGTTTTAGGGCTTTTACTTAAATATGGGAATATTGTAGATAATGAAGATTTTCTTCAACAAATTGTATTTAAGACCCTTTATTGGGACTTTAAATAACAAAACCATAGTTCATGCAGCCAGCCTGTACTGCATAATGGTATTTCTCTATGCTTCTTTCATACATTTTGAACTTTTGAAAGTTTCAAAACACTTAAATAATGATTTTAAATGTTGTTTGTTTAATGCTTTACATTGGCTGTGCTGGTGTTTCATCTTACATATCTGGATATTAATATAGCTCAGTACTGGGAGTTTGTGTATCCCTGCTTGTTTTAGATGGTTAGGTAATTGCCTCGGTCACATGAAGCTCCCAATGTACGGACTTTCTATGGGCCATAGGCCGTTATGGTTTTCCAAAGTCCTACGGACCCAGGACCACCTGTAGGTCTCAGCTGACCAAGGCATGAAAGGTGTGCATGCTCAACTCTCAGCTATGGATTATACATGGCCCTGCTGGTCCCAAAGTCTTTGTATGGGTCCACACAGCATGTAGCATGATTACCCAGGGAATCTCAGTTCTGGCCTTTACAAGGCCGTCAAATGGCCTGGTGCTTCATGTGACTTAGGCATAAATGAATGCTGCAATGGGATTTACAACCTCTTCTATAAGTGATGTCATATCAAGAAAACAGAACATGTGATGTCACTATTTCCAAGAATGAAACCATATACATGTATACATATGGTTACTTCGTTTTCATACTGCCATATGGGTCAAATATTGCTTACTGTCAGTACACGGTGACGTTACAAATGATGTCAATTAAAGAAGAGGTTGGAAATCGTACAGCGGCGCTGAAATAGTATATGAGGCTGCATATAATTATCATACATGCACATGCAATATATTTGGCACAAAATACGTAGCTTACATTAATTTCAAATATAGTTGAGCGGAATTAAATGTACATTCAATGTTTGCTAAAATTTTCTGTATAAAATTTAGGGCTTAACCTTTTATTGTAAAAACTTTTTGATGAAAGAGTTGTAGTCCAAATTTTGATTAAATGAATTATTAACTTGTACATTGCTTCTCTTTTTAAATATGATAAATATGTATTTCTTCAAGTATTTATGGGAACATTAATGAGCCTTTGTCTTCCATTGTATGATTACATAAATGCAGTATATTCATTAGTTTATATTCATTGGAAATCATTAAATATCGCCGATCATCAGGGCACGATGCCGGTAGAGGATTGGCGCGACATCCCTGAGAATTATTTTTCCATTAAAATGGAACATGCTTTATGTATTTTAAGTCATAAAATTGTTCCTTATGAGGATATAAGGTTAGACTGTCATAAATTCATTAAACAATGCGTACAGGCTGTAACGCAACTGATTTACGCATAAATTTTTCTTTAATTTGATTAATTCTCATCTGTACTTGCCAATTAGTCTCATCAAAACAATGATGAAAGTTGAGTATATCTATATTTTTAATGACTTTTAACCTAAGGTAAAATCCAGTGCACCCAATTTACTCTCCTGTGGGTAAGTCTATCGTCAATATCAACATTGAAGCACCGACAATGGATTTGTTTTTAATGGACAATGGATTGTATGATAAACTGTTCATTACTACCTGAATACGACACTTGTAAATATAATCAATTAGATAATTATGCTGAGTACAATCGGGACTTTATTTCATTATGCTATATTATATATACCTTGCAAAGGATCTGGGAAATTGTTTGGCTAGAGGCATATCAAATTTGCGCTTACTACATACTGTAAAAGTGGATAATGCAGCGTGTCGAAATGTTTGGGAATTGCCGATTCCAGACATTTCGCGTGCGGAAATTGTACGGATGTAACAAATTTCGTTATAACATCCATTACTGTTGACTTGTTTCTTGTTTACACCTGAACAAGATGGGTGTGTAATAATACAGAACATGCATTGTATTTGTGATTTACGTTATAACCGAGTACGTTTGCATTAAAATATGCCTTTTGGGACCCACAAATTCCTACGTTATATCTAAAATTATGCTTACCCAAATTCGTTATAACCGTGTAGTTATACAATAAAATATAGAGGAGCTTGTTCGAGGAATAAAAGTTACTACGTACTATACAATCATTCGTTATAACCAAGTACGTTATAAGTGTGTTCATCTGTATATGCTATTTATTATTTAAACTTGAGTAAACTATTTGTGTTGCCTGTAAATTGCAGTATTTTTTAAATTATATGTATTTTGAGTGACTTAGCATACTGTTAAATGTTCACATTTAAAATTCTTTATTTATTTGCTCTGTATTGTTTTGTATGTATAAATGAAATGTGGTTAAACAGATGAATTTCTATTATAAAAGTTAAATCATGTCTTATATAATAGCTTTCTTAGTTGTGACTAATACTAGATGTAACTGCCATGGACTAGGGAATAAATTTGACCAAAATATGCTTGATAAACATTTATAATCATTGTATTTTTTACTTGTTTTTCAGAATACTCATTATGCACCTTTACATATGGCAGTGATAGGGGGCAATATAGATATTGTCAACCAATTACTGGACAAAGGGGCCAACATGGATGCCAGGGATGGTGATCACATGACACCTGTTCACAGGTTATATTTGGTTCTTGTTCAGTCGTATATTTATTATACATGTACTTTTTTGAACCAATATGATATCTTAGAAATATCGAAATAATTCATTTTCCCTATACAATATATAGCGACAGAAATTGGGACTTTATAAATATGTCGACAAAACCGGAATGTCGAAATTACCGATGTCAACACAATGAGTGTCGACTGTAATTATGTTTGAGGCCTCCAGAAATATACAAGTGCAAAAGTCATGAAATAATCAAGTTGATAGGGACTTAAATATAAAACTGTTTATCTTGTATGATACATTTTTATGAAAATTGTATAGTTGCTTAGTTACGTCGGAGATGGAGCATGGTTGTTCGATAACCTTCTATCTGAATACGTGGTATAATCCAAAATAAATATCAGGTCCCGATGTATCTTCTTAGGCACATTGAATTGAAATAGGGTTTTTGAAACCATGTGTTATTTGGAATAAAATTTCGGACCTGAAGAATTTGAATGAACGAGCTTCAACTGTACATCTAAACTTATTGATTGTTTAAATAAAATCCATCCTGGTTTAGGAATCCAATATTTTGTAATTTTACAATTGTCTGTTTGTTCCTCTACAAACACTGCAATTTCCAACCGTTATATCCTGTAATAATGACTGTAATACTCTGTCTAGTTATACTGATATCATGTGATATTATACTTTAAAGTTTTGTCATTTTACATCGATTTTAAAACAATCTCTACAACTTACACTAATCACTCTAAATTCCTAACTTCCTGGGTAACTAACCAGTAATTTTGCCCAATTAAGGGATTATGAGGTTTGTGATCAAACCATGCTCCGTGGGGGGCTCGAACTCACAACCATCAGGAATCAGGTGATCTATCCTTCACCACAACTCCTCCCATAATGATATTTGTGATAGTTCAATAATGATACACATCTCTCATTGCTCACACCTCAGTCTGCAAGATTCTAATGCATTATTTTCACTCTATAGATGTTCAATGTATGGCAAACTGGAAGTTCTTCAAGTATTACTACAGAGGGTAAGTAGCAATCTGACTTCTACTTTTACTGCTGCCTTAAAGCATTAAAGTTCTAATCTGATATTTTTATTTAAACAAAATGTATGAAAACTAAATTATTAAAAAAGTTAACCTAAGTCTAATTCACATCATTTCAAAAATGCTTTTAAAATCTTCTAACAAGTGCTAATTGCACTTGTGATAGCAGTGGAACTAAATGAAGTATTGAAGCAATTTGGAGCAAGCCAGTCAAAGTCATGGTGACGAGTTCGAATAGTTTTGTCAAAATTTGGTGAAAAGACCATAAATAGAAATTTCATTTTGCTCTTTTGGTGAGTATACAATACTCCGCCAAGTGGGAGAATAGTTTGAGGGGTATCTGTATAAAATATAGAAACAGAAGGCCATGTAATGCTGTCACCCTTCAATTTGGTCCTTGCTGAAACCACATGAGTCTGTCAAGAGTTATCTCCGTTTATATGGACCGGATATAAAGGGAGATAACTGTAGAAGTGATAAAGGGTGAGAACTCGTGACAATCTCCTGTGGCTGGAACAATTTCACCCACCGTAGTTTACATGCATTTTGGATGCTGTTCTAATGGACTGTTGTTTCATGTGTTTGTGCTTACAGGGAGCCAGTATGAATACCAGGACAAGTGAGCAGATGACACCATTGTTGGTTGCTACATGGAAAGGTCATACCGACCTTGTAGAATTCTTACTGAATAATGAAGCTAAAATTGCTTCCACAGACAGCTGTATGAGGACAGCTCTACACTGGGCTGTAGATCAAGGTCACTACAATATTCTACAACTTCTAATGAAGGTAAATGATGCAAGTAGGGGAGAGAACCTTCCTCTTGTTGGTAGATTTGCTCTTTTTTATGCCCCTGCCTTTATGGAGAAGGTACATAAAGTATTACCCCTGTCCATCCATCCATACGTCCGTCCATGCGATCAATATCTTGAAAGAATGTATCGATTCAATTCATATTGGGCTCATAAGCATAGGAATAATAAATACAGGTCAAGTTTGATTTCGGTTACAATTCACTTATATATGGAGGAGTTATGGTCCTTTTTTCAATTTAAAAGCCCATACCGGCGGATCCTCATCCAATGAACACATCTAGCTAAACAATTTTTTTGTGAAATTAATTTTGACTGATTTGACTGACATGGTTATTTTGCTGAATTGTGTTGAGTTTTCTCTAAGTTATGAAATGAGTGCTGCTATGGGATTCACAACCTCTTCTGTAAGTGCTGTCATTTCAAGAAAACGCAACATGTGATGTAACTGTTTGCTAGCAGAAAACAATTTTTACTCCACATGGTCACTTTGTACATGATGACGTCATATGTGACGTTTCCGGAAATGACATCACTTAAAGAAGAGGTTGGAATCCCACATCGGCCCTCAAATGTTCCTCTCTTTATGCCATTGAACGTTCTCACCCCTGTGTAAGGTCAAGGTTGTGAGGTTGAATGACAAAGTGTATTGCTGTTATTAACCAGTTAGTTATGGATTTTGTATTCATGCAAGTACAACCTTGAATATTTATTATTCTGTTACTTTATTTGTATTTTCTTAATGTATTATATATATCTCCCTAGAATGGTGGTGAAGATTTACTGGGTTCTATGGATCACATAGACCAAACCGTGGCTCATTATGCAGCAAGAACAGGCAATACTATGGTATGTCATGTGGTGCGAATTCTATCTTGTGAATTGCTTTGTTTATTCATGTACAGTAAAAACTCAATAATATGACCTACTTTGGGACCCTGGAAAACGGATCTTCTTATCAAGGTGGTCTTAATATTGAGGTTGAATAAAGAGAAAAACAGTGAAAATGGTCTTGAAAATTGTGGTCTTAATTTTGCGATAGTCATATTATTGTGGTGGCCTTTATGTGAGGTTTTACTGTATTTGTTTTCTGTTGAAATGGGTCGCAATGATTTCATTATTATTACATTACTGTCCAGACTTCGTTGGCATGGCTCAACTTTTTAATTACATTAACACCCGAAAATATAAAGATATGGGCAAACCAATGATTATTCCTTCATGATTATAGACTACATAGAGGCTGTGTAAGTTATCATGTACATGAATTTGTCTTTGATAACGTAATTTGGGAGTTCAAAGAGAAAGATGTGAAAAATAATTTTGTTGATCATAACTATACAACGGGAACGAAGCTTCTCATTATCGTCGAAGACCGTTTGTCAAAATGACATCTTTCGGCATCAAAGCTCCGATTTACGATTCTTGTCAAACCCATCCATAAAACTGATATTTAAAAGAATCTCCTTCGAGATAATTTGATATGATTGCACCATATCATGTTTGAATTAAAAGAGGCAACATATACACATACATATAGATTATTAAACTCATCATTCTTAATGAGAAGTATATAAAGTGCAATTTAAGCAATTTTTACGAACTTTTTTACGAAACACCGGCAGTAAGGCCTCCCGACGTTTAAGTCGAATTAACGAGAGTCGACTGTATTGCATAACTGATTAGTGTATTTCTTTCCAACTTAGTGTGTACTATGAACTGTATATTTGTTAAAATCAATGTGTATTTATTTATTGTATAACTATTTCAGATGATGAAATTGTTGATAGATTTTGGTGTGAATCTTCAGACAAGAGATCAAGATGGCAAGACACCACTTCATGTTGCTGCTGAGTAAGATTATTGTTGTTAAGTGTATATGGTGTTGTAACACCAGTATATGTTTGTTTTCCAAAAATAAGTAATGGATTAGATACAGTAAAACCTCAATGATAAGACCACCTTTGGGACCCTTGAAAACAGGTCTTCTTATTGAGGTGGTCTTAATATTGAGGTTGAATAAAGAGTAAAACAGACAAAACGGACTTGAAAAATTAAGTTCTTAATATTGAGGTGGTCTTTAGGTGAGGTTTTACTGTACAACATTTTTGAGCAAAATGAAGCACACAAATATTGCTAAAGCGGCATTAAAGTTGTCACGACAGAAAAGCTTTACAAGCAACAGACCTTGTCGTTGTCTTCTATGTTACATCATCCTTTCTGCTAGTCTGTGTTTTTTTAAATAGTGTTTAACTGCATTGCATATTATATGAAACTGTTATCTCAGTTTAAATCTATTATGAAGCAAGAAATATCTTGAAAAAAGATGGCCGGCGCAATTTGAACATTAAGATTTGCTGTGCAACATAAAAAATGCCGAGACGTTACGATTGCTGGTCACTTCAATCGATTTAAGTAATTAAACGTACCCTAATTGAGAGGTTAACCATTTCACGTCAAGGTTACAAACATGGTTGAAGAGAAGTTGGTTTAGTGGTTAACGTAAGATTTGATTGGTTTACACAACACTGATATGCAAATAGCAAAGCCATGTTAGTACGGCTGCGCCGAAAAGTCCCAAATTAAAACGTTATGGATAGATAAATGTGCAAGATCAGTTGCGTTCTTTTATTGTATTTTATTTTGGTCCTCATGTAAGGGACACTTTACAACTTAAGGCTGATGCAAATGTTAGATTACTACATGCTATAGAGTTATGTCATATGTATGTGTTATTTATTTAGATGTGGAAACTACACTAGTGTTGAGATACAGGTAGATAGCAGTAAGACAGAGATAAATGATGGTGACAGTGATGGTAGAACACCACTTATGTTGGCTTGTCTTAGTGGACACTTCAAAGCTTCTAGATCACTTCTAGCACTAGGGTCAGACAACTCTATCAGGTATGGTGAAAATACAATGCATATTAATTGAGAAAGTATATTACGCATTTTGAAGGTATCTTATAGAACACCTTTGTCAGATCTTTATCACAATCATGCAAATTGCCAAGAAGTGTGAAATTGCTCCTTCTGTTAATGTTTAGGGCAAGAAAGCCCCTTAATCCCTCCCATTCTCTGGTCAATCCTACTGCATATCTGAATCTGTTAAGTCTGACTGTTTTATTTTTTAGCTTATTTTATATAATGATACAACTTAATATATAAATCTACATATATTTATGTCCAGTAGACAATGTTGATAAAATTTGCCTAATGAAGTATTTTTGCTAATACGAAATGTGTCAATTTTTTTTTGACTATAATTGTTACTTTTTAGCATTGAATCCATACCACGTGATATGATTTATGTGCAAGTTACTGAAAATGTCCTAGGCTGATGATTGGATTTGTTCCGGTACCTTTCGTAATATCTTTTGGTTCGTCAGTAATAATATTTTAGATATAATTGATAGATAGTGTTCTATTCATTGGCTGGGTGTCTAATAATTTTGGTGTCATTTCACATTTCAGGGATGAGAATTATTGCACAGCTCTCATTTTGGCAGCATCTAAAGGTCATGTTAAGGTCATGAACTTACTTATAGATGACCTTGCAGAGGTCAATGTATGTGACAAACTGAAGGTTAGTATGATTTGTATTATACTGCAATACAGATAATGTACTGGTAATGGAATATCTGTTATTACCTTGAGGGTTAAACAGTCATAGTTGCTACTTTATCTAAAAAACTGATATGCAATATTTTTGCTTAATAAAGTCTTCATAATACAGTAAAACCTCACTTAAAGACCACCTCAAATTTAAGACAACAATTTTCATGTTTTTTCTCATTATTCAACCTCAAAATTAAGACCAGCTCAATAAGAACACCTGTGAGTTTTAAAGGGTCCCAATGGTGGTTTGAGGTTTTACTGTATTCTCGAATTTGCATTGGGGTTCAGACTTCTGCAGGAATTACAGATGTGTATGGAAGTTTGTAATGCAATGTTGGAAATAATAATCACAACATTGCTGAACATGGACTCCCTAGTCTATATCTTGTGCTATCAGATAATGAATTTCCATATTGTTGTATGATTTATTTCAGAATACAGCGTTACATATGAGCGCCGCAGGAGGCCAGGTGGATGCTGTCAAATTGTTGTTGAACAAAAACGCTTGTCCTACTCTGGTCAACAGTTATAAACGGTCAGCACTGGACATGGCGCTGGATTACGAGCAAGTGGATGTAGCAGTTACCATGATAAAACACAAAAAGTAAGCTTGAACCATACAACCATACTACTGTAAATTACTGCATTCAAACCTTGCAAATGCAATATCCATTAAATTAAGCCAACGATCATGGATAAGCCATTTTTGTCTCTTCTCGGTCAGTCTTATACACAGGATAGCTTACCTGAACATGTAAGGCAAGTAACTCTGTTGGGTCTAATAAATGGTTTTCCAATAGTTTTTCCTCTTGGTTGGATGATTTCAGTTGATCTCTTTCAAATACAGTGCAACTTCTCTCAAAAACACCCTTCTTGATATGCAAGTTTTGGCTGTTGTTGAGAGGTTGTTGCTTTAGAGAGGTTCAATTGATGGCAAATTCTTACTGTAGGAAACTTTGATACCATTGTTGAAAAGAGGCTGTTGCTGAACCAATGTCTGCTTTGTAAACATTACACATAGTGTTTTATCACTCTTGATCTGTAAACCATCTGCTTGTGAGCACAGGTGCTGTGTGAAGGTCTTGATATGTAAACCATCTGCTTGTGAGCACATGTGCTATGTGAAGGTCTAGATCTGTAAACCATCTGCTTGTGAGCACACATGCTGTGTGAAGGTCTAGATCTGTAAACCATCTGCTTGTGAGCACACATGCTGTGTGAAGGTCTAGATCTGTAAACCATCTGTTTGTGAGCACACATGCTGTGTGAAGGTCTAGATCTGTAAACCATCTGCTTGTGAGCACAGGTGCAGTGTGAAGGTCTAGATCTGTAAACCATCTGCTTGTGAGCACACGTGCTGTGTGAAGATCTAGATCTGTAAACCATCTGCTTGTGAGCACACATGCTGTGTGAAGGTCTAGATCTGTAAACCATCTGCTTGTGAGCACATGTGCTGTTTGAAGGTCTAGATCTGTAAACCATCTGCTTGTGAGCACACATGCTGTGTGAAGGTCTAGATCTGTAAACCATCTGCTTGTGAGCACAGGTGCTGTGTGAAGGTCTAGATCTGTAAACCATCTGCTTGTGAGCACAGGTGCTGTGTGAAGGTCTAGATCTGTAAACCATCTGCTTGTGAGCACAGGTGCTGTGTGAAGGTCTCGATCTGTAAACCATCTGCTTGTGAGCACAGGTGCTGTGTGAAGGTCTAGATCTGTAAACCATCTGCTTGTGAGCACAGGTGCTGTGTGAAGGTCTAGATCTGTAAACCATCTGCTTGTGAGCACAGGTGCTGTGTGAAGGTCTAGATCTGTAAACCATCTGCTTGTGAGCACAGGTGCTGCCATGAAGGTCTAGATCTAACATATATACTCGAAACAATCCAAGCACTCATAAGATCATTTAAACAACATGTATGCATATTGTTATACAGTTGTGAAAAACACTTTGATGTGTAACTACATGCATGTATATGCTATCATATGTCAAAACATTAAACCACACACAGCCCTGTGTATTATTGTATATGTTGTATGTGTAAAGGCTTTATGCGATTATTAGCATCTTCTGCAGCTGCAGCAGATATGCAATGTAACATTTGCAGATTAATTATCGAATGGTATCTAATTACATAATACATGATATTTGATGTAGATGGAAGGAGATTATGTCAGTACGAGATGAACTAGGATTTACACCAATGAAGAAACTGATTCGCAAAGCACCAGAAGCTGCAATGGTTTGTTTATCTTTAGCACAGGAGACTGTCATGAGTTCTCTCCCTTTTTCTCTTTTAGAGTTCTCTCCCTTTATCCATTATTTAGTGTACATACAATATAGAAGGGATAAAGGGAGAGAACTCATGACAATCTCCTGTGCTCTTCTGTCATTGCTCAATGATATTGGGCTTATTTCCTAATAATTAATGTATTTGTCTTTAAAATCTTGTTTATTGTTGGAAATTCGTTACTGGTTTGTTTTGAGTAAAAAGTTGATATGAGACATGTATATACTGTCTGTATAATTGCATCCATTGGGAGCTGTGTATAGTTGTGTAACATTATAACTTCATTTTTTTACAGGTATTAATGGATGGTTGTGTAACAGAGTCTGAACACAGAAAGGATGATATGAACTATTCTGTAGGTTGATTTACCTTATCTACTTCCATTCCATATGTTCTATATCAATGCATAACTATACGGCAAGGTTTTGTATTCAGTTTTATAACTTGAAGGAAAACTATGTCATGTCTAGCAAACCATGAATATAGAAGTACAATCTTTTGGTGATTTTGAAAAACAATGTTCCAGCTATCACTTGTGGTATTCTAATGAAATTTGAGCATTGTGAGAAGATGTGTATTACACAGCAGTCAGGTCTGTACTTGCATACTCAAGGTTACCAGCAATGACATGTATTACACAGCAGTCAGGTCTGTACTTGCATACTCAAGGTTACCAGCAATGACATGTATTACACAGCAGTCAGGTCTGTACTTGCATACTCAAGGTTACCAGCAATGACATGTATATGTACGTATATTAAATAGTTTTTATACACATTTCAAATCTCTGAAATAACTTTTAGACAATTAACACAATGTAATCATGTTAAGAATGGTGAGTAGGTGTGTAGTGTAGGGCCCAGACACAGGCACTCTACTCCCATACCAGTGAAATCTCTCATATTGGGATATCAACGAATATTTGGATATTCGAATATTCGTTTGTACGTCTGAATATTGGAATACTGATTAGGCATTTGAATATTCGATAAAATATATATTTTCAATATAAAAGCTGAATGCAAGTGTATTTAATTTCAATGATGGGCATTATCGCATTGAATGACATTTTACACGTGAAAATAATATCTACAGGTGTTTATGGACATGCCAGTATATTTGGGGGCTTGAGAGATAAAACACTCTGTTGATGACACATAGGCCCTGAAAATATTAGTAATTGTGGGAATTTTACAACTTAAGTGATCAGTTAAAAACAAAAAATTGATAAACATAAAGTTAAACTTCGAAATTCAGATGAATTATTATTAAATAAGAAGGTCGAATATTCGAATATTCGTTTGGAAGGTTGACCGAATATTCAAATACCAAAATTACCATTCGATATTATATATATTTTTCAGTTGATATATGACTTCCAGTATATAGATCCTGGACCAGATGATCCTTGCTGTGAGAACAGAAGATACTTTGCTCTGGATGTAAGTCAATTGTTTCCTTGCCAACCGTTTGCTTCTATATGTATGATAGATGGTTCAAGATTCTAAAATTTCCATATTTTGGACAAATGTTTTCATATTATTTCTGTCTTTAAGTAGACTGTGTTCTATGGATTCGTCTTGTTCAATTTAAAGCAGTCTTGATGCACCATAAGCTAAACCTGTGAAGTGATTGACATACATGTATCAGGGGCAGATCCAGGATTTGGTATTAGGGGGTCTTAGGGGGGGGTTACTTTTTTAAATACAACGCATTAGCAGCGACGGAGCTATATTTTCGTATTTATACTCAGACAAACAGGTAAAGCTGGGGAATTTCAGGGGGGGGGGTAATACTGTACTGTGTACAACTGTATAGAGCTTTGTTGTTCCTGGTCATACCATGTAGAGCTCTTTAGTTCTGGATCATGTCATGTTATACTGTGCTGTATGAATTTAAGTTATTAACTTCTTGTTTCAGACAATGGTACAGTTTAACAGAGAAGAACTGTTGTCCCATCCATTGACTCAGAGTATGTTAATCATGAAATGGTGGGTAATGTCTGCTTTCTTATACAAAGTATAGTGTGATAGATATGCAGTGACTACTTGTATATATAAGTTATAATTTGTATTTTCTTTTAGATTTGGATCACATCAGTATAATATTCAGGCAGACAGTTTATTGTGATCAAATCATTATTCTTCTTTAAATCAGTCTCAAGTCTGCTAACTTGACAATGGGTGCTCTTGTCTCATATCAGGAAGTTACCTCATGCCACAGTTGTGAAACAGAAATGTATTTTCACTTAGAAATTTGTCAGTGTCTAGTATATGTATAAATAGGATAGATATTCTATAGTTACTATGTCATAAGCTGATATTTTAGCATTACATGAAGCCAGTAACTGTGAATCTCTAGACAATGTGCAACTAATATATGCCTAGATGAGCGAATCCATCCCATTTTGTGACAACAACAACTGCATGTTTATGTATAAAATCCCATACTTGGTAGTGTTTAAAACTGGGTTGTCCGTTATACACCCAGAATTTTTCATGCCTTACCCTCCAAATTTTCTCGACAAGATTGACCTCTATGCGACCCCAGAATGCAGAACTCCACCGATCCATTTAAAAATCACATCCTGAGGTATTGTCATGTCCTTTTTGGAGGTTTGAACCCATAACTGCATTGTTGATTGGCTGATAGTTTATCCAATACACCAGCACTCTTCTTATGCACATGATTTAACATAATTGTATAACATTGATAAATATACATACATGTACCTACCCCTTATTATTTAAAACGTAATAATGCTGTTGTTTATTTTGAAACTTCATATATTGTATTTAACTTGTATTACAGAATATAACCAGCTCTTATACAAATTTTATCTTCTTTTAGGAGAAAGTTTGGACGCTATATACTCTACTCCAATTTGTTCATATACGTTATGTATGTTACTACGTTGAATGTATACATGACAATGGTACCAGCTATGGCCAGTCCTGTACTAGACAATGTAAGACATTGTCCTGTAGTATTTGAGAATGCAGCGGATGAAGACAACCAGACATTAGTGGATATACTGAAGGAGGTAATGTCAGATATCCAGCTAGTTTTCAAGTTACCATGCATTAAAAACCAGTAATTGTCAAGCAATAATTGTAAATTTCACCAATTGAATGTCAGGCAATCCGTGAAACAATTTTGGGAAGCCTATTATACATAAGTTATTGACCACTTCCCCACAATCATCCGAAGTGTAGGACGCATGTTTCATTTTTATGACCCCCCCCCCATTGTTACCCATGTCCATATGTACATCAGTTCAAAAAATTGATTACCAATCAATAACTCTTGAAAGGATTCAATTCAAACAAGTTGGGCACATATGTTTTGGATAATAAAATACTGGTCAAATTTGATATTGGTCACAATTCACCAATTGTGGGAGGAGTGATGGCCCTTTTTTACCTGAGAATTGGTTTCCAATCAATAATTCTTGAAAGGACAGATGGATTCAATTCATATTGGCCACTCAAGCGAAGGATAATAGATTACAGGACAAGTTTGATTTCGGTTAGAATCCATCCATTTTTGGAGGATATGGCCCTCTTTTGACTTAAAAAATCAATAATGCTTGAAATGACCATAGCATGGACATCTGTGTCCCATGTACACACATCGAGTCTTATTTGTGGTATTTTGTTATTACATGTTATGCTGATGTGTCATGTTTATAAATCATAATATATATTAACATATAACATATATATTTATAAATTTGGAATGAAATGATGACATTGGACAAAATATATTTGCAGGAAGCCAAGTTATCCCATCTTGATATAAAGTATGTGGAATTGTTTACAATGCAGTTGATATTGGAAATATTTATCCTACTGTTGATGTGCAAGGAGCTCTTCTTGTTATGGGGACAAGTAAGTATTTTATACATACAAGAAAACATGAATGTGTACATAATATAATGGTCCCTTCCTTGTACTTGTATGTCATGGGTAAATATAAAATTGAAAAGAATATCTACTGTAATTTCTCAAAGGAAACATACTTACTGGTTCCTTAGCATTCACTATCCTACTCAGGTAATGCGTTACAGTCTTGGAATTGGTTTTACTGTTACACTCCGTTATTCATGAATACTGTACGGCAGGAGATTGTCACGAGTTCTCTCCCTTTATCCCTTCATTACTTCTCTCCCTTTATCCTTTCTATAGTAACTATAGAGTATCTATACTATTTACACATATACTAGAGTTGAGTTAAAGGGAGAGAACTCTAAAAGGGATAAAGGGAGAAAACTCGTGACAATCTCCTGTGTACTGTACCAATTCTTGAACATTTTGGTTACTGTTGAGAGAGGAGTATGAGGAAATATAAATGATGATAACTGCCCCATATCATTGACAACTGAATCCTTTCTTCTATATTCTTGATACATTGTATTCAGGATAGTACAGTAAAACCTCAAGATGCGACCAACTCGATTATGCGACCAAATCATTATTACGACTGTTTTTTTCCAGACCAGAATTTTTCTCTATATAATTCAATGGTCGCGCAACTCAAAATTGCGGGCAACTCGAAATTGCATAATGCGACCACTTATTCAGTTCCAATCAATAATGAAGACATATTTTCAACTCAAAATAGTTGAAACTCTATTCACATACCTAGCTGTAAATGCTCGTGTTTATTGTAAGAACTGTGGTGGTTTCTATGTATTTTTCCATCAAAACAATTTTATTACTTGAATTACTGCTGTTTGAGACGAAAGTGTGTTTGAAATTGTTAAGATGTTCATTTAACTATCGTCACTGTCCACTGTTTATTTCTGCTGCATTTCTAGATGTAATAGATTGCATTTTCTTGTATTTAAGTACTCAGCAAGAAAGGTAATTTTTTAATTAATTCCCACGTTGCTAGGATTAATATGTGGCAACTAGCAAAAACTCTTTTCTCATTCTACACTGGTCATATTGTTTGTTGGTTACACAAAATGTTTAGCAGAAGACATATTGTTCAAAATGTATGTATGAAATTACGAATTTTATAACATGTAAAATATTTGACTACATATCCACTATATTACTCATAGCAGCATATTCTTGCATGCACTTTCATAGTCCAATGTTTGCATCTGTTGATAGTGGTCTAGTTTCTTCATTGGTTATTATATGTTAAAGGTACATAATCTTATTTTTTGACAAAAAATGCTTAGTCAGATATATGAGAAAAAGGATGGTAATTGCCTTCATACAGATGTACTCTACAACACTGCATTGTCACTTTTCTTACATGTTACCTAAAACCGCAAATACCGGTACAAACTTGTATCCGATACAGGTACATGTTACCTAAAACCACAAATACTGGTACAAACTTGTATCTGATACAGGTACATGTTACCTAAAACCACAAATACTGGTACAAACTTGTATCCGATACAGGTACATGTTACCTAAAACCACAAATACTGGTACAAACTTGTATCCGATACAGGTACATGTTACCTAAAACCACAAATACTGGTACAAACTTGTATCTGATACAGGTACATGTTACCTAAAACCACAAATACTGGTACAAACTTGTATCCGATACAGGTACATGTTACCTAAAACCACAAATACTGGTACAAACTTGTATCTGATACAGGTACATGTTACCTAAAACCACAAATACTGGTACAAACTTGTATCCGATACAGGTACATGTTACCTAAAACCACAAATACTGGTACAAACTTGTATCCGATACAGGTACATGTTACCTAAAACCACAAATACTGGTACAAACTTGTATCTGATACAGGTACATGTTACCTAAAACCACAAATACTGGTACAAACTTGTATCCGATACAGGTACATGTTACCTAAAACCACAAATACTGGTACAAACTTGTATCTGATACAGGTACATGTTACCTAAAACCACAAATACTGGTACAAACTTATATCCGATACAGGTACATGTACTTTCTATCCTGACCTACGCGATAGATATCTGATATAAAATAAGACTACCTTTAATGCCAGACTGAGAATTGCACATATTGTTCAACACATTCAAGAGCATTTGAGCGCAGCTGTACGATTTCCAACTTCTTCTTTAAAAGTGACGGCATTTCCAGAAACCATCACATGTGACGTCACCATGTACTGACAGTAAGCAATATTTGCTCCATATGGCAATATGAAAACAAAGTGACCATATGGAGTAAATATTGTTACCTGCTTGCAAATAGTGACATCACATGTTGTGTTTTCTTGAAAGAAGAGGTTGTAAATCCCATAGCAGTGTTCATTTACAATTTATAAAAACATATTTTAATCACAGATGTGCACCACTCTATTTAAACACTCGCTCAATTTTGAAGACTACCTTAATACAATAACAGAGACCAGATTCAGAACAGCACTAACCTAATTTCGCAAGTCATCACACAACTTAATAGAACACTGACGTCATATTAATCTCCCTAGAAACAAAAGAATCTGTCAAAACTGTAATAGCGGTCAACTAGAAACGGAATACCATTTTTTACTTACCTGTTCCAAGTACACTAACTTAAGATCAAATTATATTAAACGTTATTATTATACGTGGCCAACGAAACAGAAATTCACTAATTTGATGAGAGCTACCTCTCGAAATATTCTTATTAATTTATCCAAATACATTTATTATGCTAGTCTTGTTAGAACTGATAATGTATTAACTATAATTATCATATACATCCTTAATGTCAGAAATTTGAACACATATTGTTAATCAATATATTTATCACCATAACTGTTTGTTTATATACATGTAATGAAATCTAAACATTTGAATATGCACTGTATAACATCATGTGCTCCTGCAAAACTATGTCTTTTGTTATTATGTACAATATGTTGCTATGAAACATGTTATGTTTTAATGCAATAAACTAGTTGTATTGTATTGTATTGTATTGTATTGTTTATCGTTAATCAATCTAATACATGTATTGTTCTACTGGATTTTTCTTTGAATTCATGTTTTATTAATAACCTGCAGGTACACTAGTATTTGATCACTCAAATTGCACAAAAACTTCATTAACAAATTATGATTACACGCACAAAGTTCTAATAGCAAATCTCTGTTATAATCACTTTCCTTCATAACTACGTTATAATTAAGTTCTGTCTAAAATTAGTTCGCAGAATGCAGTATTGTGGTGAGATTATATCAGCTTTGAGCAAATGTATATTGTCAAGTACTTGTCAATATTGTCATTGCAATATTGTATCAACAACAAGAACTCTCAAGGAATGAGTTTTAGTCTAAAACATACACTGTAACTGTTGTCAGATACAGACATGGATGTAATTGTAAGTGGATGTAAATGTCTTAGATATCAGAGCGTTGAAATATATTTAGAGTCATGAATAGCAAAAGAGAGAGAATAAGTAGCTACAGGGAACTCCACAAACATAAGACAGTGCCTCCCCACACTGACCTCCGGGAAAACAACAATCCATATGCTGATGAGTGCTTCCATGCCTTGTTCTAGAACTATTCTTATCTCCTACACACTTTTATGCTTTATAAATCCGTGGGGTATTTCCCTTTATCCCTTCTATAGTATTTGTATAGGATAGACAATGCCACGAGATTATCTATTCAACTAAGACCCCGTGAACTTCATGAACGTTGTATATAACATATAGATGGTTGAAATAGAAGCTGCTGATTGGACGGTTTTGCTGTAAGCGTGTTCTAAGTATACATAGTGCTATACATATACTACAGGATGTATAAAGGGAGATAACTCATTACACTTTCCCGTGGTTTAGTCAGCTGTTGGACAATGAAAACTCAGGTTTTATAGTGCCTCTTCTTGTAGACCTATTTTGTGTCATTCTGAGAGACAGTGCACAATGAAATAATTGAGTGAATAATGATAGATAGTAAAAAATCAATGATCAGGTGCACAATAAAGGGACTGTAGTTAGTACATCTTCCAAATACTTCGCCTTGTATGCATGTAAAAGGTTTGCTTTGCATTAGTAAAGCCACATTTCTCACTCAGTGTACCTAATATGTGTGCTTTATGTTTTTTCGTTAGTCTAACACCATGGACACATAAATGATACTGCCATTTCACCTGCAGCTCTTCAGCAAAATAGTTGGCTTTTTCTATGACCAGCATTTTTATTGAGCATACAATTGTAGATTTTTGTTAAATTTGAGGAGAATTAAGAAATAAATACATTTTGTCAGTGTTGAATCTTGAAGATAATGTTATGATATTTTTAATCAATGTTCTATTCAGTTGCCTCTAGTACATGGTTATGTTTATTGTCAGTTACTATTGTGTCTGTTTTTAAAATGTTCGAAATTTTTGCTGTGATATTTTGAAGTATTTAGGTGTATATGTGTTGTATTTGTCTTGTAAAAGTATGAACTACAATGTCATGCAAAGACAGATAATTCTAACCAAACAAAACCCTATCAAAAACTATGGTCTTGTATTATTTCCTAGGGGCATAAAGCAAATTTTAAACTTGGATGCCATACACATTTAACAGGCACAACTTTTTCTAAAAACAAAATGCAAGCAACTATTTGTTTGAATAATGGCAGTTTACATTCAAAATAAATACAATTCAAAGCATGTATAGCTGTGGGTAACCCTATTTGAAATGGGTGACTGATGTTTGCTTACATAAATATTTTAGAAAGGACTTTAAGGGATTCTATATATTTGTACTTAGGCACTTACCAATGTTTTGCCTCATGGCGGATACATGGGACTTTAGACAGAAAACAATTCTATCCCAAAAGATTCCAGCAAATAGACTTTAGCCGGATGTTAATAGATCCCGGAAGTAGGGAATTAGCATTTTAAACTTTGAGGATTTGGACAAAATGCTTGCTCTAGAGGTGGGATTTCGACTCCAAAAAAGACAAATTGTCTCATTCCCCAAGGTCAGTCTGCCCCTTTCGGCAAAATATTGATAGGTGCATTATCTATGCATGAGACTATTATGATGGATTGACACAAAACTATTGTATATCAGTTGGTATATAGAAGAAGATACGGTAGTTTTGTGCCAAATCCTTTTTATGCAATTGTTCAATTTTCATACTACAAATTGTATGGTGATTTGGGTATAACGTTCTTTGGGTATTTTAATTCATACATGTATTAAGGAGTGCTGATTCAAATTCCTTAAGCACATTGTTATGTTTCAGAAGTGGAGATACTTTGTCAGTCCTTACACATACTGTAACTGGATAATGATGGCATCAACCCTCGTATTTATCAACCCACCAAACAGATATCCATGTGAATCAAACTGGAGAGGGGCTTGGATATCCTCCCTATGTGCATGGTCATTGTTGATTTCCTATCTGAGGAGGTAAGGGGACATAACTGGTTCTGTATGAAGCAACTTTTCTTTGAATAAAAAAGCTTTCAGCTTCTCACTCTTTCAATATAATAATTAATTGCATATAAATGATGAATTAACTGCATGTATAGACCGTTATGGAAACATTACCTTGTCATCTAAGTGTATTGAAAAGAAGCAACTGCATGTATACTTAAAGCCATTAAAAACGCAACCGAAAATTGTCTACTTTAAAACATTACATAAAGAAGAAATAATTGTACGGTATATTAATTTACTAACATAATTTCCTAAACTTATTCAATCATGAATTATTGGTCTATAACTTCAATACTTTTTGAACAATATTTTAAACATCGGTAACAGTTGGTGGCTTCTAACACTATGTACAAAATGATGCCTAATTATAACATTTCCCTTTTTAAATGGTGTTAAGTTAGTGTTCATTTTCTTATATTTCTAATATCCATCAAATTATTGGTTACTTTCAGGTTGGATGTTGTTGGAATATATTTTGTCATGTTTACGGAAGTAATACAGAGTTTAGGGAAGGTAAGAATGATTGTTATATCTGAATACTATTACATGTTTATAATAAATCCACAATTTCACAACTTTATATTTTGTTTACTTAACTATGTTATATATTTGATATTATGTCTGACATTCGTTAGCATTTCCAATTCACACTTGTGTCTGTGTCTTTACTGTGACATAAATGAACTGCATTGACAGGGAAACACAAATATAAATCACATAATAAGAATGAACTGGTATATATAGAGGCTCACAGGGAAGACTGGGCTTGCCCAACTGTGTTGCCTCTTTAAATAAAGTTGTTATTATTATTATTATATCTGTGATAGTTACATGTTTGTACTAATCCAAAATATTTTTTATTGCAACCAGTGATATGTTTTGAAATGCTTTGAGAGATATAATTGTTGGACAACCCTTAACCCTCTGAGTCAATTAAATGATTACGAACCTTCAAAAACACGGATGACCCTCAACTCTCTGAGTCAATTAAATGATTACGAACCTTCAAAAACACGGATGACCCTCAACTCTCAGAGTCAATTAAATGATTACGATCCTTCAAAAACACGGATGACCCTCAACTCTCAGAGTCAATTAAATGATTACGAACCTTCAAAAACACGGATGACCCTCAACTCTCAGAGTCAATTAAATTATTACGATCCTTCAAAAAAACGGATGACCCTCAACTCTCTGAGTCAATTAAATGATTACGATCCTTCAAAAACACGGATGACCCTCAACTCTCTGAGTCAATTAAATGATTACGATCCTTCAAAAACACGGATGACCCTCAACTCTCTGAGTCAATTAAATGATTACGAACCTTCAAAAACACGGATGACCATCAACTCTCAGAGTCAATTAAATGATTACGATCCTTCAAAAACACGGATGACCCTCAACTCTCTGAGTCAATTAAATGATTACGATCCTTCAAAAACACGGATGACCCTCAACTCTCTGAGTCAATTAAATGATTACGAACCTTCAAAAACACGGATGACCATCAACTCTCAGAGTCAATTAAATGATTACGATCCTTCAAAAACACGGATGACCCTCAACTCTCTGAGTCAATTAAATGATTACGATCCTTCAAAAACACGGATGACCCTCAACTCTCTGAGTCAATTAAATGATTACGAACCTTCAAAAACACGGATGACCATCAACTCTCAGAGTCAATTAAATGATTACGATCCTTCAAAAACACGGATGACCCTCAACTCTCAGAGTCAATTAAATGATTACGATCCTTCAAAAACACGGATGACCCTCAACTCTCTGAGTCAATTAAATGATTACGATCCTTCAAAAACACGGATGACCCTCAAATCTCTGAGTCAATTAAATGATTACGATCCTTCAAAAACACGGATGACCCTCAACTCTCAGAGTCAATTAAATGATTACGATCCTTCAAAAACACGGATGACCCTCAACTCTCAGAGTCAATTAAATGATTACGAACCTTCAAAAACACGGATGACCCTCAACTCTCTGAGTCAATTAAATGATTACGAACCTTCAAAAACACGGATGACCCTCAACTCTCTGAGTCAATTAAATGATTACGAACGTTCAAAAACACGGATGACCCTCAACTCTCGGAGTCAATTAAATGATTACGAACCTTCAAAAACACGGATGACCCTCAACCCTCAGAGTCAATTAAATGATTTTGAACCTTCAAAAACGAGGTCAACTGGGGTTAAACAACACCTGGGATGGGATCTGGTTTCCTAATAAAACACAATGATGAGTATAACTCGGATGCACGATATATGACATCATCCATTTCTTGTTTTTCTATTGTAGGTGATGCTTGTCCTGATACTGTTTATAATGGCATTTGCTCAAGCTTTCGCAGCAGTCATAGCGCAAGTGGTAAGCTATCATATATACTTAATGCCATTAAAACACTACCACAGTCGAACCTCGTTCATTTGAATTCATCGGGTCGAAAATTCTATTTCGAATCATGCATGGTTTCGAATTACCCATTTCAATCAGTGTATAAGAAGATATATCGGGACCTGATATTTATTTCGGATGATACTGTGTATTCAGATAAAAGGTTGGCGAATAAACGAGGTCCGACTTTATTTCACTTATCCTTCGTTTTGTTCCAAGTGTTCAATGCGTTTTATTGTTACAAATGAGTAAATCATTCATCAAAAGAAACTTTTACTGTCCTTTAAAACACATTTTCTTTTATTGTCAATTTTGTAAAATAAATTGTACCTATTAGAATACAATCAATTTTGTCACATTGTTGTATTGTTTTATTAAAGTACACTTTTGCCTACGAGATCAATCAATCTTTCAATGCATACACTGTTATAGACAAAACAAGAATTCCGGATAATGAATTGTATATTGTTATATAATTATTGCTTGTATACAATAGTAAATAACATCTCATCAACATTTCAATGCTGCATGTCACCACTGGTACAAATACTTCCATATCCTCACCACCTAATGATGGGACAATCTTCACTGTGAAAGTACTGTGTTCAAGATACTGCATAAGTGATAAAAGAGAGAGAATAAGTAGCTACAGGGAACCCCACATACATAAGACAGTGCCTCCCCACACTGATCTCCGGGAAATCAACAATCCATAAAACATAAGGCACTTCAAAGTTTGCTACATGGAAATGTCAGCTTGTTCACCGATGTATCTCCACCACAGATCCAGAGGGTGGGACCATGGGTCTGGACTCCCCCAGAGATTTTGGCAAGAGTGTGTCGTCCATATCTAACCCTGAATCAACTGCTGGATCCACACATGTATATGTTTAACATTCTTGAGTACTAGTATTCAATGTAACAATGCAACAATACTCCATTCAGGGACAAACAAAAATTTCCGCTCGTGAATCTCTGATTCAAATACTTTTAATCATGCGAAAAACTTCACATGTACTGTATTACCTACTAGTATTATATTTTCAGCCTGGGTTTCGTGACGAGGATTTTTTCCCCCTAACAGTGCTAGCGATGACCCTTGGAGAGATAAACTTCGTTGATGTCTTTGTGGAGAGTGACAATGCACCGTTTAAGTTTGATTCTTACATCATTGTCACTCTATTCATGATTGTAATGCCTATCGCTCTCATGAATTTGCTGGTACGAATAGTTTATATAATATATATGAGCGTTGCCATGACAAAGCCTGTATTAGTGACGTTGGTTACGACATAGAGTATTTCCCCAAGTTTTGATGTCACAAAATAAGCACTTTGAAGATGTTTTGGAGGCTTAATACAATGTAGTGACTTGTAGAATTATAGAATTATACAAACGAGGAAATATTAACAAGTATTGCATGATTTTTTTGTCCAATTTGAAAAGCAGATCATAGTTTTAAGGATTATGTACATTCTGACACAGTGTCATCATTTTGTAGCTTACTTTTGCATCTTGTTCTTAATATTTGAATTGCTATAAATAGAAAAGTAGACGATTTTAATACAAAAGTTGAAAAATATATCTGTTACAAAATGTAAAAGAACTGAAAAAGGACATTTTGGTCACTAATACAGTTTTATCATGGGACAGCTCGTATTATAATGCTATGGATAGATTTGTCAATGTTAGAAAAATGTGCATCCAGGCTGGAGCTCACATTGCAACGCTTGCTTACAGGAGAATCGCGCTACCGACTGAGCTAAGTAGCCCTGCGTTTAACGGTTACGGTTAACTGTGGCGAACGTTTTGTATTGTATCCCTTGCCCACCGTATCACATTGGCTACACACGGGAACTAAATTGCAATACGTTACGAAACGATAGGGCTGATAGCTGTAACTGAACGCAGGGCAGACTGCTTTACATATTTTATGTCCTTTAGTGGGCAGGTGGTCACAGTGACGGACTATCATTTGCTAAATATGAAACGTTCCTGCCATTGGGTTATGTTCTGTTTTGTATTTAGTTAACTATTCATGCATACCAAAGACTTCCTGAAAGTTTACAAAAAGTCTTTTGTTTTTGGACTGACAAGGCCTTAAAATCAAAAATCTGTCGGACCAAAATAGAATCCCATGGAACAGAACTCAGAAATTAAAGTCTAAGTCTGAGTTTTAAGGTCCCAGGTTCATGAAAGAACTAAAGTTTCTGCTCTCATTCTACTTCAAATTGTTTCTTTTCTTTTATTGAATGTTCAACATTAATTTATATTGATCTCTTCAATAGATTTCCAGAAAATATTTTATACTTGCAGTTATGATCTTTTAAATATAGATGAAAACAGAGTTGTCTTCAAACTCAGTTATTTGAGTTTCACAACATTGTATTTACTTAAATTATACTGTCAGTTATTATAAGAAAGGAAAATAAAGGCATTAATTGATATACATGTATAACTAACGGCTGTTAAAATATTCCAAATTTTCAGTGCAGTAAACTATTTTGTAGTCAATAATGAAAATATATAAGTTGAACTTAATTTAAGTACAAACTCAAGTTCTTTTGTGTACTTTGCACCTGGGCCCGATCTCTCAAAATATCTCAAATAGAAATCTCAGCTCAATATGAGATTTTGCTCAAATCAGAGTCTTGAGTTTGAGACACTCATTATGGATTTCTTTAAAAATTTCTGAGAAAAAACTCAACTTTTTTTGTTTTGTAATATCGATTTTGAGTCTGGTCTAAGATGAGAAAAATCTCAACAATTTGAGACAATATTTGAGCTTAGATTTAGCTGATGATGCAATGTTTTATATATTGTCTAGATTGGTGTGGCTGTTGGGGATATAGACAAGATACAGAAACAAGCTTACATAAAGAGAATCGGACTTCAAGTATGTATCAGTTATAAATGGTAATAATGTTCATAAACTATAAATCTGAATTTACAAGGTAGAAAAAAATGCATGTTAAAATGAACGAAACAGAACCAAGGTACATTTGATGTTTTATTAATATGTCTCAATTTATGTACAAGTCTGAGGTCGTATAAATAATTTCTTAATTTGTCGTATTATTTTTCAGTCTGATCAAGTAAATGACAGTGAAAACAGATTTCCAAAGTCGTTGCAACGTCGTGTCTATCAGCAACATTTTCATATCAAACCTAACGAAGAGAAAAATACTCGATGGGCCCGAGTAAGTTCATGAAAGTTTATCTACACGACTATGAAAGTTCATGCATTGTCAACAGACAACCAGAAAATATTCTCATGTTTGCAGTCAAATATTAAGACTGATTTTAAGATTTTACGTTAATGAACTTCCTCCATGCATATTAAACACAGTGTTACCTTGTTTCCATGACAACGAGTTTTTAGACATTTTTTTAGAAAATTTGTCGCTGTTGATCTGTAGAGGCTAAAAGGTTGTGCATATAAGACTATCAATTCTGGATCACCCCTTCTTTATAAGCACAAAGCAAGTCAAGTTGACTCACATATTTCTTTCAGTGTGTCCATCATGGCCCGTATTCACAAACGATTTAAGACTGAATCTCAGACTTAGACTTTAAAATGATAAATGTTCATTTTGTTCCTACGTTATTATTACACAATATATTTTGATAAAACATGGCAAAAGTGTAACAAGAAATATTCAGGCAAAAATGTATCTGTTTAAATACAATAAAAACGAAATGCTTGTAAATTTAACTATTGCAATTTTGAAGTCTAAGTCTGAGATTCAGTCTTTAAATGTTTGTGAATACGGAGCCTGGATTGGCAAAATGTATTTTATAGTTCAGTGGATGTGAACTCTGAAAGGAAATGAATTGTATGAATAAACATCATTTACTCTATTACAGTTGAAATATTATTTGTTGGGCATAACAACATCATTTACTCTATTACAGTTGAAATATTATTTGTTAGGCATAACAACATCAGTGGAATTCATTGCACAGTCTGAGAAAGACTTCACAGTAGAAACATTACATGAGATTAGGAGAAATGTTCACAGGAACAAAGCGCAGTGAGTAATTTACATAATTTGTATTTCTGGATTTGAAAGATATAAGTGTAAGTTGATCAAATATAAATAAGGGTCTGTTTGTGTGATGGTTCAAATAGTGGAAACAATTACATACTCAAATATATTAAATAATGCCACATTGAATGTACATGTATTCCAAAAATGAGATTTTGCAATTGTTTTTATTACTTAAGAATTAGTGTCTTATCGTCAAAGACACAAAATCTAATGACCATATCGGGTATGATGTTCATGCATGAATATACTGAAATATTTCTTCATTAAGATGTGATACTTGTGCTCTGTTGAGCAAGACCACTTGACAGCTGTATACATCGATAGTCCTAGTAATGTTCAGCATAAACTTGTAGTTAAAGGTACATAGGTCTATTTTTTTTATAAATATCCTTAGTCCTAAATATGAGAAAATCAGTGGTAATTGCCATCATACAAATGTACTCTACAACTGAAGCATTGTCACTTTTCTTACATGTTTCCCGAAAACCACAAATACAAGTGTCCGATACCGATATTTTCAATCCTGACCTTTGTGCCAAGTGAGCGCTAACATAGGAAATATCTGTATCGGACTCGTGTTTTGCAGTTCCAGGAATCTTTAAAGAAAATTTACAATGCAACGTTTTAGCGTAAAAGAGAGAGAATACGTAGCTACAGGGAACGCCACATACATAAGACAGTATGTCTGTATGAAGGCATTAACATACCATTTTCTAACAATTACCACTTGACATATTTTGATAGAAAATAAAGCCTATCTACCTTTAAGCAAATACTTTGTGTATATTTCAGATTATCGGAAGTACAACAATACATAAGATCACAACAAGACATACTGAAGAATCTGTGCGATCATTTCCATATTGAAGTGAAGAACGACGTAATTGACAATGTTTCTCTCCTCAGTGATAGGACCGACTTTCCAAATAGATTTGACTTTGTCTGACCAATGAATCCAAATTATATACAGCTAAACCTCACATGAAGTCCATCTCAATAATAAGATCACCCTCAAAATTAAGACCACCATTTTCAAGTCCATATTCACCGTTTTGCTCTTTATTCAACCTCAATATTTACACCACCTCGATATTAAGACCAGTTTTTAAGGATCTCAAGGGTGGTCTTATCATTGAGGTTTTACTGTACATTTTCATTTGTATATTGACATTAGGTGTTGGATGTTATTTGTGGAAAGTTTAACGACCATTATATTGATAACATTATATACATATAACATTCTGCACATATTTCATTTGTCAGGAAATCTAGAAATTTGTGCAAAAATCATTCTTGTGTTCTTTACCAGCACAGAAGTATTTTTGTGCATTACATGTATTGTTCTTTTGTACATAGACATCCTTCATTTAATGTACATCTGTTTTGTTTGTGAATAAATTAAAAGTAAATATCATTTCTTTCAATTCTTTCAATCATTTCTCCCTACCAAGTGTCCATTCACACTTCACAAGATAATATCACGAGAAAAATCAACGGATGTGTCAACATAATATCATATAGTAGGATTAACCCTACAAAACTGTAATTACTGAGAAGACACACCATCTTGTACTGACAATTGAAAATATGTTCAATAATTCATTTATCTCCTAGTTACAACACAGTTCCCATCATTTATCTCCTAGTTACAACACAGTTCCCATCATTTATCTCCTAGTTACAACACAGTTCCCATCATTTATCTCCTAGTTACAACACAGTTCCCATCATTTATCTCCTAGTTACAACACAGTTCCCATCACGTATCTCCTAGTTACAACACAGTTCCCATCACATATCTCCTAGTTACAACACAGTTCCCATCACGTATCTCCTAGTTACAACACAGTTCCCATCACGTATCTCCTAGTTACAACACAGTTCCCATCATTTATCTCCTAGTTACAACACAGTTCCCAACTACTTTCTCTTCATAAGTTCTTTGAATTATTTCCTCTTCAAAATGCTTCCAACACAAGAGCAAGTTCTGCTATTCATTTACACACTTCCATTTATTATTTTCTAGTTCCAGTTCCTTGTTTCCCACACACACAGATTTCATGTCCCCCATTTACTTCATCCTTGGTGAAGCTTTACTGGGTAAATACTGTGTTGCAACATGTTATAAGAATCTTTTTAAGGACAGAAATATACAGCTCGAGGGTTACCGTTTTTCCAGGAACAAGGTTCTGCTTTTTAAGGATGTTTTACTTTAACAAATACATTCAAGTTATTTTTTGATGTTACGTGACGTCATCAGCATGAGACTCGCACTACATGAGGGGTGGAAGAGTTTTCCAGCACCAGTTTAAACACGGGAAATCACGGTCTGGTATGCAAGAAAGTCTATTGAGAACCTAAGCCACAACAACCGTATGTTTATCATAAATCTTCATGTAGCTCAGCTGAATTCCCAGGACAGTTCTTCATAAGATCATCCTCGTCTAGTAAAAAAACAAAATTAAATACATCAGCTCTAAATAACAGGCTTACAATTCAGCATTAAGTATTTGTGTAGCATTTTCATTGGCTTTATTCTTTGTTTCAATAAATATCCTACTTCAGATAAAAGTTCACCGAGTTAATGACGACTTTTACAATAGAAACAAAATAAAAACAATGAAGAAACAAGAGTGCCAAACTGTCACAAAATATGTCCATCAAAAGTTTGAGGTAAAAAATACTAAAAATCTATAATATTAAACTAAAATTTCATTCATTCAGAGAGCAGACAAGGGTCATTTCAATGGCCATAGTTCCATGTATAAAAATACGAACATAAAGTAGAATATGATCTAGGTGTTGATTTCATGTCCTACCTTCATATTTTGTTCCACACCATACGCAGTATTTGTGCTTGGTTCGTAAATATAGCGTCAAAACATCAAGTTTTTCTTCCAACTGCAAGACGTAGTAAGAAAAACAGTCAAACAACTTAAATTTTCTCCTAGGCAGAACAAACTAGTTGATCCCACAAAACAAGAAATCAACATGTCACTGGAGATACAGACAACATATTTTTGCAACAATCAGTATGCAGCAACATTGAATTATTCATAAAACAATTCTTAAATAGATTCCACACGCATGATGAGCCAAATGAATCAATATATATTGTAATTTATAAGAAATCCCAGGATGTGAAGAATAAAAGCATTGAAAAATATCAAAATATCCTTTCAATCTTCCCTAACTTGAAATAGCATTATTAGTTTACTACAATGTAAATTGAAATGCAGAATTTAAAACTATGAAATAAAACTCACTAGTTGCCATAAATATTGAACAAAAGTAAAATAAAAAATACACAAACACTAAATTCAGTGACAGCTTCTTCCTCTTTCTCCTCTTCTTCCTCTTTCTCCTCTTCTTCATTGAAGTCATCATCATCTGATACATCATCTTGAACAACTCGACTGTAACCAGACTCTAATCTATCCAGAGATTGCTCTGGTGTTACCAGATCATCATCATCATCATCATCTTGCTTTGGTAACAATGCTTCTGGCCAGAAAAATGACTCATGCGGTGTGGTTATACCCTGAAGTATACAGCAAATACATTTCTTTGTATTGGGTCCAACCAGTCTATAACTTGCCTACAATTTACATGTTGCTTCCAAACGAATTAAATACAATGTAATTAACCACAAAAGGTCATATTTTGCATGTTACCTGGTAACTTTTTATCTAGACATTAGGTCAATTGGAAGCTATTATATCAGTTAGGTGAAACTAGTTACTTGTTTTCATTACCCTACTGGAGTAAATGGGTAATTTACACTCGTGCAATGTTTGAAAGGCCATAATAGCTGAATAAATGTAATTTCTTACCTCAGCACAGTTCACATGCAATAGAAGTGAACATCAATGACTTTACAATGAGTATAACAAATGAGCAAATCCCAGCCAGATAAACTATACACTTACCATCTGAGAGTCAAGTTGTTCACAGACTTTCTGACTTTTATACAAATCCTTCTCAGCGCCCCTGTAACGTAATTTTTCATTCATTCTTTTCACAAATGTTTGTTTATTTTCAGCTTCCATTTTGTGTCTTTTTGCACTCAAGTGTTTATAGTATTGAGTTCTTTCAACTTGTTTACGTTTCTGATCTGCCTCTCGGCCAAGTCCTCCACGTCCAGTTTTAACTTCCACCGAGACTGGTTCTGTTCTACCAATACCTAGATACAACACAGTTATCATTTACATCTAGACAGTATGCTACATACCTCAGTTATAATAACAGTAAATGACTGTGTATATAAATGAACATAGAGCATGAATGTTATTTTATACTTTAAAAACCCCTAGCATGATACATGTATAGCCATTTCTATTAAAGTTAATAATAAAACACACTTCAATCATGATGCTATAGCATACAATTATGATTACTGAACATCGAAAATTAAAAATGTTTAGATTTTTATAATCATGTTATAAACCATACGTCATAAATATGTAGAAACAGATTTCAAAGACTCTGATATCAAACCTATAATGAATCATTATGATGAAATATACCATGTTTATACTGTTGTTGTTGTTTTTTTGTTTTTTTTGTATTTGCGTTTATCTATAGTCGCCACCGGTTTCCCATATGGGCGACGCCTCCGGAAGAATGTTAGTCATTTTAATTTATACTGTTCAAGCATATAATAGTATCAGTTTATTGACCTAATCTGATTCATTAAAACAACAAACCGGATTTTCCTATAGCCATTCCTGGCTTATAGCCCATTTTCTGTAACATTGCAAATCCTTTGTTTTCGCTGGATATGCTTACTTCCAGACCTTCGTCTCTCTTCTCCTTCTCTAACACAGCTCGAGGCTTTTGTTTGTTTTTTTCTTTAGCAACTTTTTCCCTTTTCTGTTTCTCATGTTTTCTAGCAGCGTCGCGAGGAAGGAGTCCTGGTCTTTTATCTGGACTGAAATAGTTTTGATTAATGCCAACATACTTGTATATACAATCAAGAACAAATCTGAGTGCTCGGCCAGTGACTTTAACTTATAATCCCAAATGAGGCACTCTTACATCTGAAAACATCAGGTCAGCACTGTAACTGATCACTGACACAACATTTAAGAAAAGAAATGTGTTCGTTGTAAATCTTATTTACATTCTCTCATGTACACCACAGCAACAAACTACCAGTGTTAGCAACTGGAACTCGCTGGTATTTGGAAGAAGAAGATAAGCACACTGCAGAGATATGAGTAGTGACTCAATTTAGTCGCGTTAATGATTTAGCAACAAAATGCGTTTGAAACTTTATTTATCAGCCACTAATTGAAATAATCAATGTTTTTGCTTGTTTTTTCCTAAACAGTCGTAATTGCCATAGTAACCTTCTTATTAAAGCTGCTTTTTCTCGTTTGTTTACATTTTTCGTACCTGCGATGACGATTTATTGTTTTCGGAGCTTTGCGCCTGCGCAACTTTGGTTTATATATGTCTCACCAAACTATCGTTTATGATTAGAATAGAGAATAAAATATTTCATTTCGCCAAACGTCCTGGCATGTGAATATAATAAAATGGAATACATTTTATTACCATTTCCCATCATTTCATACATCAATAAACGTTATTCCTTTTACCTATAGGCAAGTTTTACTCCTTAATGTAATGAAATTGTTATAGTTAAGTGGACAGAGTGTACGGAGTGTTGACACTGGTACATCACTTTAAATAGATTCTGTTCTACATTGAGGGTTCACATGTAAGAAGACACGGGGAGTTCCTTTGTCCATATTGCTGTTAATTATACCGTTAAATACATAGACAATAAACTTGTTAGCGTTTTAAAGGTTCAATATGCATTTCTTTGAATGTGTGATCAATATAATAGTTTGGTGAGACTTGTATTCATGTTTTCAATATGACTGCATCCAGTCCATGGAATAATGAATAACACCATTCACGTTTATTTGTTACAACGGATGTTACAAATGACTTTGAATTATTATAAAGACCACAAGAGATGATATACAAATCATATAAGATGTAGATAAGGGGTATTTTGTCTTTTTTATAAAATCACATGCGCGTTTCCGTGACGTCATCACGCATTCCAAAGGCTATTTTTAGAATTGGCCAACGAGTTTAGGCAAATAAAGCACATCTATTGGAGCTAAAAAATAATAATTCTACAGCCTGCCCCCCCCCCCCCCCCCTGAGACAAAACATTAATAGTGCATCACTAAGTAATACATCTGCAGTTAAATATATATTTAAATTTATTTTAAGAAAACATATTATGATATATATCAGCAAAAAAAACAACAATAACTCACATTTGTTGTAAAAATGCGTCTGACATGTAATCATCGTCGTCAGACATTTTTTAACCGAAAGTCAAAATGTTCAACAAAGGGAGGTAACTTTGTGCGCCCGCCTTGTAATAATCGCTTCTATAGTCTGAATTACCTGCCCTTGTCATTACATTATGTGCAGAGTACGCTGTGTACGCGACGTGTATCCCGCCGATTGATGCGTCAGTGACAGAGGGAAGCGTTCCAGACAAATGAGCAGTGGTGTTCCATTTTCTGACCAATAATTCGTAATTTCGATATTTCCCTAAGAACTTTAATCGTCCGAACGAGCGTGAATGTACAGTTACTATAAAAATAATGCAAAGCTATATCTTTGGTGAATAAAGCTTGTATCGTCCGTTCAAATTTGAGATATTGACTGTTTTTTATAAAATTCGCCTTCAACTGCTCGATTTTAAGTGTTTTTCGATAGAATTGAATAATTTTACTCCATAGATCAAAACATATATCATCGACAAACAATTATAGCTAGTTGCAAGTCTGTCGGTGCTCTTAAACGTTAAATGTTTGGTCATTCCAAAGGGACCCTGGTACGCACAAATATGATGACGTTTACCACAGAGGGTATGTTGCAATGATGACGTTGCCGGCTGAGGAGAGAAAATAACCGATGACGCTTACGGCCGAGGAAAACATTTTATAAAATGACGGAATTTTGCTTTTATAATAGTTTTTATACCCGGTAAAGCATGAATGTTTAGAAGGATGTATGTTAATCACCAACGATTTCATAATAATAGGTGTTCTTCGAGGCCATGCACGTTTGCGATTCATTGATGTTTTGATGCTTGTAATTCCGCAGAAGGACTATCAGTCTCATAAATTAATATGTTGTGTGAATTGGGAACTCATAGGTTAGCATTTTGGTACCAAATATGACCTATTTTGTTGAAAAATAATATTTTCTTGAAGTCAATTAACATTTCTTAACAAAGTGACCCCCCCACAAAATCCACACAAGCTGAGATTTTTATTGGTGTCATGCTGTGCCGATCAGTGGATAAGCAGGGCCGTAAATTACATGGAGGCATGTAGGCAATTGCCTCCTATTGCGGGCTGAAAAAAAAATCATTTTTTGTCTAAAAAGGGTCCAAAAAATGTTTTGTCTCGCTCCGCTCTACGGGGTTATTTATCACCTATACATAAGTGGACACAAAACATCCTGCTGATTACATTGTAAAGCAATAAATTAATATACACTTATTACTCAAATTGCGACAATCAGCACCGAGTGTAAACTATTACAAAATGTGCACTTAATAACTGTTGTTCCACGGACCTATATATATGGTATATGAATAAAACTTACGTTATGTTGTATGTTATGTTATATGGTATATAGGTCGGTGGTTGTACTAACTGCGTTTGATTAAATTAAGTAGATGTGTGAAAAACGTAGTTTCATGGTCACAATGGTGTAAAGAAATGCTTGTCATTTTTAGCGGTAGCATGCTTTATTATTATATAATACACGAAGCGACTTGCCCACAGATTTCAGTCAATTTTATGACACTTGTGGACTGAAAATTTATTGATTGTGCATTGACACGGACTGATAAAATTCCAGCTCCGGTGTCCTTTCCATATTTAGGCTTACATGTATTTTAGTCAAGTTTGTTTTGAATTGATGAAATAAATGTAAGTTACTAGCATTGATTTTTAATCTATCAAAGGAATTTAAGGGAACTAAGGGATTTTTTTTTAACATGTAAAATATATTATGTGAAACATTCGTACAGTTTGACACCTAGGAACTTATATGATTCATGTATCTTTATATTTAAAACATATTCTACTGAATATTTCAATAAATATTAAATGACGATGATATTTATTTATGTATTGAGTTTGTTATTTTATGCAGTAGAAATAAAGAATAAATTATACGTCGCTATTTTATTTTTCCCGACAGTAATTACTAATTTCACTTTTTGGCACCTTTTCAAATATTCGCGTGCTATCTCCGAGTTGCGATAGCGAATGACAGGCTGACAGCGAACGTTTTTCACTAACACACCAGTCAAAACTCGCGCGCTGGTTCGTAACGTTTCCGACTTGTTCGCCTTTACTGAACGCAGTGATGTTTTTTATCAGAGTTACTTCCCTTGAGATCAATGTAAACAAAACGCTTACGATCCTAAAATTTCCAACAAGGAAGTAAAGTTTCTCAAGATAACGCGAAGATTTCGTTTGGTCTATCTTGTGTTTCGTATTTCATTTGGTCTGCTGACTTCCCCTGAATCAGCCAATGGGAATGTCATCGTGTGTTTTGTTCTCAGTTGTAGTTTTTTGTATCCATGTGGTAGAGTAATCGTAGGATATTAAATTCGGATGAAATAGTGTTTAGGTAAGTTTCATTACAAAGCAGTTGAATTTTTGCTGTTTCATATCATTCTAGTGTTGCGTAATAATTTAAATACAATTTAATAATTTAAATACACCGGGCATTATTATAGCATGCTCGTACATGTGTATATGTAATGACGGGCTTGTTTACAATTAATTGATAAGATGAAAAACTTACAGAGCTCTAGAAATCCACTAGCCCGACATCTCGGGACTAGTCTAATGCTGAATCAGGCTACCAACAGTTGAGTTGAAGTTAGTCCCTGGCAAGTCTGTTTTTAAAGCTAACGAACATCAACAATTGTTCAGTTGTACAGTCAAACTTTAGAATCCCACAACCATGTGATTATTAATTTTAGATTGTGGAGCTATCATTGTGCATGTTTATTTGTTACTCAATTGACCCATATTCTCAGACTACTAGCTTCCTATGTCGTACAAGTCAAATTTTACATTTCCATTAGTCTGGGACAAGTGTCTTTGAAATTATTTTCTCACGCTGACATAGACTTTTGAAATTGGTCCTCCAGATCTTGAGGAGTTGCAGATCACCCCATATTTTTCACTTAATCATTGTCTAGTGGCCCATTAAAATCCACTTACTACTTAGAAGGTGATCAGCAACTGTCTGAATTAGTGATGTCATTGTAGCTGTTCAATTCAAATTATAAACTATGTACATGTATTTCCCTCGCCCTAAATTGTGCTTATTCTTATAGCTGAATCTTATTCCTGGATCAGAATTCATAAATTATGATCCAAAAAGTTATTTTGTGAAAACAAGATCTAAAAAGGCCTTTAGTGATCCAAACCACCCGTTTCAACTGTATCATATTCTATCTGACCCTGCTTTTTTAAATGTTATTCAAATTGTTTCAAAACTACCTTAGTTCTAAGCAACACAAATTATTTGAATGAAATAATATTGGCAAATTGCATTTTATAAATTACATGTATAGACTTCATTGTAACCCTGGCATGCTGCAAATGGCGTAGTAGCTTTTCTTCTGATTTATAACTGTGAAATATCAGATTATGAAATGTGCCATCCTAATAAGGTGAACAATATGTTAACATTTTCTTTCCTATGTGCTTAGTACGAGGGAAAGAAAATCTATGCAAGATTTATTAGTTTTGATGTGATAACATTTCCATGGGTATGTTTTGTGCATGTAAATTGATATCTTAAAAATTATGAAATGTGCCATCCTAATAAGGTGATCAATTGAGGCAATTTAATGCATACATGTATATATCATATGGCCACAAAAGGTACATGTAATGCCCAGGATATCACAATTAAAAGGCCAGTTTGTAACTTGAACTCGTACAATTAGATTGATAAAGTACTGGGAAAATGCATTGTTAAAAATCCAATGAATACTCAAGGAGTGTGTATGTTATGATGTAATTGCTTTGTTATATTTTTTTTACCAAAGCAAATCTGTATGACTTCTACAGAAAAAGGTATTTTTTATAAGTCTTAGTTATATTGGGCATATTTTTACACAAAAAGTTAATAATTCTGCATGCTACAATGTATCTAGGGAAATTTCTCACAAATCCTTATTTTAATTAATAATTATAAATACATGTATTACGGTTCTGTATGTTTTACCTCATAGAAAATTGAAAGCAGCTCACAAGTTTTTAATTCAGCTGAATGTCAAGATACATGTTTTTAGATCCAATGTTTCGAATCATTTTACATGTACAGTTGTATTTTATTTTAGTTATCTGTTTCTGTACCCTCTGTTAAATACTCGCAATTCTAACATACTATTTCGAGGGTTCAGTGCAAGACTATACTAACTCCTATATAAATACATAGGAGTTAAGTATAGTCTTGCGCTGAACCCTCGAATTTTCATCCATTCACATATTAAGAGTTATTGAAGACCATGGCATTGCATAACAAAGTCAATACTGGTGAGGTTATGAATTGTACATACAATTTATTGTTGTATTTTTGCCTTTCTTTGGAGGCCTCCATGGCCAAAGGGTTATGGTCGTTGGCTTCAAATCACTTGCCTCTTACCACTACAGGTTCGAATTCCATCCAGGATGTAGAATTTATAAGTGTTATAGTTATCCAACTGGTGTACACCCAAGGTCTCCATCTACCCTAATAGCTGGAATAATTATATATAACCCTGGCTGTTTACATGACCTAAAGCCCTATTACTAGAAAAGTGACTTATTTCAGTTTAATATATAGGCAAAAATTAAGAAAGAGTTGTGTTTGCTATCCACTGATTTACCTGCAGAAATTGCTGTAATCAAATAGCATTACATGTATTAAACTTCGGCAGGAAATATTTTTCTTTTAGTCTTGATCCACAGCGTTATAAGTTAACATTTACTAGAAGTGCTAGTTTTCAAAACAAGTACCTACCTGACTTCAGAAAGTAGTATAAGGAAACAAGAGTTTTTAAATGTAACCTTATCTTTGTAGGTATTGAATGTGAAAACAAAATACCTGATATACCTAGCACATAGATACTTCAATCATCATTCTATTTACAAATATGCATTATACGTATTATTACGTATGCTAAATAAACAGACACTAAAGACTTAGAAAAAGTGATGAATGATGTATGGAAGACAAGTTAATATGATCTCTAAATATTATACAGTAAAACCTCAGTAATGAAACCAATCTTGGTACCCTGGAAAACTGGTCTTAATATTGAGATGGTCTTAATATTGAGGTTGAATAAAAAGGAAAACAGTGAAAATGTACTTGAAAATTGTGTTCTTTATTTTGAGGTGGTCTTGTTATTAAGGTGGTCATTAAGTGAGGTTTTACTGTAATTGGCTGTCACGGAAGGGCCGGACATCAGATCTATATGCTTTATATTAAAATCCTGTTACCATTCTATTTTTTCAACAATAAAATTCTATGTACAGAATGGTCAAAAACATTTGTGACATCATGCCTTTGTTCTACTGTACTGTATCGGTACTACAGTTCTGTATTTCACCCAGTGCAGTACCATATGTTTTCAACGTCCATTATTAAGTGAGTAAAGCTTTATATTGTACTGGTTGCTGAACATATTAGAAGGCAGCTTAGCTATCAAGAAGTAATTTAAGTCACATAACCTAAAACTATCCAATATGTAAGATATTGAAGTTTTCGGCTTATACTTATTACATGAATAAATCCATTAAAAGCTATTGCATGAAAGTAGAAAACAAGCACATTATTCACTTCATTTTGTAGTACAGGCCCCATTATCTGTCCATTTGGGAAAAAGACCCTAGATAAATTGGGAAAATTTGCGTCGTAAAATTTGTCAATTTGAGAAAACTTGAATCGCTTCAACTCCAAATTTGGGAATTTTCATAGTTAAAAGAACAAGCTTTTCATATCTAAAATTTATAAAAAGAAGCATTCTAATCTACATTTCTTATATCAACCATTTAAAAGACGCACAAAATATCCACAAAAATTTATGAGGCAAGGGACAATAATGGTGACCTGGTATATCTTGAAGCTCTTTGAATAACTCTTGCCATTATTGTCCCTTGTGTCAGTAGCTGATTGTAGGTGCTTCTGCTTGGGATTTTTTATTTTGATAGGGAAAAACCCCCTTTATTTGGCTTTGGTAATGGGTCAGATAGTCTGACCCGTGGGAACTATAGAAACAGGCCTGTTATCTCAAACCTTCATGAATGTTTAAATTGTGTCTTGTTTTGAAAATGTTCAGAAATTGATGAAAGATAACGAAAATGATAGCAATAAACTTCATGGACCATTAACCTCGGAAATGAGTGTCAGAAAAGTAAATAAATTTGTAAACAATTTTACCTCGTGCTCATGATGTCATGTTACCTGCTCTATTGATTTTCTTCTCAAAATGAAATTTTGTGGATTATATATTCAACCGTTTCCATATGTGTGCATTGGCTAGAACCTTTTTATAGCTGAAGTATTTGTGGCAATTTACAATACAGTAAAACCTCAATAATATGACCACCCTTGGGTCCCCTATAAACTGGTCTTATTATTAAGGTGGTCTTAATATTGAGGTCGAATAAAGAGGAAATCAGTGAAAATGGACTTGAAAATTGTTGTCTTAATTTTGAGGTAATCTTATTATTGAGGTGGTCTTTAGGTGAGGTTTTACTGTAACTGTCTCACAACAATATGTTAAAATTTTCTTTCCTATGCAATTAGTATGAGGAAAAGAAAATCTGTGCAAGATTTATTAGTTTTGATGTGATAGCATTTACGTAGGTATGTTTTGTGCATGTAAATTGATATCTTAAACCTTTAAAGTATAATTGTTAGGAAATCATTGTAGCGTCATCACCCATCTACTTTTCTTGTATGAATGATCATAATTAAAGGGAGTACCCCCAGACACCTACCTTCTTTAGGCGATTTTCCTGCTAATTCAAGAATTAGTGACATCCCTGGAATATTCATGCAAATCCATAAATTATAATTGGTGAAATAGAAGAGCAACTTTCAATAAAAGAACTATTATAACATGACTGCTTGACGAGAACGGCCATTATGCACGAAGTGAGCGGCAAAGATTAATGAGTGCCAGTTTATTGTTGTCTTATAATTAAATTGGAATGTATTATTGCCCCTAAATACTAATATTTGTACAAAACAGTAAGTTATCTTGGGTAAAAAAAACGAAGTTCGACTGTAATTACCACGTGTCCTACGATTAAGCTCAAAGAGATTTACAAGAGCGGTAAAGATTATGTGAAATGCCATTTCCTTGTTGTCTGATTATAGCTAAATTGGAAAGTTCTTTATGTTTGGATTTGTGATTCCTAATAAATTTTGTATGATAAAAAGTGATTTTATTTACAGCATTGTAAAATTAATGTAACATGTACGTTGTATAAGATTTTGTTTGTTTAAACCTGTCAGTATCTTTCAGATTGTTGAAGTATTGGAACTTAGCTTAATACCGGTGCAATGTTTACAATGATGTCTCTGTTTTATTACCTTGTCTGATTTTCAATAACGGCTCTATTTTCATGTAGATCATGTATATCTTGTAATTAAAACATATTACTAGATGCAAGTTGTTTCTTGAAACAGGTTGATAATGATCCTTGTATCATTTATTCCATGCAGTACTCTGATCAGTTTTCCAACAGTTTAGTTAAAAAATGTATTGTCTAAATATACTTTAGATTATTTGAGGGATGGATACTTAAATACTCTGATCTGTTTTCCAACATTTTAGTAATGATTTTAATTGTTTAAATACCCTATTGATTGTTTGAGGGATGGGTACTTGGAGTTATAATTGTAGAGGGCAGGGTGTCTATTGATTGTTTGAGGGATGGGTACTTGGAGTTATAATTGTAGAGGGCAGGGTGTCTATTGATTGTTTGAGGGATGGGTACTTGGAGTTATAATTGTAGAGGGCAGGGTGTCTATTGATTGTTTGAGGGATGGGTACTTGGAGTTATAATTGCAGAGGGCAGGGTGTCTATTGATTGTTTGAGGGATGGGTACTTGGAGTTATAATTGCAGAGGGCAGGGTGTCTATTGATTGTTTGAGGGAATGGTACTTGGAGTTATAATTGCAGAGGGCAGGGTGTAATGCGGATGTTAATATTTCCTTATTAGGTATTTGTTGACACATCCTCTTAGCTCTGACATGGTTTTAATTGATGTTTATTGCAGTTAGATAACAATATTACAATCAAATCTGGCATAAACCATTCATCCTTTGTACAGTCGACTCTCATAATGTTGCGTTTTTGCGACCATAGATAATAGTTTGTCTTATCAAAATTTTCGACATAAGCGTAGGGAGTGATAATTGTCGATATAAAGTAAAGCCTCACTCAAAGACCACCTCAAAATAAGACCACCTCAAAATTAACAACACGATTTTCGAGCCCATTTTCACTATTTTTCTTTTAAATCAACACCAATATTAAGACCAGCTCAATAAGAAGACCAGTGTTTAAGGGGCCCAATACAATGCAGTGGTCTTATTACATGTATTGAGGTTTCACTGTAAATGTATTTTTTTAATGTGATTCAAAATTCATACCATGAACATACATATCTGAGTATATGCCAAAATAAAGTTAAGCATGTTTGTTAATTTTATTATCATACAGAGAGTAGAGTGTTTAAATATTCAAATTGGTTTTGGGCATTTTCTTGATGTCTTTATCCTGTATCTTTATATGTATGCTTGTGTACATTACTGTGGACATGTATTAACAAATCATATATTGAACACAACTTTGGTTGACGACAACTGAAAAATTACTCTAACTAATTTCACCAGTCCTGATGTATTCGGGCCAACTAGAGTCCACTATAGGTTTTAAGCTTAAAAAAATAAAAATGATTCAATAAATTTCGTTTTTATGTGAAATAAGTGAGTGGGTGATTGAAAAAATTACACTTATAATTAAGATTGAATAATCATTCAGGGGAATTACAGCAAGTCCATTTTAATAATTGTGATTAAATTTACGACTTAACTAAAGTGTCCCTCTTCTATAAATATTTGTGAATTGGAGTCAATTTGTAAAATTATATTGTGTCGAAAATAACTTCAGATCCTGTTGACTGCTTATATCCTAAGTGTATTCACCTTTAGACCTTGCACTTCTTTTTTCTCAAAATTATACGGCTTTACTGCTGATGCTTCAGAATTGGTTACATGTCTACAATTTTTTTATCCTTAGTTCAGTCTTGCTCAATATTTGTGGTTTTCTCGTGGTAAAGGAAATAAATAGTGAGGGCGTACAGTTGCAAATATCTCGTTAAATTTTGTTATCAACTTTGTAATTCATTCAGAATCATAAATTTTCACACTACAGTGAAACCTCGATAATACGGCCGATGTTCATAATTTCATGCGATAGGTGTTCATAACTCGGTGACGTCTCTTCACGTGAATCGGCAAGTTTAAATATGATTAGTTGTTGTTGTAGTCGCATCTGACGTAACCGAAGCTTGTACTGCGATGAATATTTATATCGAACATGGAAAGTGACATAGACACATCATTATAGAAATTTTGTACACAACTTATGAGGTATTTTGTCAGAAAGTACTGATAACCATCGACCAATTAACGTAAAGTTGTTTCTTAAACCAGTGTATGTTTCTTTTATTGGGTTCCTGAAATTAAATCACTAAATAGAATTAAAAATCACTTTATATAGTCTATATACATCTGATATTGTCAGTCTATATGGCAAAACATCACAGTTACCTCTCTTGAGCAACACACCTTGGAAGATACAAGTTCTGGCTGTTGTTGAGAGGTTGTTGCTCTAAGGAGATTAAATTCTTTGCAAAATCTTACTATCTGAAAAAATATACTATTGTTGAAAAGAGGTTGTTGTTGAAGAGAGGTTGTTGTTGAAGAAAGGTTGTTTTTGAAAAGAGGTTGTTGTTGAAGAGAGGTTGTTTTTTAAAAGAGGTTGTTGTTGAAGAGAGGTTGTTGTTGAAGAGAGGTTGTTGTTGAAGAAATGTTGTTTTTGAATAGATTTTTTTGTTGAAAATAGGTTGTTGTTGAAAATAGGTTGTTGTTGAAGAGAGGTTGTTGTTGAAGAAAGGTTGTTGTTGAAGAGAGGTTGTTGTTGAAGAAAGGTTGTTTTGAATAGAGGTTGTTGTTGAAGAGAGGTTGTTTTTGAAAAAGAGGTTGTTGTTGAAGAGAGGTTGTTGTTGAAAAGAGGTTGTTGTTGAAGAGAGGTTGTTGTTGAAAAGAGGTTGTTGTTGAAGAGAGGTTGTTGTTGAAAAGAGGTTGTTGTTGAAGAGAGGTTGTTTTTGAAAAAGAGGTTGTTGTTGAAGAGAGGTTGTTGTTGAAAAGAGGTTGTTGTTGAAGAGAGGTTGTTGTTGAAAAGAGGTTGTTGTTGAAGAGAGGTTGTTGTTGAAGAGAGGTTGTTTTTGAAAAAGAGGTTGTTGTTGAAGAGAGGTTGTTGTTGAAGAGAGGTTGTTGTTGAAGAGAGGTTGTTGTTGAAAAGAGGTTTTTGTTGAAGAGGGGTTGTTTTTAGGATTGATGAATGTCCGGCATCAAGAATCATTTGTGGTGCGTCAACATTTTCTTTAAACAACATCTCCTCCTATGCCTCTGAATGGATATTGTTAACATTTCACAGGAATGATCCTTGGGTGGGCCTCTTTCAATATTGCATAAATCGTTCTGGTCTGCTGCATAATTAGGTCACAGGAGCTAAAAATAGATTTTAAAAGTGTAAACTTCGAAAATCTTCTTGTCCCAAACAATAAAGTCTAGAGCTTTGATATTTGGTGTGTAGCATTGTCTAGTGGTCCTCTTACATGATTGCATAATTTATTAAGTTTTGTCAAAAAAGATGGCTGCCAGGGGGCGAGGGCGGGGCTTGTTCCCTATATGTATATAGTGAAAACTATAAATGACATTTCCTCCTAAACCACTCGATCAATTTTGATCAATTTTGCAGAAATGATCCTTAGGTGGTCCTCTTTCAATGGTTCGAATTATTATTTTTAAATATGAATTATTATTTCATAAATGAGAATGGCAGTCTACTCGGGTGAGCGATATAGGGCCATCATGGCCCTCTTGTTTAATCAAAGCACAAAAATGCTGTCGGACAGTACCACTCGTCTCTGTAGTCAATCTGGCAACTCGTTGCATACAAGTTTCCGTTTTGTAACTAAACAGTTTTATAATATCCAAGTATGTGTAAACAGGTAAGATGGTTTGCATGGAATCTGGAATAAAACTAAAACATAAGACAGAAATGCGAGAAAGAATAAAAATTTGTTGAAAAAAATATAGTACACATTTTTTCCAATAGATCTTCAATCCGACTTGTTCTAGAAATGCTAGATTTTCAAACTGAAATAAAGAAAAATGGTCAGTAATAATGGTAGAACCTTAAAATTGTAAAACAAGTGAAATGTTTGTCACAATTGTAAATAAATGAAATACAAAGATATCAAACCCTTTATGTAACGTTTGTGAATATTTAATTATAAAATGACATATTAAATTATATCAGCACACACTAAAATCAGTATGCCCAGGCATAAAGTTATGATATCACTAGCTTGCCATAGGCTAGGAGTTATCTTGTTGTAATGGGGTATTTTCCAATTAATTTTCCAAGCACAGAGTGAAATGTACGTAGAAAGATGACACCAATAATTTTCATAGTCGTGCACAACGAGACCATATCTACGATAAATCGCAATAAAGAACAATTAACAACAATAGTAATCACTTGTCGTCGATTTATATATATCATTTAAAAGCAGTCTGAACCCGAATACACTCTTCTACTTGCGTTCACTTAGCGAATTTATCGCGTTTATAGCGCTAACCTGGCATTTTAAATCTTGAGAACCAGTATGGTAGGGTACCCGTCTGATAGTCAGGTTCCTGTCGTACTGATATTGCAAACTGTAAACAAACTCGTGTGTATTAATACATTGCTTTAAACCCCATCTGAACTCCACAGAAACAGCTAATTAGTTCACAAACCACTTTAGCAGGTCACCTTTTCAACATTTCATTTTAATGAAACGTTTATTACTTTATGATATTATTTCGTGCGGTGAACTTCGGAACTACTTTGTTTGCGTAGTAATTAGGATGTGGACATTTTTGACATGTTACCGGCTTTCAGTCTTATTTGTGTTTTGAAAACGGGAACCAATAGTTGTATGCCTCTCAAATTGCCACTACTATAGACGGTACCTGAGCGGTACCGTCCAAAAAGAGGTTGTTGTTGAATAGAGGTTGTTGCTGAAGAGAGGTTGTTGTTGCAGCGTGGGCCACTCTGGAGAGGTAGACTGTATTATTCGATGTCTTACAGCATAAAGTAGTAATGAAATCTTGAGCAAAACCTTTCCATAATGAGGAAAAAAAATCAGACCCGGATATAACGTACATGTATATGCAAAGTATAAATACTCTTCACAATGGAATTATTGTATAAACCTAAAATAGTTACCGCACGATTTTGTAATAAATTCTTAAAAATTAGCCATGCTTGAAAGTTAATGATTCCTGGCAAAGATGTAAAACAGTCAATTATAACATATAATAAGAGCAATTTCAAGCCTGGTTTCTCCACAATTTGTTAATTTTTCAGTATTTCTTGTTCTTTCAGTTGCAGCTAGAAATTTAAGCTTCTTTGTATGACGTACGTCTCAAATATTATTCAACTTTGAGATAAAATTTATATGTAGGTTGATATCATTTCTAAAGTGAAAGATAACCAAATTGAATTTACATATTAACATGCCTCCCAGTGAAACCTTTAAAACTAGTAATAACCTTAAATGTGTGGAAAATCCTTTAAAACCTTCTTTTTTTCTGAAAAACTAATAAAAACCTGTAATTCACACTCTATACCTTTTAATATAGTTTAGTTATATTCGTTTTATGAATATTACATTTATATTATACTACAAACTACGTGCTACAAACTGTCGTCGGTCTCATTATGCAGCACTCTTAATCTAAGGATGAGCAAACTGTCGCCGATAACTTCAATCAATACATTGTCTTCGATAAACAACTGTACACCATGTTAAACCCTTGTAAAAGGTGTTAATCTATCAAAGAGTGTCAATTTATTTTGTTGTTCACACCTCGCTGATCAATACCGTAAAGGGGTCTATAAAAAGTCGTAAAATTGTGTATACAACTGACAGGTCTCATTAGCGGGACCTAAACGTGTAATAAACTGGTCGTTGGGACCGGATATGGTGGTCGTATTACGGAATAGCGAGTTGGTCGTAATATCGGACCCCGCGACCATTGAATTAAAGAACAAAAAAATCGGGTCCGAGAAAAAGTGGTCGTATTATGCGGACGGTCGTATTATCGGACCGGTCGTTAGGCGGAACTTTACTGTACATGTATTCTTTTGTGAAACAGCAGCATAGCTATTGATACTACAAATGTACTAGCATGTATCATCATGAGTATTTGTGAAATGCAGTCTCCAATTGCCCTGAGGCAAGATTCGGTCATCCTTGTGACAGTGGGCGCTCTGCCAGTCCTTCTCAGCTGCATTAATCCATCAAATTAGATGGTCAGAATTAGCCTTTATAAACCAGTTACCTGTATAAAAACTTTATTTTCATTGAGGCCTGCTAGGACTGGCCTGCATTAACCAAAGTACATTTATAATATATCTTTATATTGTGAGTTCAATTACTCATGTTACTGCTTTAAATAGGCAAAAAGTGGTGTTAGAATACCTACCAAACACACCTTCACATGCTTGTTATCCAAGTATCAGACCACAAACGTCTCAACAAGAAATATCTTTAAAAGAAGATAAACGGCGTAGATAGAATGATGTCTTCCGGTATTTTAAATGAACTAATGTTTTTGGCAACATGTTGAAAAATAAATCCTAACTCGGATCTATTTATACTATTATCATGGACCTGTCTTATCAGGGTAATTTTATATACACATGCTTAAACATATTAACAATTTCCGGCAAAATTCAAACTGCTAACGAAAATACATCTTACGAAAACCCCGTTTGGTGCCTCTTGGGTGAATGAAAACTTGGGTGAAAATATGATTGGTCAGATTTTAAAAAGCCCGCTTCGAGGACAACATTTGGTTGGTCAAAAATGTAGGTCAAAAACCAATGTTATACAGCTACGCCGAAAAAACAATGCATGTGATAAATGGAAGCTTACAATTATGGCCTCTGACTACAGCAGTATTACAGCTGTTACTGTCAGCCCTCTCACTCATATCCCTCTTATTGCTTGTTACGTATCAACAGTGAATCTCAATCTGACCATTCTCTTACTGCTACCAATATTATCTGCAGTGATGCCTATTACTGCTAGTATCATTGATTTACAGCAGGGACACTGCTACCTCTTCCAGCACAGTAATACTGCTGTTACTGCTAACTCCACACCGGTCCTCTGATTGGAGTGAGCATAGTCTCAGAAACGAATTAACAGCTTGAAAACAGTTTGAACACCTTTAGGAATATTTTGTTGTTTATTTTATTGTCAAAGTTAAATTATCGATGTAATAAGCAGTTATTGATGTCCTTTATAAAACTCTTGAAGTAAAAGTTCTCCAGTTTATACCAGCTACAACTGAGATTGTGGTGAAGCAAATGTGTTGGAAATCTGTTACTATTCACAAAATACTAAACTCTATGTTCATGTTTATCTTACATTGTATTTTGCAAATGAAGATATTCTTTGAATTACAGGTTTCTATGAGTGGAACTGTCACCTGACGGTACAAAATGTCAGACGTAACAGAAACGTATCAGGATGTTTTGCAGGAGAACTTCTACCTGTTCTGTAAATTTCTTGTTGCGGAAGACTTTCTGGAACAGCTCATAAGTGATGAAATTCTTACGTTGGATGATAAAGAAGTCATCTGTAATCGGGTCGTACACCAAAACAGACGACAAAGAACAAGTAAGAAAATTGTCTTAAAGAGGCTCATTTTTCTGATCCATTAGAATTCTGATTAATGCTTTTTTCTGACATGTTAGCATGATGAAGGCAGAGAAGACTTTGAAAGACTTTGAATAGTATGACCTACATCTACATGACGTTGCTATAGCGACAACAGAATGTGCGATATTTGTTATTTATAGAAATAAAGTAATGTATTTAATAAAATATATTTTGATATCTTTACAGTCGAAATTTTGTTTACAAACATCATTAAAGGAGATATGACACTTTTCTCGAAACTTTTCGAACACCCCACGTATATGCCAAGATTTGATAATATATATATAGTTGAAACTTGTGTTTTCGATAACCATCTATCCAAATACTTGGTATCATCCGAAAAAGATATCAAGTCTGGATGTATCTTCTTATGCATGTCGAATTGAAAACCATGTATTATTCGAAATAAAATTTCTGATCTGTTGAATTCAAATGAATGAGGTCCGACTGTATTATATTTGATAATATTGCCAACAGTGAGTAACAATTTATCTTGGTGTTTATTGGTGCGTGTTTAACTACACAAGTCTGTAAACACTGATGCACCGGTGTTAACTGTCAGTTTATATGAAATTACTAGAACAGAACTCGGAAATTTGATGGATGTGATTTGGCCTTGACGGCTAAGTTTTGAAACAAGTAGGGCCGTTTGAGCCAACTTTTCACCCCAATTGCCTCCATGCTCGAGTCCTGTAAATGAAAGCAATAAGTATCTTCAGACACCTTGTATTGTTGATGGCTGTGAAAGTTTATTTAAACTTTGTGTACCAGCAGTCAAAAACATTTACTGTCTTAGTTCTTTTTTATCTTAAAGCAACTGATATTCAATTTGATGATGTTTTGCCATTTTAGGCAAATTGATTGAGATTTTGATGACCCGAGGAGAACGTGGATATGGGAAGTTTCTGGATATATTAGAGTTCCAATATCCACATGTATATAGAACAGTCACAAACAAAGAACCAAGAGATCCTCCATCAGGTAATATTATAACTTTCATTTGGTTGAAGCTGTTGACAACTTAGGCTGGTTTCCATGGATATACCTCAAAATGAATATTTGTGGTAATCTTAAATCTTCAAGGTTAATACTAAGACATATATATCATGGAGGCAGTTCGAGCACCAACTATGGTGACTATGGTTGATGATAACATTCAGTCTGGTCTGGTTACCTCTTCGAAATTTGATGTTTGAATACTACACTCACCCAAAGTCCTAACACATCACTTTGGGTTTACTTGATTTCGTAAAGACGAAGGAGGGGTTGGAAATTTAAGGTCATTGTAGTAGAAAAAACCCACAATGAAATCACACATATAACAGAAAAAAAGTGCTTGAATAAGGTCCAGCAATTAACTACATGAGTCCCCTAAACTGGTGTCGAGACGAAGGGCATGGACACTTCCGGTCTTTTAAAATTTACATTTTTTACTTGGATTCACATGGAAATCTTGTGTAACAAACTCTCACAAATAACGCAATTGAGTATCTTTAGGAGTACAAAATATTTTATTTCTAGTCCTACAGGAAATGCAATTTTAGCAACATTTATAAAAGGGCATACTATTTTTCATCATTTTAGTGGACAAATAGCCCTCTCATATTGAACCATTTTTCACTCAAAACATCATGCTTTTTAATGACTGTAATACAAAACAACACAATTACAAAAATAAATCATGTGAAAGACCGCCAAGTAAAAGCAGCAAGTCAAACATACCTAAAACTGATCATTTGTTCCGCATGGCTGCACTTAACATCGATTAAAGGTTTGCGAAAGGTTTTTAAAAAATAATGCTATATACTCAGAAATCTAAATTTTCAAAACATTTAGTACAGAATTAAGAAAATTATATCAAATTCAAATATGATGCGTTAGAACTTTGGGTAAGTGTATATATATAGAGGTGTCCCCAACATTAACTATGGTTAAACCACCGATTAAACATGGTTGAACTATAGTGGATATTCGGAACACCTCTATAGGGTTTTCAACCCTCGCAATTGTAAGAGTGACCAGAGTAACTAGACCATAGATGAACTAGACTGAGTTTCATCATCCAACCATAGTCACCATATTGTCAGTGATCAAACTATCTCCATATCATAGAGGACATCATCCTCGGTACCCAGGCTATTCATAACATATATGATACCCTGGGTAAATTTCGTACTCATGAATAATTAATGAGGTGAAATCCAGCTGCTTGATTGACCGCTTAATACACTTCATGCAATGCGGAAACTGTCGAGCAATTACAGATGAAATGGAAGTTCTGAGTGATCCAATGTGATTGCAGCTTTCAAATTGCACATTTGTTTTCAATGGTCGCTGCCATTTTGTTGAATTTACTGATAGCTCTTCACAAAGGAGATTCCCTCTGTTTTGTTATTGTCCATTTCATTGGTCGAGAAATGCTAATGAATATTCATGCATTATGTAGTTTTGCTTGCCAATTTGCCCAGTGTATCATATATGTTATGAATAGCCTGGGTACAGAGGATGAGAAGACATGGTCAGTTTAGAAAGGCACAGCTGTCTTGCTTGTATCATGGTGACAATTATTTTGCTTTTTTTAAAACTAAAAAGTCACATTTTTGTCTTAAAACATATAACAATAGGAGACATTTTGATAATTTGTCAGTACTGATTAATCTTTTAGTTTTTACCACGTCCATTTGCATTAAACACCAGGTTAGTCAAATGGTTAAAACAGGCAATATTTAAAACTTATTGAAATAAGAAATGTGTCCCTAGAATATGCATACCCAATGTTGTGAATGGCAACAAAAATTGGACAGGCCCTGTCAGAAAATAAAAAACAATTACATGTACATGTAGTTAAAGATAAAGTCATTACGTGGACACATTTCTCGAGCTGTTGTCAGGCATTGATTGAACCTTTTCTCCAATATGTTTTCTGTATTGAAACCACTTATGAAAACAATTTTCAGTGTACAGTAAAACCTCACTTAAAGACCACCTCAATAATAAGAACACCTCAAAATTAAGAACACAATTTTCAAGTCCATTTTTACTGTTTTGCTCTTTATTCAACCTCAATATTGAGACCACCTCAATATTAAGACCACTTTTCAAGGGTCCCAAGAGTGGTCGTATTATCGAGGTTTTACTGTATAAGCAAAATGTCTGTGTATATAACTTGTAATCAAGCAGGTTTGATTTTTCCATTTAGATGAAATATTTCTTATTATAAAATATAAGTACAGTCGAACCTCGTTCATTATAATTCATCGCGTCATAATTTTTATTTCAAATAACACATGATTTCGAATAACCATTTCAATTCCACGTGCCTGAGATACATAAGGACCTGATATTTATTTCGGATTATACCAAGTCTTCGTATAAAAGGTTGACAAATCAACGAGGACCGACTGTTTCATGTTTTTATTTTGCAGACTTTCATAGGACTCGGTTTAGCGATCGTCTTAGAATGATACATGATTTACCTAACCTGTTGGAACATATGAAGGATCAGGTTGTGGCTAATACAGAGCTAGATTCACAGCTTTCTGTGTTACAACAACTTTTACATGTCTCTAAGGATGAAAATTTAGCACTTGAAGTAAGTTATTGAATGTCATGTGTAAGAAAGTGTTTTACACGAGTTGAAAATTTGTAGAATAATGTTTCATTATTTCTAGTATGGTTAAACATGTACCGTAATAATTCTATTTGAAGCCCGTGCGCTTATTAAATGCACGATCAGCTAAAATGCTGGGAATTGGCGATAATTAGAGACACATTCAGGTCATGTCGTCCATTTTTTATATAAAGTGTACAACAGTGACATTACGATAGTTGCGCACTGTGATATTACTATAAAGGGAAATATAGAAGAGAAATTAGGAAACTCGCAGTGTGAAAGATAGGATTGTTTTGTTTGCTTTGTGGGAAGGGCGCTTATTAGAGACTATTAAATTTTCAAATTTTGACTGAAAATTGGCAAATTGACTGAAAAATACGGGATGGGCATTTATTAGAGCATGGGCATTAAATATAATTATTATGGTAATACTTTTTTATTAAATAGTCGGGACCCATTATTTTGAACTAAATGGTAAGAGCTTCCACTCTCTATAAAATAGTTGTTGACAATTTACCTGTGTTTTGACGCCAAAGTTTCGCTGCAGTAATTAGAGATCCTCGGTGGTTTATGTAAACAGTGTTTGCCATATGATGTGTTTACTGTATGAAAATTCACTTAAACATCTTCCACTTTAAGACAGAGGCTAATGGACTGTTTATATGAATTATGAAAATAAAATTCTGTGAAAGGACATGTGGTTACATAATGTGTCTATGATTCAGAATGTCAAAAAACTCATGCCCGTAGTGTCCAATCTCCTTTTGAAAACGCTGACTAGAGTTGATGGGTGTAATTATCATGTTGTTATAATTGAGCTGTGCCACAGCCAAACCCCTATAAGTGAACAAAAAAAGTTTGTTTTCAGGTTATTTACATTTTATTACAGATATATCTATCAACTTTCATTTAATACCAAAGGTATTCAAATCGGATGTCTACTTTTCTTTTTATAGGAATTCCAATATTAAGAACAAGATGCAAAAGTAAGCTACAAAATGATGACGTCACATAATTCTTAAAAAATATTCTGCTGTTCAAATGGAAAAAGAAAATTATGCAATACTTGTATAAATATTTCCTCATTTGCTTAATTCTGTAAATCACAATTAAGCGTCCAAAACATCTTCATACAAAGGGCTTAGTTTGTGATGTCAAAACTTGGAGAATTGTGCCACTAGCCCAAAAATCACAGTCACAGCCACATATATATATTTTATGAATTATAGAAAGAAGTTGAACTGCTGAAGGATGTACGACAGGAGAACATGGACCTAAAAATCAAATTGAAAACAATGGAACTAAAGGATCATGAAAGCCAAGTTGCTATAAGTAAGTACACATCCTGACTCCTTTAAGACTGTCTTGACTTATCCTGTGATCTTTTCCGTCCATTAATTTCCACTCCCCCCTTGTTTGTCCTCTTTGATTCTCTTAGTTATCTGTTATGGTCGGCCAGGTCAATCCTTGTGCCTCTGTTCCCTTATGTATGTACCCTTGTACCCTCCTCAAATGCCTTATGTTTTATGGATTGCTGGTTTCAAGGAGGTCTGTGTAGGGGGGGGGAACTGTCTTGTGTAGGTTTCGAGGAGATCTGTGTGGGGGGGGCACTGTCTTGTGTAGGTTTCGAGGAGATCTGTGTGGGGGGGGCACTGTCTTGCGTAGGTTTCGAGGAGATCTGTGTGGGGGGGCACTGTCTTGTGTAGGTTTCGAGGAGATCTGTGTGGGGGGGGGGCACTGTCTTGTGTAGGTTTCAAGGAGATCTGTGTGGGGGGGGCACTGTCTTGTGTAGGTTTCAAGGAGATCTGTGTGGGGGGGGGGCACTGTCTTGTGTAGGTTTCAAGGAGATCTGTGTGGGGGGGCACTGTCTTGTGTAGGTTTCAAGGAGATCTGTGTGGGGGGGGGCACTGTCTTGTGTAGGTTTCAAGGAGATCTGTGTGGGGGGGGGCACTGTCTTGTGTAGGTTTCAAGGAGATCTGTGTGGGGGGGCACTGTCTTGTGTAGGTTTCGCGGAGATCTGTGTGGGGGGGGGCACTGTCTTATGTATGTGGCGTTCCCTGTAGCACTTATTCTCTCTCTTTTATACTAATTGGACATATAACATCACATCTAATAGTTTTAGTTTGATTGGCTGTGTACGAATGGGGCATATACTCAGAAAGAAGTTGTGTTCAATACAAAATTGTTTATTTTTACATTGGTATTTAATGAATGTAGTGTGTTGTAAATGCTAATTGCTTTTGAAATTGAAAATAAGTAGTTTTAGTTTTGTTTGAAATTTTGTTTTGTTATGTCCTTGACTGTAGGTTATTCAAATTATAAACATTACATTATTCTACATACTATCTGAAGTACATTGTAACTTATTGTCATTTATTGATTATATTTTCATGTTGTTTCAGGCGAATGGTCACAAAAATCATACCAGTTACTGGAATCGGTGAATGAATTCAAGGAGAAATGTCATAGTCTACAAGTAAAATATGATGATCTTCTAAAGACTAAATCACCGTCAAGTAATGGTGCAGGTTAGAAGTGGATTCTTTCATTTCCTTATAATTATGTTACAAGAAAAATCTGTATAAGTGTCCAAAAAATCCCTTTTTTTGGTTTTACATTTTCTAAGAGGTGCAATTTTCTGGTTTCATTTAAAAACATTTTTTATCTATTTTTCTTTTTATAGCAATTCTATTATAAAGGACAAAATGCACAAGTAAACTACAAAATGATGTAAGATTAGAAACGTTTTACTCAAATGTTCAATAATCTTTAAAAAATATTTTGTTTAGCAAATAGTACTGGTCACGATCTTCAAAATACCTTAATTTGGTGCAATTATTAGTAAGTTACCCAGGATACATTCATTGAGTGTGATTTGTATAAGTTGTAACAACTTGTTTCACAATTGTGTAAAATAAATAAGTTTTAACCATTGAAATGTATTTTCATGATAAAAGGTATGAATTTTTTCAGATAATGTTGTAGAAGCCAGAAAGCCCCCAGAACCACATCAGGTAACAACATTCAAACCTGACCTTCCTATAGTGAGTAGACATCCTTGGTTTCGGCATGGCTTGTGTCTGCCAGTCATATTCTACAGCTTGGGCCCTAACTTACGTGTTGCTTCCTGTGTGAGCGATTGGCTGAAATGTTGATAGGCACTTTTGTGTTAAAATTCTGTTACACAGGGTTTTCCCTAGGATTTTTCAGCTAGGGGTCCTTGGATCCTCGTGTTTGACAAATCGGGGGGTCCTCAGTAAATTTGTAGGGTCCCAGATATGCAGTTTATATTTGACATAAGTATATTTGAGGGGTCCCTGGGATACACAGTTAGTTAAAAAAGGGAGTGCCTAGAAGGAAAGGGAGTCGGGGACTTAAGATTTCTGTGTTACCCCTGGAAATTCCCAGTTACTGAACAGATTTTTTTGAAAATAATTTTCATAAAATGTATATGTTGAACTGTCTAGTATTTTGTGGTAGGGAAACTGGTATATTAAATGGGTACTTATATAAATTAATAGTGTTTTTATGTTGTTTGTCCTTTTCCTTGGTGTCACTGTTATAGTATACTTATACAGTAAAACCTCAATAATACGACCACCCTTGGGATCTTGGAAAACTGGTCTCATTATTGAGGTGGTCTTAATATTGAGGTTGAATAAAGAGCAAAGCAGTGAAAATGGACTGGAAAATTGTGTTCTTAATTTTGAGGTGGTCTTATTATTGAGGTGCTCTTTAAGTGAGGTCTTACTGTACATGGTTACATTTAACATAGTTAATTGTCTGGGATATGCCTCTTGTAAATAAATAGCATGTACGTATACATGTTTGTGTTTCCTTCAGTTTCCTTCAACCATTGTTAGCTTTGTTAGATTCAAGTTCCTACTTCCACAGTATATAGCATAGGTCCTTGAAAAGTCCTTGAATTTGATGCCTACTCCTTGAAAACTACTTAAATTTGTAACAGCCAAAAACTCACTGAAATGTCAAATAATTCTTCTGCTGCTAATAGAAAAAGGAATAAAAAATAACAAACAAACTAACAATGACAAAAAGACAAAGAAATGACAGAGCTATCTTCGACAGGGCCTACAGCCGAGTAGGCGATTGTATGGTAGTACAGTACTCAACGGGCTTTATGCTCTCTTAAAGTAATTCTCTCATTGTGTAAGTTATGCAGTGATGGTCATCTCCGGGTGTTAAACTTGAAATATACACTGGATCCCTTCATCTCTATACTAAAAAAAAAAAACATTTCTAGTCATTGGAAATTGGGGAAAAGTCATAGAAAAGTCCTTGAAAAGTACTTGATTTTTTTACTGTATGAACCATGGTATAATCTTCTAGCCTTTAGTACTAGAACAATTGAATCATCAACAAGCTTGCCTATCAATATGTCCACATACTGAGAGTTCAGCCATGTACAAAATGCTTACAGGTACTGTATATTTCATATGTCTGGACTTTTGTTATGCTTTGTCAAGTTAATCAAACATTTGTTCTGAGAGCAATTATAAAATCTTTTGAATTTTGTCAGTGTTATACTTACCTGCTAACTTTTTGTGTACTGTAAGTAAATAATACTATTTATTACATGTAGTATTTATACCTCAGCCAGGACATATACTGGAGTGATAACTTAGTCAGTTGAGCTGTTTGTGCATCCTTTGTAAGATTTGTGAAGTGAACGCGATTGTTGAGCAGTGTTAATGTGTGTGATATGTTTAGAGTCGGTCCAAGTATGTTAGAGAGTTTACATCCATCGGACATAGACAGTCTTGATGTAGATTGTCATACAAAGGCTGTGCATTATTAGTATTTACTTGCCTGATAATCCGATAATGCTTAGTATTATGTGATTTTGTATTGCATGAATGACGTAAATCATAAGTGATAACTAATATACCGTAACTCAAAATTACATTTTGTTCTTTCTTGTGTATATTTTATTGATAATCATTGTTGCTTAATTTGCTTGGAATACTGTTGTAAATCTGCTTTGATATTTGTGTATGCTTCATGTACAGTGATAACTAATGTAGCTCATTGTGAATCATGTTTTGTGTGAAATTGTTTAACAATGGTTGTCAGTATTCTTCCTCATCAATTTCTGGTATCACAGAAATCAGCACCCAGATTTTCTGAGACAATGGTATAATGTGTATAGAAAAATTGAAAACTACCTTCCAGATTTACTGGTATTAGTAAACATGTGAGTGCTGTATTGAGGCGCGAATGATGATGATGATAATGGTAATATAAATGGTAATGATAATGATGATATTGATAATTATACTAGTAAAAATGATAGTTCTACAAATAATGATAATGATAATAGAATATTTGAAATGTTTTTTATATGTATATTACAATTGTTGTTATGAAATTATTACGTCATTCTGATTGTTTCTCACATATTGGTTTCCAGTGTTCTGTAGATAATGCCCCACATTACAAAGCACGACTTGAGATACTCCAACATGAGTTAGAGAGCCATAAGCAACAGTGTGAAGATATGACTAATAGATTACAAAGAACTGAAGATACGTATGAACACCTAGAGGAAGAGCATGAACAGGTAAAGGTGAAGGTTGAAAGCAATGATAAAGGTGAAGGTTGAAAGCAATGATAAAGGTGAAGGTTGAAAGCAATGGTAAAGGTGAAGGTTGAACGCAATGGTAAAGGTGAAGGTTGAAAGCAATGATAAAGGTGAAGGTTGAAAGCAATGATAAAGGTGAAGGTTGAAAGCAATGATAAAGGTGAAGGTTGAAAACAATGATAAAGGTGAAGGTTGAAAGCAATGGTAAAGGTGAAGGTTGAAAGCAATGATAAAGGTGAAGGTTGAAAGTAATGATAAAGGTGAAGGTTGAAAACAATGATAAAGGTGAAGGTTGAAAGCAATGATAAAGGTGAAGGTTGAAAGCAATGATAAAGGTGAAGGTTGAAAGCAATGATAAAGGTGAAGGTTGAAAGCAATGATAAAGGTGAAGGTTGAAAGCAATGATAAAGGTGAAGGTTGAAAGCAATGATAAAGGTGAAGGTTGAAAGCAATGATAAAGGTGAAGGTTGAAAACAATGATAAAGGTGAAGGTTGAAAGCAATGATAAAGGTGAAGGTTGAACGCAATGGTAAAGGTGAAGGTTGAAAGCAATGATAAAGGTGAAGGTTGAAAGCAATGATAAAGGTGAAGGTTGAAAGCAATGGTAAAGGTGAAGGTTGAAAGCAATGATAAAGGTGAAGGTTGAAAGTAATGATAAAGGTGAAGGTTGAAAACAATGATAAAGGTGAAGGTTGAAAACAATGATAAAGGTGAAGGTTGAAAGCAATGGTAAAGGTGAAGGTTGAAAGCAATGGTAAAGGTGAAGGTTGAAAGCAATGATAAAGTTTCATGAAAATCTGCATTACTATATCTTGTTGTTTAATACAACATTTGGTGAAAATTTACATTATTATATTAAGTGTTTAAACACTACCTGAATTTTATCCTGCTTTAATAATCTTTGACTTTGTGACTCAGTCTACAGAAGATTTTGCTAAGAATATTTGTTGATGTGGTATTTTCTTGCTTTTATTTAACATAATTGATATCCACACTTTGTATTGATAATATTTGTTGGTGTTGTGTTTCAGTTAAAGAAAGAATTGAAAAGGTTAACAAGAGAAAAGAATAATTTGGAAACACAAAGTATGGATTACAGTGTGAAAGTGGAGTCTTACTACAAGACAATACAGAAGAAAAATGAGGAGATATTGCAGGTATGAAGCAGTCCTTTGTCTGTATTAGGATCAGTTATTCAGGCATGAGCATTTTCTCCGGATTGACCCTCATAAGGGCTGTTTTTGAGACAATTTAAGCCATCTTAGATGCTTAATAAGCCAGGAGCTTCTTTGGCCCCCTGGACTACTTGCCGAATTTTCAGCTGATTTTGAAATTTTGCATTCTCATGCCTGGTAATTATTGTCATGTGCCAATGGTTTGGTTTTCTTATTTATGTTTTACCTGATTGATCTCTCATTATGTTTCTATATTTGTTACAACGTGCCTGTATTTTGCCTTTATTCAGTGCAGTTTCAAAATGACTGTTGAAGCCAAGCACAAGGAACCGTATAAATATAACCAAACTTGTGTGTAAATGTTCTAGTTACAACATAAAAGAGTAGAGGAACAAAGACACGTTACAGAACTGAATCATGAGAAGAATGAACTGTTTGAGAAGAATCATCGTCTTGAAGAACAAGTACAAGCACTGAAAGCTGACAATGATAAGATTAAAGCTAGATTATCGATCGGAAGTCGTAGCAGTCAGGAATACACAGGAAGTAGCGTGGATCAAAGTAATGGGGTGAGTTTTATTGTCACATGTATTTCATTGCATTTCGGAAAAGGATGTTTTTTTGGCATTTCTATAGAAGTAATAGTAAACTTATAACATAATAATAAATGATAGAATATCAATTCTATTTGAGTTGGTTGATATCTATTTAAATGATTTTAAAATTCTTTGGCAAACTGGTTTACGGGATAAATTATAAATATTTTAATTCTTACATTATGCTTGGGATAGATATGTGTGAGTTTATCAATTATAAAAAGTAAAAGCATTTATTTGTTAAGGTGTCACCCCTACTTAAAGGGCCAGCCATTTCTAACTTATGAGACACCTACTATACTTTTACTCCCCAATTCTTATATATTTTTGTTCATGGCATCAGGCAGGTAGGCACACAGTTTCCATTATTTAACAATCTGGTGGCTCATATCAAAATTTACCTCTTTCGGGATTTGAACCTTAATCCTCCCACACCCACGGCTTCACTACCCAGCTAAGGCAGACATTGATATTGTTTGTTTTTTAAAATAGAGAGTTTTTAAACATTGTAAAACATGTTTTTGCAGTGATATTCTCTTGTATATTACAGAGCAGTGCTTCTGATGGCGACCTTGTGGAGGTATTTGAGTGTTATGTTTTTTGTTGTTTTATCTCAGACGCTATTAGAATATAATTTCTTAGTGTAATTAATTATTTAATGTTTTGTGCATTGTGTTGAACGCACAGGCCATTGAGGAAAATTCCGATTGTTCTAAAAAAAACACAAAAACTGAACACAACCATAAATAAAAAAGTAAGGCTTGGTTCTTGTAAATGAAGTAGTGTTTAAGCAGTACTGTTTTTAAATGCCAGCATTTCCTGTACTTAACCTTGCTACTTATATCCAAGAATTTCTGTTCCACAGGAGATTGTCACAAGTTCTCTCCCTTTACCATGTCTAGATTTCTCTCCCTTTGTCCCATCTATAGTATATGTATGTATATAGTGCTATGTATGAAGGAAAAGAATGTGTGTGACAATCTCCTGTGGTCTGTACATACATTTGCTGAATGTTTACCAAGTGTTCTTTTGAGGATGGACTTATTGTTAAGTAAAATATGTCATATTCTCAGTTGACACTACAGAATATTGCATGCTCTATTTCAAGCTCACAGTTGCTGATTTTAATGGTAGACTTATTTTAACAGCTTTGAAATAATTAAAGTGTAGCATTCTTTAGGAGAACTGTCTTGAATAATGCTTTGTCATGGTATTAGTTAACTATCTGTTAATAGTTAATTGAATTATTCCCTAAAATGCACCAGCTCTGATAAAATATATTAAAAGTACTATTGCATGTGGCCCACAAAACAGAAATTCTCCTCCGTCTGTGATGGTAACATCAGATCATTTTGTCAATGATTAGGCCAAGTACATCTTGGAATGTCAAATATTTTGCAAGTTTATATTTTGGTATATAATACATGCAATGTAACATCATGTGCTCTTTTGAAATATAAGCCTTTTGTCTCATATACTTTTTAGACTGGAGCGTTAGCCCCATGTCTTAAGTAACCGTAATTTTGGAAACAGCCGTGGCAGAGTTAGACACATTTGATACCACTCTTTGTATCACTACGCATTATTTGCTTACGACCAATACGACCAATCAACATGTCGAATTGATCGTGACATCACTAACCGCCGTTCTACTTTCCTTCGTCTTTGATAAATTTGCAAATTGTTTGTATGGTAAAATAGATCTTCGTTTCCGAATCCATCGTGAGAATTTTATTTTAAAGTGAAATATCTTGTTCAAGAATTATTGTTGAATTATTGTTAAGTGTTTGTGGTTAAAATTTCTTTGGTAAGATTAGCTTTTGTTAATGTAAAAAGAGAAATCGATGAATTGAGGGAGGACTATTTTTTATCAGAAATAAGTGCTCTGTTCGGATAAATTTCTTGATGTTGTTGACTTCATGTTTGACCCCCGCCTAGGTTACTATATATATCGTCGATACGATTCATTCACAAACAATTTCCGCTATCATTCATAAAATTTGACCGCTCGCCGTTAGGAATTCACTATTTATAGACAACGAAGGAAATACGTTGTACTTGGACGCGCTCGGCAGACGAGTTGCAAATATTCTGAACTTGAAGTCGGATTCTGACCATTGTTTTACTGCACACTGAATACTGTAGCAAATTGTAAAATACTAGCTGCAGTTACTGTTTATCTCTGTTGTAAGGTTTAAAAACAATTTGCGGAATTATAAACCATTTCCGTGATTCCGTATTGTATTTCCGGACTGTACGGGAATTGCCGATATGTTGCGATTGAAGGTAGAGTTTAAGGTCGAGCTAGTAGTAAAATTGTGTACTAAGATGAATAGAGATATTGAATGGAAACAGGCACACATAAACTGACAACCATACCGGATTTCGTATAATAGATATTTTTCTAAGAGGATAGTGTTCGCTCTCGTCGTCCCGATACATATATGCATTCTGTGACTCGGAAGGAAATGGCAGCGATGTCTATGACTATGAGCCGAGTCTTCAAACTAAGATAAGATTAAATGCTAGATTAATTACGTAATTTTTCGGCACAGCTGTACTGACATGGTTTTGCTAATTGCATATTCCGAGTTTTGTATACCAATCAAAACTTACGTTAACCACCAAGGCAATTTCGCGCAATTTTTCTTCAATCTAAAAATATTTGTAACCTTGAAGCAGATTGTTTAACATTTTGTATTGTGTATTTCAAGATATATCCAGTAAGTAGTGTTGTTATTCATCACCACTCGGAATTGTCCAGTGTTGGAATTAATAAAGATTAAGACTTTCTTGGTTTTATGTACCAGTCGCGAACATTTATATTGTTTTAATCAGATAAATCGCTATGTAACAAGTTTATTAACATGGCTGTGTGAGTTCACGACTTATGCAATAAGTAATTTTGAACTATATTGAAACAGACTATACTGTGTCTATGACTAATCACACTACAGAGTTATTTATTATGCAGTCACATTCGGAACACCTCGGCATTATTGTCTCTGCCGAATACTATAATTTGCATTTCACAAAAATAGGAAGCCAGCCAGGCTAGCTCATTTGGTATAGCGATAGACTATCACCCAGCAGATCCGGGTTTGATTCCCACTTTTAGGCAGGTTATGTTCTTCAGTGACACTGGCTACGATAATGTCTTGCACATGTGGAAAAGTTGGCAGTACTGGTTGATAATTACTTCCAGGAAAACTAGTTAGGTCAATTGACCGCTGTATATGACTGAAAAAATGTTGAAACCCTACGTAAAACCTCATCAAATTAATAAAGAAAGGGTTTATGGAAACGTATATCTTTTTCGGCTAAACTCGTGATCAAGCAAATGCCTGGGTATCTGTTTGACAGACCTGAACAGTATGCCGACACTACCCTATTCAGGGTATTGTGAACACTTCCGGGTTTTTAACAGAATGACAAACAGACAAAGTCAGATTGTGAAACGAAAACATTGGTGTCGCTCTCAACGGGTATTACATCTAGGGCGCCCCAGTCTTTCTACCCTTTCAGCGCTTTGATTATATTTGCTATAAAACATGTAAATATGTTTTAATGCATTAAAATATTTGTAGTTTAAAAAAACCACTTGTGTGGTACTATTACAGAATGCGTTGTTCTACTTAAGTTAAACAAATATTAGGCCAGTTCAGATTATTTTCATGCATTGATTACAGGATGCACCTAAGATCAATAGAAAAATACAAGTAAGTAGCGAGTATTCTGGGTTTGTCAAAGTTGTGATAATTATCTTCACTTTGCATGTTCTTTCTCATGTGACTGATTAATGCATGGTAAATTTTGTATGTTGCATGGAAAATGTTGTCTATTGCATCAAAGACCGAAATACCACAGATGCGCAACTGATATGGACCAATGAACGAAGTCTCGCTTAGTCTCGCAGCAGGTGATAAACGAAACTGGTGTGCGAGATTTGGAAAAACTGCTATATACTGCGCCATTTTATATTGCGTTTCAAAACAAAGAAGATCACATTGTGCAAAGTTTTCATACCATTATTCGATTAAAGAAGCTTTCAATGCTATATAATTATTAAATATAAGTATAAGACGATTTTCACAAGTTTTCCCATTTTTTTTACCAAACGACAAGTGCATTTTTATTACAGGTAAACCTACATTATCAAGGGACAGATTAGTTGTTTGTTATTTATTTAATTGGATGCTGAGATCCTTAATGTTGACATTTTGATTTAGTCTTTGACTAAATGCCGACGAAACTAAATAGCCGGCCAGCCAGCTTGGAAAGATGTATACAAATATTTTATTGATTTTAGCGCTATGTCCTGTTTTCAGAAGACATTCCTTGAAAAGTAACTATAAACAATCTATATTTAATGAGAGTATGAATAGCAAAACAGACTGAGTTTCATATTATATCTTTTCAAAAATATATTGTTTTTAGGCAGTGCATCTGCTGCTAACATGGTATCGATGCGCCATATCTGGTTTACGTGCACCTGCTGCGAGATTTCATCACGAGATTTTACGATATCTGGCCGAGTAGCACATCTGTGGTATTTAGGTCAATGGTTGCATGGAATGTTTTCTCTGTTCATGAATTGTTGGATTACTTCTAACTTTTTTAACTTCGCCTAATCACAGATTTTGATTTTATTTGAATTCTAGGACATCTTTGTCATTCAAGTGGTTAATATTCCATAATGTTAGAATTTTCAGTGATAAATTTTTCATGTTTAATTTTTACTATACAATTTTGCTCTTCAGAAATATTTGAAACTAAAGAAAATTCAGGATACTTGTAATGTGTTAACCGAAATCCATGCTTTATTTACATTACATGTATATTAACTTTATTTAAACTGCAACACTTTTTTATTTTTGGTATTCTGAATATATTGTCAAACTGGTCACATGGTTTAAAGATACTCATATGTTTGTTCCACATAGGGATTTTTACAGTGATCATATAATTATCACAAATACTATATCTATCAACACTAAAATTTAAAGATAGCAAGAAAAACATTATGTGTATTAAAAAGTGTATTTAACTATATAGCTTTTTCTTCACTAAAACTCGCTGTATAACTCAGGGGATAAATCAAAGGAGATTGCCAAGAGTTTTCTCCCTTTATTCCTTTAAGAGTTATCTCCCTTTATGCCTTCTATAGTATTTGTTGATTTAGTACAATGTATACATACATATACTGTAGAAGGGATAAAGGGAGAGAACTGTAGAAGGGATAAAGGGAGGAAACTCATGACAATCTCCTACACAATCTACGAAGTCTCAAATACACATACTGCTATATGAGACTATTTTCACTAACTGCATGTTTTATGTCAAATGATTGCATGATGATGCTTTATATACATGTATATGTCCTGTCATACCTAATAATAATAGAGAGTTTGTGACTTGTGTGGTGGCTGGATTTTAGAACATCAGGATCAGTTTTGGAAAATATCATTACTTATTAATTTCCATATTTTTCTCAATAAGCATGACATTTGAATTTAATGTCTCAACAGTTTTGCAGGATGTTCGTATCTGTCACAGTGTGTAAAAAGATTTATCTTTAAATAACAATTTTAACAAAGTTTGAAAGATACTGTATTTGATCTTGATCCCGATCCTGAAAACTGATTCTTTGTGAACACTGGGCCTGATGATTATTAATTCATAAGAACACTTTGATATACAGTCCTACCTCGTTTATTCAACAACCTTCTATCCAAATACTTGGTATCATCCGAAATAAATATCAGGTCCCGATAAATTGTCTTAGGCACGTCTAATTGAAATGGGTTATTCGAAACCATGTATTATTAGAAATAAAATTTCGGACCTGATGAATTTGAATGAACGAGCTTCAACTGAACATTTTAACTTATTGATTGTTTAAATAAAATCCATCCTGGTTTGGGAATCCAATATTTTGTAATTTTACAATTGTCTGTTTGTTCCTCTACAAACACTGCAATTTCCAACCATTATATCCTTGGCAGCATATACTGCCCTAAGGTCAGAGGAATTATTATGGTGCAATTATTGTGATACTAAAATTAATATGTCTAAAAAATATCAAAATTAAATAAATATGTATTTTGTTAAGTTGAAAATTATTTGTTTTATGCGGGCATTATGGAATAAAATATGCATCATAATAATTCATGCAGTATGATCATTTGGTTGTCATTGTCTAACAATGTAACATCCTGATGTTATAAAGATTAAAAGAGCTTGTTAACATGCCGTAATATACTTAATAATAGTACACAATAACAATTTATTAAAGAAGCATTTGAACACCGTTGTACGATTTCCAACCACTTCTTTAAGTGACGTCAATTTCAGAAGATGTCACATGTGACGTCATTTATATGTGACATCACCATGTACTGACAGTAAGCAATATTTGCCCCATATGGCAATTGAAAACAAAGTGACCATATGGAATAGTAGTGTTTCCAGCTTGCAAATAGTGACATCACATGTTGCATTTTCTTGAAATGACGTCACTTACAGAAGACGTTTGTAATCCCATAGCAGCACTCATTTATTATTATTGAAATAATACCAACGTGTTTTGTTTTTTAACCTGTATATATTTTTACCACGACAATAGACGGTCTGCTATGTTCTTGCCACTACTATTGCTATGTAAAGTGTATGTGTGATTTATTGTATTCAAGGCTTTTGATGGAATTATATTGCGACGCCAAAGTGAATTGTTACACGAGGTATTTGGTTAAATTTTTACCAATGATGCATTGCTGTGGTGCAAGGTAGTCAGTCTGCTTAAAATCCTCCCTTGCTTATTTTGCTTTGAAGTGTAGTCTCCAATAACAGTGTGAATTTGGGTCTGTATGTATAGATGTGAATATGAGCCCAGGTTTGGGTGTCAAGACAAATATATCGACAATATATCAATATTTGTATATACATGTACATGCAAAACAAGAAAATTATTACATCTAAATATATCCTTTCAAATGCAATTTTTGAGGCGCTTTAGCGTCTCATTGCTATCATCGTCAACCGGATGGTCTACTCGAATGATCGCCATATTTATCATCTCAAGAAAATAGTGCATGTAATGTCCTCTGTGATTTTATTATAGATTTGATGAGCATTATGGCTGATTTTCAGGGATATATTAATTGTGGAATGGCGGGAGTCTTGATATAAACAGCTTTCCTGGGTTATTTGTATCTTTTTTGGCAAATGAGTTGACCTGAATAGTCGAGTATTAATGTCTAATACAATAGTTTGGAAAACGTACAGTCTTGCCTTGGAAGCACCTCCCAATCCTTTGATTTTGTTTTTCAATTTTCTTCCAGAAACCCAAAATGCTTGCAAACATTTCTTTTAAGCACACTGAATTAAGTCCTTTATCCAATTTGACAACCTTCTGTCCGATTACTTAGCATCATCCAAAATAATTATTGGGCTCTTAATGACACCCCTGCATGAGCTATTGATATTCTGGCAATGAAATTAGCTTGCATGCTATTCAGTAAAAACTGATAACCTAAATATGGCTCTTAGGCAATGTTCTAAGAGACATTATGGGTTTGTAACACAGTAGATTGCCTTGAGTTCTCCCCCTTTATCCCTTCTAAAGTATATGCATACACAGGTCTGTAATGATAAATTGAGTAAAGTTTATTGATGAGTATGTATGGATGTTGAGACAAAATTATTTTGGAAGCATTTATTGATGGGGCAACACGGTGGTGGAGGGGTCGTGCATCTGACTCAGGTTTTAAAGATCCAGTGTTCAAATCCTGCCTCATACAAGGTTGTTAATCTAACAGTCCCTAAATTAGGGGACATACTCCGAGGTTAGCAATTCAGGAAACGGTCATCGAGAGTGATTTAAACATTAAGTTTGTTCAACAATTGATGTAAAGTAACCAAAGCTAGACTAATTTATTGATGTGTACTCGTCTAAATGTTTACCATAGATAGAGCTTGTGCTTTTGTCCATAACCGTAGGAATAAACCTTTTAGTCAGCAATTCCTGCACCATCCTTTGCCAGGCTAGCAGTGGTATATAGGCATTGAATATATGAATAGTACTCTAGAAATCCAATAGCACGACGTCCCAGACAAGTCTAATTGCCGATTCAGGCCACCAACAGTTGAGTTGGTGTGGGACAAGTCTGTTATGCGCACCTACTTAACTCTAAATCCATACCGTATTTTACGCTTGTACAAGTAGCTTCCCATGTCAGACAAGTCAAATTTAACATGTACACTAATCTGGGGCAACTGTATTTAAGGATAGTTTCTAGAGCCCTGATGAAGTATACTCAATAGGCAATTTGACTAAAAAGTCTTGAGTATTGTGATCATTTAATTTACATATTTTTACTTTCGTTTGACCATAATTTAATTATAAACTGAAAATTACTTTTGAGAAATTGGTGGCTGTATCATACTAGTTTAGTCAGACATTTAAGTAGATATATGTATATATGTACATTTGTATATATTAATTAATGTGACTGTTATGTTTCTTGCAGAGAAGAAAAGTAGTTAAGAAAAGCAATTCAGCGGACAAATATTCCGACAGACTTGCCTCCCTTGACAGAGAATTTTCAAAGTACTCAAGGGACATTTCGGATTCCATTGGTAAGGTTATTTTTATTGAAAAAAAACCAAGTTACAGATTGCATGTAAACAGTTGGAATATTTTCATTTGTGAACACGCAGGAGATTGTCACAAGTTCTTGCCCTTTATCCCTTATAGAGTTATCTCCATTTATCCCTTCTAGAGTTCTCTCCCTTTATCTCAACTCTAGTATCGTACTTCATATACATATACTCTAGAAGGAATAAAGGGAAAGAACTCTAATCTCTAGAAGGGATTGAGGGAAAGAACTCTAAAACTCTAGAAGGGATAGAGGGAAAGAACTCTAAAACTCTAGAAGGGATAGAGGGAAAGAACTCTAAAACTCTAGAAGGGAAAGAGGGAAAGAACTCTAAAACTCTAGAAGGGATAGAGGGAACGAACTCTAAAACTCTAGAAGGGATAGAGGGAAAGAACTCTAAAACTCTAGAAGGGATAGAGGGAGAACTGACAATCTTCTAAAGAGAACACCAATATACCTGTTGAGAAAAAGTAGGGAGGATAGTTATGGATGCATGTATTTCATACCCATCTGGGCCTGTATTCACAAACGTTTTAAAACTGAATCTCAGACTTAGACTTTAAAATGGCAAAAATTAAATTTTCAAGCTAATCGTTTTCATTATATTTAAATGGATACTTTTTTGCCTGAATATTTCTTGTTACTCACTCTACACTTTTGTCATGTTTTATCAAAATATATTGTTTAACAATAATGTAGGAACAAAATGAAAATCTACCATTTTAAAGTCTAAGTCTGAGATTCAGTCTTAATACGTTTGTGAATACTGGCCCAGGTCAGCTTGGTGGTAGAGTGCTATGTTTTCTATGACAATTCGTCAAAGTCAATATATTTAAAGTCATCTATTCTGCAGCTCTGATTCATGTTGGGAGGTTGTAAGTCGGGCATGTAAGACAGATTAGTACTGGTTGATATCCGTGGATCACAGGTTAGGTCAACGGACAGCCGTACATAAGTAAAATACTGTCAAAAAATCTGAATAAAATGAAAGCACTACACAATGGTCTGACAACACCTGTAAGTTGACTTGAAAAAATTGAATTTTTGACTACAGGTGATGGAGATAATGATGTTAGTTACAAAGCTAGTACCCTTCCGTCACTAGCTAGCGATACACCGGAACAGATGTTTCGCCGAGAAGTGGCACATTTCCGTTACTCCAGACGGAATACTGAAAGGTCTTCCATACGTGCTAATCATGGTAGCCAGATTGAGAGGGATCCTGGGGCTGGATTTGTCCAAGTCAAGACGAAGGGTGAAAGAGTGTCCAGTCTTTCCTTAGATAGCTCAATAAAGAGAGGTAAGTCCTGACTTAATGTACTTCTTATTTTGATAAGTTGTGAGAATTTTGCTGAAATTTAAAAAAGGGTGTCCTCTTTAATTCTCTATAGCTGTTCTTTAAGGTCGGCTAGGCCATTCCTTGCAATCCTGTTCCCATGCTTGTTTACTTGATATAATATTAATGTTCTTTTCTTCCTCCCTTTCGGCCTATTATTGCTGACTTTCTTGACTTGTTCCGCAATATATTCTTTTAAACTTCCCCCTTGTTGTCCGCCTAAATTGTCCCTAGTTATTTTTATGGTCGGCCAGACCACTCCTTGCGCCCCTGTTCATATGCATGTTTACCCTTGCACCTCCTCAGTGCCTGATGTATAGACTGTTGTGTTCCAGGGGGTCTGTGTGGGGAGGCATTGTCTTGTGTTATGCAGCGTTCCCTGTAGCAACTTAATCTCTCTTTAAAAAATGTTCATACAGGTCAAACCTGATAGACACATTATGTTTGTCATCCCCTTTCATAGCATAAACGTTTAGGGAAAGTTTTATGGACTATCATATTTATTTGTAAAGAATGTCAATAAATTTACAGTCGGACCTCATTTATTTGACATCCTTCTATCCGAATACTTGGTAGCAACCGAAATTAATATCAGGTCCCGATGTTTCTATGTTTGCACCCTGAATTAAAATGGACTATTTGAAACCATGTATTATTAGAAATACAATTTTTGGGACCCGATGAGTTCGATTGAAACTGTAGTTCATTTTCATACAATGATAAATTAGGAATTTAACAACATTATCTACATGGTAGGTTACGTGACTTAGCCATTTCTTCTCTTCACTACTTCTGTCATACAAATCTCAAAGCTTCATTTCTGTAACAGTGGCAAGAAGTCATCCGGCAGACAGTAACGACGTCGACGATAATGTTAGTGAAAGTACTGTATACGTATCTAGATCACCTCGAAGTTCTAACAGCAGTAATAGACTCTCTCGACAAGAAGGACTCGAGGAAACATCTTTTGACTCTCCGACGATGGAGAGGGAAATGAACAGAGGAGAAGCTGCTAGCGTCAAGAGATCTGACTCTAATGTTACACAAACACGAAGCCGAGAAAAGGGGAAATCTGGTGGAATACCTACGGGGGGTATTATATTTAACATTTTTGAATTTATGCCAAAATTAATTGTTTAATCTCTAATGTTCATTTTGGTCTCATCTAAATTTCTTGAATTGTTCTACATGTATTATTTTTAAAACAGTCTTCAAAATTTGCATCCTTTGTGTCCAGCTTGCAGTGAGTGATTTTGAATCAAACCACAGGAGCTTGTCATGAGTTCTCTACCTTTATCCCATCTAGAGTTCTCTCCCTTTATACATATATAGTACTACAGTAAAACCTCAATAATAAGACCACCCTTGAGACCATCGAAAACGGATTCTTTTTTCTGATTGTCGGTTCAGCACTGTCTCTCAAATATTTGATTGGGTTGATTCCATGTCATTTTTATTCATGAAGCCTTATTCTAATCAGAGAACTCATAACTTTATACTTGTTATCTTTTAGTTACACAACTAGTGAAACTGTTTACTTTTGTTACTGTACCTGAATTTCTACTTCTAATCATTGCTCTACAGTAAAACTTTGAAACCTCGAACTGCCGTCGCACCTAGCAATTAGTTCGAGCCATCTACCTGTTCGAGGCCTCTACAACTGACTGTCACCTGTGCAAGTGTACTAAGCATGCTAAACGCATGGCATTTGTGTGTTGTTAGTGTTTTCATACTGAATGCACGCTGATCAATAGTCACAGCATTATTCGAAATAATAATAATTAAAACACACCTCTCATGGACAGAGCGATATTCTATTGTTTGTTGACGTATATAGTACAACCATCAAGTAATTATGACTACGTGGGAATAACATGTGTCACCAAAAAGCTTTTTTGTCGTGGCCCCCATACATACAAAACATGCGCTGCTGTATATATGTACTTTCTTATTGGCTGCACTATTGGCTGCGGTATGTTTTTAGTTTTGTTGACAGGTAAGATTGGTGACACATGTTATTCCCACGTAGTGATAATTACTTGATGGTTGTACTATATACAATACAGTGTACATGTACTTATGTGGCATCATCAAACAATAGAATATCGCTCTGTCCATGAAAGGTGTGAAATATTGTATTGTTCGACCTGTCTACGGTGAACAACGACTGAAATTATATCTAGGGACCGCAAACCCTTTTCGAGTGTTCGACCTATCTCTGTTCGAGTGATCTACTGTTCGATAATATGAAATAGGAAGGGGTTTCGCTGGGACCTAAGAACCTGTTCAGGGTATCTTCTGTGTTCGAGCCAAAATTGTTCGAGGTTTCGAAGTTTTACGGTACTTTATTTTATATTACAAAAATGTTTAACACATTGTTCTTATTCTACTTACCAAGTCAAGTGATCATGTCTGGTCATTACAAGTCATTAAACTATCCGTTACTGATGAATGTTATGTATTTCATATATTTATATAACCGAACCGACTAACCAAATACCAAAAGTGTAGTAATCAAAACCGAAACCGAGAGACACCTGTATTTCTGCAGCCTTATTATTAACCATTAATAGTTTAAAATGTTTAAACAGAAGGTTTTTGACATGTATACTGTATCTACTCCTGGTTTATGAACTGCGTATGATTGGTTGTTTAAATTGTAATGATATTTCAGGTAAAAAATACACCCGTAGGAGAAATACTGACAGTTCACAGGATTTAGAAGGTCCTGCTCAGTGTGACAGTATAATAGACAGATCAGATTTCTCGGACGAAGGGTCACCAATTGCGTCAGACTTTTCAAGCTATGATGTGCACACAGCTCTCTTGGCTAAAGATCAGCTTGTGTAAGTGAAGTTTGACATTTCAATTTATCTATCTGTGTTTATAATTCCTTACTATTTATATTCACCTGTTCTGTCCAGGGGTGTCAAAATTTTGGATTAATCAGGAAATCCCGATTCAGAGCCCCAGAGATCAATTTTCAGATCGCTATAAATCTGATGAATTTTCATGGGGGGGAGGGTAGGGGTGAATCTGCTGCCGAACAAATGGAATCGAGTGTGAATCTTTTTTTTAAAAAGCATGCAATACCAACCAAGGTGCTCTGCAGACAAGTCTATGGATAAGTTCTTTGATTCCCCAGACCCTGCACTTAGTTTTCAGGCTTAAGGATTGAGCTCTGTTGACACCCCTGTTAGTCTTGCTTTGATGGTAAATACATGCCATTCAATGGCACAAGAGTAACAAAAAAACTTAAAAACTTTCTTGCAGACTGTGATTACACTCTGCCCTCAAACTGTAGTGTTTTCACCACAAAATACACATATTGATTTTTGCCATTTCATACTTTCTCATACATACCTAAACCACAGGAGATAGTCATGAGTTATTTCTCTTTATACTATCGAGAGTTATCTCCCTTTGACACTTCTATGTGTGTACCACTATATTCATGCATATTCTATAAAAGTGGCAAAGGGAAAGAACTCTGGATAGAATAGGGGCAAAGAACTCATGACAATCTGATGTTACCTAAACCCATGGTGATAAATGCTGATAGACCTGTACAGGTTTTCTTTCCTCAGTATCGGGTATCTATTGGATATGACAACTTTTCGACTCATTTCGACATGTAAGACATATAATATGTAATGTGACATGAAAACATTTACTTTCTTACTTGGGCAATTCCGTTTAAAACTAACATTTGCATGAACTTTCAGGATTGATCCATGTTAATTTAGGTAGGTAAGTGCATCTGTGCATAAACTAAAGGATTGATCCATGTTAATTTAGGTAGGTAAGTGCATCTGTGCATAAACTAAAGGATTGATCCATGTTAATTTAGGTAGGTAAGTGCATCTGTGCATAAACTAAAGGATTGATCCATGTTAATTTAGGTAGGTAAGTGCATCTGTGCATAAACTTTTAGGATTGATCCATGTTAATTTAGGTAGGTAAGTGCATCTGTGCATAAACTAAAGGATAGATCCATGTTAATTTAGGTAGGTAAGTGCATCTGTGCATAAACTAAAGGATTGATCCATGTTAATTTAGGTAGGTAAGTGCATCTGTGCATAAACTAAAGGATTGATCCATGTTAATTTAGGTAGGTAAGTGCATCTGTGCATAAACTAAAGGATTGATCCATGTTAATTTAGGTAGGTAAGTGCATCTGTGCAAAAACTAAAGGATTGATCCATGTTAATTTAGGTAGGTAAGTGCATCTGTGCATAAACTAAAGGATTGATCCATGTTAATTTAGGTAGGTAAGTGCATCTGTGCATAAACTAAAGGATTGATCCATGTTAATTTAGGTAGGTAAGTGCATCTGTGCATAAACTTTCAGGATTGATCCATGTTAATTTAGGTAGGTAAGTGCATCTGTGCATAAACTTTCAGGATTGATCCATGTTAATTTAGGTAGGTAAGTGCATCTGTGCATAAACTTTCAGGATTGATCCATGTTAATTTAGGTAGGTAAGTGCATCTGTGCATAAACTTTCAGGATTGATCCATGTTAATTTAGGTAGGTAAGTGCATCTGTGCATAAACTTTCAGGATTGATCCATGTTAATTTAGGTAGGTAAGTGCATCTGTGCATAAACTAAAGGATTGATCCATGTTAATTTAGGTAGGTAAGTGCATCTGTGCATAAACTAAAGAAACCCTTCAGTTTACTCTTCCGTCAAAAAACAATCAACGTTATTTCTCCATCATGCACATGGACAAACACAAACTTTTAATACACATATTATAAAATGTGATGGATTGGGTTTCTATATTCATGCGATCACAGTTAATAAAACAGCACAATACCAACATGATTATGCAAAACATGATGTTGGTTATAATGATAGAACATTACAAGAAGTTGCTGTTAAGGAAACTATCGACTATTTGTGGAAAAAGATATGCAGATTGCTCAAATTTGACATTTTTGTATGTAAGAGAAATGTCTTACTGCTCGAATCAGTCATAAAGTTGTCCTATCCTATAACTGGTGCAAATGAATGAGCAACAAAATTGGATAAAGGTCTGTTTGTGTTCCATACTATGCAATTATATTTTAGACTACAAAGGAACGGTAAACATCAAAATGTGTATTTGTGTTACAATCATTACAGGTTGATCATGGTCGCCCTGACCAAAGTTTTTACAATATATTTTGTTACTCTGAAGCCTATGGTGCCAGTCCTGTGTATTGTCTGTTGTTATATTGCTAGTTAAGAATGCTTTGTTGGACTGTTTCAAATGCTTTTTGTTTTAGTATATTTGCATCAAAGTGAAAAATCTTAGAACTGGCGATGCAGGATTAATAACCATTCTTATTATCCCCACCATACCCAGTGTGCACCCCTCCCCCCTAAAATCTGGAGATCTTGTTTTTACATTAAGCACCTGAAGCATCCTTCCCTATTGTCATATTATGTATCTATTAGGCATTGACGTACATTGAGCAATAATTGGTCGAGAATCAGCACTGTTTCAGATGCCATCAGACCCCTTAAACAAAATGTTGAAATATAAGTATCAAATATTCATCTGTACTTATCATATTTGTACATGTATATTGACTGTTATGACTGTTATATCATCTCATTTCTAGTGGGTGGGGCGCCTCTCATTAGCTTTCTACATTGTATTCTTTACAGTGTCTATATATATACTGAAAGAAATAAGAAACGCATAGGTGGAATTTCTTATTTTTGAATGCGTAAGGCATAGGAACTGTATATAGTAAATTACCCTTGACTTAAAAAGAATATATCAATTTAATTCCATACTGTTTGTCGCTGGCGATTCAATTGTTATTACGTAACGTCGGTTTGGTGAAATCCCCAAGATTCACGTGCAGCATGATCGGGATAGTTTGTATTGTTGAAATATGGGTTTCAAATCATTTGTGTACGATAATAATGTACAGCTGGATTTCTTTCGAAAAAACACGTTAGAATAATGCCAAGGCTACGTCAAAACCAATGGGAACAAGCTGTGACGCTACTTTTACGAGGAGAATCTGGAACCACAGCCGACCGCCCTGGTAGCGGTCGACCACGCCCAACCACGCCTAGACAAGACAGTGCCGTACGTCTTTTACACCTGCGTAATCGCTTCCGATCTGCTGTAGAGACGGCCATGGAGACACAAGGGACACACAACAATAGGGTCCAACCCCAGAACAATCAGAAACAGACTGCGTGAGAGTGGCATTAGACCATATCGCCCATACGTTTGATTGCCGTTAACTCCTCAATGTCGTGCTGTTAAAATGGAATGGTTAGAACGTCATCGACCAGTAGCCTTCCCCAGACACAACTGGAATAGAACTCTCTTCTCTGATGAATCTCGATTCACCTTGTTTTGAGCAGACGGTCGTTCACGAGTGTACAGGAGACGGGGAGAACGTTACACGGACGCATGCATCATTGAATTACAGACGCATTGAAATTGTGCTGAATTATAAACAAATTTATTCCAAGAAAATTGTTCTTCAAGTTAAAAAAAACTTTGAATGAATTCGATAGATCATGTGAGTAAAATTTATAATTCTTAAGAATTATGCGTTTCTTTTTTCTTTCAGTATATATACATTCTATGTTAAGTTGAATTTACACTTACAGTTTAGATTTTGTGGCAATTTTCTGATGAGATATTTTGTATGACTTGGGGCATTGTGTTTAAGTAAGAGACATAGCGTGTATGGACTCATCAATCGCACAGTCCAAAATTTATTGCACCGCAAAGTTGGATGATTTACAAATATTTTTCAAGCATTTTTCCAATTATATTATGTACACCCTGTGTATAAATACTGTTAGACTGGGAGTGACAACATATTTATTATCAGAAATAACAATTCTGCCATATATTTAAGTATTAGATATACAAGCATACAAGGAACTAATACATTTGGGTTAAAACGTAATGTTATATTTAAATAAAGCATTTGAGCGCCGCTGTACGATTTCCAACCTCTTCTTTAAGTGACGTCATTTCCAGAAAACGTCACATGTGACGTCACCATGTACTGAAAGTAAGCAATATTTGCTCCATATTGCAATATGAAAAACGGTGACTATAAAAAAATTATGGAGTATATATTGTTTCCTTCTTGCAAATAGTGACATCACATGTAGCGTTTTTTCAAAATGACGTCACTTATAGAAGAGGTTGGAAATCTGACAGCAGCGCTCATTTATACTTGAAACACTTTTATCTATAAAGTGTAGGAAAAAAGAGAAATTATACAGATAAAATCACAGGAAATTGTCGCAAGTTCTCTCCCTTTATCCCTTCTATAGTTCTCTCCCTTTATAAAGAGAGAGAACTCATGGCAAACTCCTGTGGATAAAATTTACAACACAGTCACCTTGACTACAGGTTCGAAGACTGATGCTTCATACAAACATATGCTGTATAAAGTTATCTGGATTGATGTGGACAGCTTCCATACGGATAGAAATCGTTGTGATATATATATAGACTGGGTGAAGTTTTGTCATGATGTAGACTGGTGTTATGTATTTTGCTGTGATTGTTATACTTTTGCCTTCATTTTTTAGCTCATCTGTTTTGAGAAAAAACAAAGAGCTATTTTGTCGTTGCTTGAACGTCATTGTCAGTATCGGCATCAGTGTCTGCATCCCAAAAATGTTAAATACAGTCGGACCTCATTCATTAAAAAATTGTGTTGACGTTTCTAAAACCACAAGAATGTCCTACTACTCATTAGAGATACAGGTGGGATGGGACCTCGTCGGACCAAAATTTTATTTTGAATAAATAGTTTAAGAATAGCCCATTTTAATTCAACGTGCATAATAGGATTCATCTGGACCTGATATTTATTTTGGATGATACCAACCTCCGGACAGAGGGTTGTGAATTAAGTGAGGTTCGACTGTATTGCATTTTGCTCAGTTACTGAGAAAGTATAAGTCACAATGTTAACGTAACCCTCCGGCACATGTATACATGCACTTATGGTGATCTTTTATAAGAATTCCTTGCAACATTTTTGTTTGATTTTGTTAATAAATTATTTGCATGTGTTATGAACTTGTTACTAAGTTTCTGTATGAGGAATGCATGGTCTCTTTTTTTTCAATACATACAAATGTAGTCATTATTGTCTGTAATTCTGCCTGTCTGCCATGTCCAGTGATTGGCCAGACAGTGCGTACTGTATGTCATTTCTGTACCACAACAATATTATATTCAATAATCGATTAAGTTTGCTTAAACAAGCTTTAAAGCATTTTTATACAATTGGCTTATTATACCCCCACAAACGAAGTTTGAGGGGGTATATAGGAGTGAGCTTGTCGGTCGGTCGGTCGGTCTGTCGGTCGGTCGGTCTGTCTGTCTGTCGGTCGGTCGGTCGGTCGGTCTGTCGGTTTTCATGGTTTCCGGACGATAACTCATGAAAGGCTGGACAGATTTGAAAAATTTTTGGTACACAGGTGTAACATCAGAAGATACAGGTCAAGTTCGATATTGGGGCTGGTGGGGCCAAGGTCAAGGTCACTGTTACTAAAAATAGTTTCTCTTACTTTCACTTACTAGCAAATGGTTTGTTTTTAGTTGTAAACGACTTATCTTTCTGTGAAAATACTGTTATTTCTAGCATATTGTTTGATATATTTTGCATTGATTTAGTTCCATTTTGCCCAGCTTTTTGTGAGCAATTCTATACAAGTTCAGTTTTTTATTTCACAGGAACTGTTGATTAGTTCTTACTGTTCTGTTGGTAGCATTTTTGGTTTATTACATTCAGATACTAGCAAATGGTTTGTTTTTGTTGTTGAAGACTCGCCTTCAGTGAAAATAACGGGATTTCTTTTAAAATCCATTGAAATAAGGCATAATATAATGTTATATCCAGGTAGTTTGATTATTTGATTAAATCTGTGAAACTGCAGTCAAGGACAATGGAACAAAATGTCTTGATTGCGAATATAAATTGTATCAATTTAATACGCTTTGTTGCTATATTTGTTCGAATTTGAATGCAAAATGTTCAGATCTTGGGAGTTAAAATCAAATATATTGGTGTTACTAGTTCATACTCTAGTCGAATGTATCATTATATTTCTTTGTGACGAAGTGCTATATATTACTGTTCATTTTTTCTATTTTATTGATTTTGACCTGACTCCCATACTGTGGTATTCATATCACCTCCGAAATATTAAAATGTACACAATTCTTATTATAACCCCACTTCAAAATATGCAATGGGGGCTATATGGGAATCACCACTTGTTCCGTCATGTCACATAACATGGTTTTCCATGAATTATTTCTACCAAGCCTAGTTGTGTATATTGTCGGCACATTCTGATTGTGGTCCTGTAGTGATAGATAGTGATAGATAATTTCATTGTCTTGACTGGCGGCCATCTTTGAATTTATCAAAAATATGTCCGACAAAGCGGTATTGTGGGGGTATTAATCACCTTCAGTGATAGCTCTAGTTGTTTGTGAGCCTTATTTTTTTCTTTATTTTTATAGATTTTACATGTTTTCACATTGATATCTTCATTTCATTGTTATAAAACTTTCACTCTGCATTGCTTTATTGGTTTATAAATATGTGATGTACAGATAATTTCCTAGCAATTGTAAAATTTTACATTCCATTTATTGTGCTTGCTTTATGTTTTTGTCTGTCCTTGTATGCCTACATTTGTGATCAGCCCCGTATTCTTCAGAATAAATCTCGTCCAAATTTTACAGGAATGATTCCGACTGGAATTGTAGCTAAAATCATAAACGTAATTTATTCAAAACTGGAGTTGCTCAGGCAATAAATGGGAAAAATACTTTAAAAAGCTGCTTCTTTGAAAGCAATGGTCAGAATTAAAATGTTGGGGCAGGAGATTTTACGCTGTACAGAGAGTACAGTAATGTCTGGATTTACCCTGTACAGAGAGTACAGTAATGTCTGGATTTACCCTGTACAGAGAGTACAGTAATGTCTGGATTTACCCTGTACAGAGAGTACAGTAATGTCTGGATTTACCCTGTACAGAGAGTACAGTAATGTCTGGATTTACCCTGTACAGAGAGTACAGTAATGTCTGGATTTACCCTATACAGAGAGTACAGTAATGTCTGGATTTACCCTATACAGAGAGTACAGTAATGTCTGGATTTACCCTATACAGAGAGTACAGTAATGTCTGGATTTAGGGGTTAGGTCAGGTTTTGTTCATGTAGCACTTACATTGTAGTATGATCAATATTACAAAGATGACAGGTAAAGAGGCATACTGGCCGTCTTCTTTAATGCGCCATTTGATGAATGGCAAAGGGGTATTAAGTGTACACCTGTATGTCCGTCCGTCCATCAGTGCAAAAATTTATATCAATAACTCTTAAAAGGATGGATTGATTAACCTAATAGTGGGCACTTACACAGCATAGGATAATAAAGTACAGGTCAATTTCAGTTAAAATCTACGAAATTGTGTACAAGTTATGGCCCTTTTTTGACTAAAATATTTTTTTCTGATCAATAATGCTTAAAAAGTCCATAGCAGGTGTATTCTGTGTGCTACGGAAACATCTAGTTTGAAATATTTATTTATTTAAATATGAATAAATTAAAGCTTTTGCCGGGTTTAAGCCTTTATAAAGTTAGTGCCCCTGCTATTTAAAATGTTCAGGTACTAGTGCAATAGATAATGTCAAGTATTCTGTTAACCATAATCTCAAAATCAGACTTATTTGTAGTATTTGCTTGTGATTTAAATTTTATTTGCAGACAATCATTCTGGCTTTTATAGTTTTATGTTTTGTTATACTCATATAAGGCGGTCAAAAGTTCTCTCCCTTTATCCTCCCTTTATCCCATACCTATACTGTAGATGGGAAAAGGGAGAGAACTTAAGAAGAGATAAAGGGAGAGAACTGGTGACAATCACCTGTGGTAATACTCTCTATTTTACATGTTGCGGAGGAGTGATAGATGTATTCAATTTGGTCGCATTCCTCTTAATAATTTTTTTTATATAGGAGTCACCCTGTGGTCGGGCGGGCGGTCCATTGCAATTTTCCTTGTCCGGAGGATAATTTGAAAATTACCGGATGGAATTTAATAGAACTTCATACAATGGTAGAGCACAATGAGAGGAAGTGCAATGTACAAGAACCATAACTTTCTTTAAGCTAATTACAGAGTTATTGCCCTTTGTTTCTTTTTCTTGTCCGGAGCATAACTTGTAAACTACTGGATGGAATTTAATAAAACTTCACACAATGGTAGAGCACAATAAAAGGAAGTGCAATGCTATATATGACTGAAAAGTTGTTGAAAAACGACATAAAACCTGATATAAAAAACCCAAGTACAAATCAAAATATTTTGAATCATTCATTAGGAAATATGGTCATCCCACTTTGGTGAAAGTTTTTTTTTATCAATCATTCATATATAAAAAATTCTTTTTATCATCATTATCTGAAGATTGTTTTACAATATATTTTTGACTGTTGTTCATGTAAAATGTTAAATACAGAAATTTGATCCCATATTATTGGTAGTATGAATGTAGTCTTGCCATTTTTTTATGTCTTAAGATAAACTTCAAATCATTTATAGTGCGGATCTTGCTCAAACTTCTCAATTGTAAAGAGAAAAAGTAGCTATAAGCATGATTATATTTTCAGTTATACTGTGTATTTTTTTTAAATGCTCAAGTATGGATATACAAATGTGACTTTTGGTTATGTTGGAAGCATGTCTATATGAGCACCACTGTATGATTTCCAACCTCTTCTTTAAATGATGTCATTTCCAGAAAACGTCGCATGTGACATCACCATGTACTGACAGAAATCAATATTTGCCCCATTTGGCAGTATCAAACAAAGTGACAATATGCAGTAAATATTATTTCCTGCTTGCAGATAGGGACATCACATGTTGCGTTTTCTTGAAATGACGTCACTTATAAGAAAAAAGTTGTAAATCCCATAGCAGGGCTCATATTTACTTATATTTCTATATGAAACTGCTTTTATCTGTATTAGCTATTTTTTATAATACAATATGAATTGATCATTACTTGTTTTCTTTTCAACAGTTTATCATTATGAAGACAAAATGTCTCTTTGATTTACTTACTGTCGGACTTTCTTCCTTAAGTACAGGAATAAATGTCTCATTGTAGCTACAAACTGTTGTATGATTTATACATTCATGCTATAGAAGGTAGAACTAGTAGCATGATGGAATTTTTTTAATACAAGAGTTCGACATTAACTGTACAATTAGAAATACTGGATGACATACTCATATATCACTGAAAATATGATGGGCAAACAGATAAATTAAAACAAAATTTATATATTTTGTTATATTATTCTCACTGTATGGACTCCATGTAGTTTTTTATTGTCATTATTTTGTACAAGTTAACTAGATTTCTAGTAAAACAATTAAACTATACTGATGAATGTGTACAACAGCTGTTTGATGCTATCATAATACTCCAACACTTTTCATTTGTACAGATTTTCATTTATACAAAACACAATTATTTCACATTTTTTCCCTTCAGTTTTGATTCTGTGGCATGCTTTCATGATCTAAGACTGTGGCATGCTTTCATGATCTAAGACTGTGGCATGCTTTCATGATCTAAGACTGTGGCATGCTTTCATGATCTAAGACTGTGGCATGCTTTCATGATCTAAGACTGTGGCATGCTTTCATGATCTAAGACTGTGGCATGCTTTCATGATCTAAGACTGTGGCATGCTTTCATGATCTAAGACTGTGGCATGCTTTCATGATCTAAGACTGTGGCATGCTTTCATGATCTAAGACTGTGGCATGCTTTCATGATCTAAGACTGTGGCATGCTTTCATGATCTAAGACTGTGGCATGCTTTCATGATCTAAGACTGTGGCATGCTTTCATGATCTAAGACTGTGGCATGCTTTCATGATCTAAGACTGTGGCATGCTTTCATGATCTAAGACTGTGGCATGCTTTCATGATCTAAGACTGTGGCATGCTTTCATGATCTAAGACTGTGGCATGCTTTCATGATCTAAGACTGTGGCATGCTTTCATGATCTAAGACTGTGGCATGCTTTCATGATCTAAGACTGTGGCATGCTTTCATGATCTAAGACTGTGGCATGCTTTCATGATCTAAGACTGTGGCATGCTTTCATGATCTAAGACTGTGGCATGCTTTCATGATCTAAGACTGTGGCATGCTTTCATGATCTAAGACTGTGGCATGCTTTCATGATCTAAGACTGTGGCATGCTTTCATGATCTAAGACTGTGGCATGCTTTCATGATCTAAGACTGTGGCATGCTTTCATGATCTAAGACTGTGGCATGCTTTCATGATCTAAGACTGTGGCATGCTTTCATGATCTAAGACTGTGGCATGCTTTCATGATCTAAGACTGTGGCATGCTTTCATGATCTAAGACTGTGGCATGCTTTCATGATCTAAGACTGTGGCATGCTTTCATGATCTAAGACTGTGGCATGCTTTCATGATCTAAGACTGTGGCATGCTTTCATGATCTAAGACTGTGGCATGCTTTCATGATCTAAGACTGTGGCATGCTTTCATGATCTAAGACTGTGGCATGCTTTCATGATCTAAGACTGTGGCATGCTTTCATGATCTAAGACTGTGGCATGCTTTCATGATCTAAGACTGTGGCATGCTTTCATGATCTAAGACTGTGGCATGCTTTCATGATCTAAGAACGAGATTAATTGCAAGACAAAAAATTATTTCTTATGTGGTGAAAACCACAGGAGTTTGTCACAAATTCTCTATCTTTATTCCTTCTTGAGTTCTCTCCCTTTATCCCTTCATACATATCCCTCCTAGAGTTGTCTCCCTTTATCCTTCCTATAGCATATGTATCATTCGGAAATCCTCGGCCAACTATGTCAAGTGCCTCGGATGTACGTTAGGCACTACTTTCGGAAATACTGTTCGAATGTCATGAAAACAAGATGGCGGCATGAACACTGGAGTGCTGAAGAATGTAATATTGAAGCTATATGAAGACTGAAATATGTGAGTTTTTAACTAGAAATGACAACGATAATCCATCTCTTACTTAAATTTATCGAAGTTATTGAAATTATAAATCCGTTTTACGAGAACTATTTCTTGACCGCACAAAATGTTGAGTTTTGCAACATAGTGCTCCGCCTTACATACACTAGAGGGTGTTATCCGAGTAACGAAGTGGTACGGAAATGCCCAAAGCTGTCGAGAATGGTATATGTATGTATGGACGGATAAAGTTAGAGAACTCTAGAAGGGATGAAGGGAGAGAACTTGTGACAAACTCATGTGGTGAAAACTACAAAACATACTGGAGTAATTGATTGCTTAAGCTAGAAAGCCTGAATCTTATGTATGTACTGAATATGTGTTCTATGTCTACTAATATTAGATCTTAAATCATTGAGTATATAATAATAATTTCACCGAATGTAGCTGTCATTGTGATGAGTCATCTAAGATTTTAGTTTTCAATGTAATTTTCTTATCTTCTCAGGTGAGCACTACCAGACTGTTTTGGCTCTCTAGTCTAAAAAAACATGAGAATTTTTTCAAGTATATTGCTGCGCAGAGATCTCACTGAAATCTCACTGAAATTTGAATGTCTTCTTCTCTGGGGTTAGAATTCGAGATTGTGGTAGATTTTATTTGAGATCCTTTGTTCATTCTGGCTAATATTGACACCATACAGTCGGACTTCGTTTATTGGAAAATCTTTAATCCGAATACTTGGTATCATCCGAAATAAATATCAGGTCCAGATGTATCTTCTTAAGCACGTCAAATTGTAACAGCCTATTCGAAACCATGTATCATTCAAAATGAATTTTAGGACGCGGTGAATTTGAATGAACAAGGTCTGGCTGTATTTAGTATCACAATGTTTGTTACCGGTCAGATTTATTGACTTACATCGTTTTTCATGGCTGTAAATAACAAAATAACTGTCTTATTTAAATGCATTATGTTTTGATGTGTGACACTAACATTTCTGGGGTGAATTGAACTTTTCTACTTGATTATTTCTGGTTTTGTGTTGGACACTCGTTCATTTACTAATTGTGACTTTTGTATCACATGTGCAGGGAATTGCGGTATGTACAATGAGCACATTGTGTAAAGTTACCATTTGAATTACAATGAAGCATGAAACACTAATACACAATGTACAAGCTTATTGGTGCCTTTTATCAAAATGTCTTACAATATCTTAGCAATTAATGTATCATAAGACTTTCATAAATGACCCCAAGTTAGATTATCCTCTGTCTTACTGGGTGTTTTCATCTATATTAGTATTACTATGATTATTACTATCATTATAAAGTATTTTTATTACGAATACTATCATAATTATTATTTTATTATAAACTTTCCTTTAATCTTTAAGTTGCTATATTTTCAGTGTAGAAAGTAAAACATGTCTGCTTCGTTATTTATATATGGTCATAGACTAGTTTCGTTTTAACTCCTCGAATTGACTTTGCAAAAGACATAGTGATAAAATGGCACACAGGATATTAACCACTGTGTATACTAATATTTGGTATAATGGTATTGGTAATTATTCATTATATTCAAGTGCAGCTGTATAAAATAATTGTATTGTGATGACTTATCAATGTCTTTTTCTCATGACAATATTATCCAATGAAATTGCTTGTTACATTTCTGCCTGACTGACCACATGTACAATTAATTAGCGCATCAAACAGAATCTCATTTCATATAATAAATTCAAAAGAAACTAATAAAGAGTATGGCATTGAGTCTCAGAACTCAACATAGTTTCAGATTCATGTTTTATGACTCTGTGTTCTTTATTTATTTCTTATGAAAATGTTCATTGCAGCCTGTGCATAGTTAGATGAGTTTCTGTACTGGTTTTATCAATTATTTGCTTCCTACTTGTATTGGAATGTCACAAACATTGTATGTTCTACAGAGACAGTGTCTACACATTACTTAGCTTTACTCAATGTAATTAATCAGAAAATGGCAAATATTTACCATCTTTTTACTTACAGCTTGATGATTTTTGTATGTTATGCATTTTATATTTATTGTATTGACATTGTAATATGAATTTAAGGAAGGAAAAATGTATAAGTATATCTTGATCTCATCCTTTTTCAGATTGTCTAAGTAAAAACCTTTCAAACCATGTTTGAGCAATAGCAAACTTTTAATCATCATGCTATTAAATCAACAAATAGGATTTATGCTAAATATGTTATTCAAAGTTTCAATGACTTGTTTGGACTTGAATTTGTTTACACCAAATTCTATACAAGTGATAAAATGCAGTAAAACATCGAAACCTCGCAAATAGTTTGAGCCATCTATCGTTCGAGGCATCTACGGTATACGTGTATATATGTATGAACTGACTTTCTATGGTAAACAGTGAATGAAATGATAGCTAGGGACCACAAATCCTGTTCGAGTGTTTGACCTGATCTGCTGTAAAATAATATGAAATAAGAAGTGACTTCACCGGGACATAAGAACCTGTACAAAGTATCTACTGTGTTCGAGCCAAAACTGTTTGAAGTTTCGAAGTTTTACTGTATTCTTGTTTCAAATGTTGGAAAGCATGTGCAAGTGTATATGTCACATAGATTACATAGAAAGTGTGATGGCATATGTTGTAATATTACCTCAGATCTGTTATTCAAATTTGATTATTTAGTAAGCATTACATATCAGTATTACCCTGACCGTACACAAACTCTACCAATTGTTGCATGCAGCAGTGGGGAGCTGTGCTGATTCACTGCAGACAAAATACTGTACCACTTTATTACAATGTGGACTTAATCCCATTTTATACAATTCATTTGACTTAAATAAGCACATCTTGACAGTGCTTTACTTTTTCATAATCTAAATAGCATGATATAGCATAACATAACATGGCATAGCATAGCATAACATGACATGGCATAGCAAGGCAGCATAAAATTACATAGTAAAGCAGCATAGCATACCAGCATAACATGGCATAGCAAGGCAGTATAACGTTGCATAGCAAGGCAGTATAACAATTGGCATAGCAAGGCAGTATAACATGACATAGCAAGGCAGTATGACATGGGATAGCAATGCAGTATAACATGGTATAGCAAGGCAGTATAACATTGCATAGCAAATCAGTATGGCATGGCACAGGAAGGCAGCATATCATGGCATAGCAAGGCAGCATTGCATGACATGGCAAGGCAGCATTACATGACATGGCAAGGCAGCATTACATGACATGGCAAGGCAGTATAACATGACACAACAAGGCAGCATTACATGACATGGCAAGGCAGCATAACATGCCACAGCAAGGCAGCATTACATGACACAGCAAGGTAGCATAACATGACATGGCAAGGCAGCATTACAAGACACAGCAAGGCAGCATTACATGACACAGCAAGGCAGCATTACATGACACAGCAAGGCAGCATTACATGTCATAGCAAGGCAGCATTACATGACACAGCAAGGCAGCATTACATGACACAGCAAGACAGCATTACATGACATAGTAAGGCATCATTACATGGCATGGCAAGGCAGCATTACATGACATAGCAAAGCAGCATTACATGGCATAGTAAGGCAGCATTACATGGCATGGCAAGGCAACATTACATGACACAGCAATGTAGCATTTCATGACATAGCAAATCAGCATTACATGGCATAGTAAGGCAGCATTACATGGCATGGCAAGGCAGCATTACATGACATAGCAAGGCAGCATTACATGGCACAGCAAGGCAGCATTACATGACATAGCAAGGCAGCATTACATGACATAGCAAGGCAGCATTACATGACATAGGAAGGCAGCATTACATGGCATGGCAAGGCAGCATTACATGGCACAGCAAGGCAGCATTACATTGAACAGCAAGGCAGCATTACATGACATGGCAAGGCAGCATAACATGACATGGCAAGGCAGCATATTATGGCATAGCATAGCAGCAATACAATGCCCCAATAATAAATACTACAAAACAGATATTTTGAGGCTTTGAATGCATCATATTTCATAGGTATTTTATAGCTATACAAACACATTTAACTGACCCACGCTTCCAGTTCATAATAAGACAGAGTACCAAATAGTGTGTTAATCTGCATCATCAGATGTAACCCAGGATAAACCCCTCAGTTTCACTGCATTTGTCAACCATGGGATTGGCTAGCTTTTTTATATTCACAGTTTCTGATTGGACCAAAATTGACCAATCAAATTGATGCTTACAAAGCGTCCTCATTACTAAAAAGACATCATATCCACGTAAAAAATCTGTCATGGCTATTTTCTTTTAAGTTCTTCAAATTTCTCTTCATTCAATTTGTCTGACGTTAAATATCTTTTCCTGTAAGAACATCTCCATTGCTGACTGCTTGCAGGAGCATTGTGATTGGTTGAAATATGATCATAAAATCAACCAATGAAATGGCAGTATTGGCTAAATCCAAAAATGACAAAATTCTGACTGCTCTAATTAAGCGACGGGCTCTTAATAGAGAGAAACATAATGGAGGGGTCTTTGATTCCAGGCATTGGTTAATCTATTGAATAATTCAAACAAAATATAATTTCACAATTTTTGGCTTCTCAGTCTGAAATATAATGAAATCAAATCACTAGATTTATAACATTTTGGTATTTGATTCACAAAAAGAATCAGTTTAAAAGTCTATTATACATTTGAATTGTGGGTCAGTATAGATATGTTTGGATTATGTTTTTGTATTTAAACTATTCTTTGAATACTTTATACAGTGTCAACCGACCAATTGGGACAGACAGGAATATGAGTAGATGTGTTAAGGTGAAATATTCGATGTTGAAAGATATTGAATTTATTGGTGGAAACCATACTGGTATATTTATATCCAAGGCATGTAAACCATTGGAATTAAACGAAGGAGAGCAAGTAGGAGGGGTAAGAACATATCACTCACTGTTATAGCCATACAGTGCTTTATTGACCAATGCACTAATCTTCACTTTGTTTACCTTTCTCCATAACTAAATTCATTATATTATACTGGTGCTTTTTTCAAGCCGGATTGAGTTCTTGCTTTAAGTCTACCCTTGACTCAGTTCCACAATGCTAATCCAGTCTTTTAAGTGTGTGATATTTCAATTAAACAAAGATCTGGGCATTATTTGATTCAATTAAAAAAAGATCTGAGCATTATTTGTTTCAATTAAAAAAAGATCTGAGCATTATTTGTTTCAATTAAAAAAAGATCTGAGCATTACTTGTTTCAATTAAAAATAGATCTGAGCATTATTTGTTTCAATTAAAAAAAGATCTGAGCATTATTTGTTTCAATTAAAAATAGATTTGAGCATTATTTGTTTCAATTAAAAATAGATTTGAGCATTATTTGTTTCAATTAAAAAAAGATCTGAGCATTATTTGTTTCAATTAAAAATAGATTTGAGCATTATTTGTTTCAATTAAAAAAAGATCTGAGCATTATTTGTTTCAATTAAACAAAGATCTGGGCGTTATTTGATTCAATTAAAAAAAGATCTGGGCATTATGTGATTCAATTAAACAAAGATCTGGGCATTATGTGTTTCAATTAAACAAAGATCTGGGCATTATTTGATTCAATTAAACAAAGATCTGGGCATTATGTGATTCAATTAAACAAAGATCTGCGCATTATGTGTTTCAATTAAACAAAGATCTGGGCATTATTTGATTCAATTAAACAAAGATCTGAGCATTATGTGATTCAATTAAAAAAAGATCTGACCATTATTTTTTGAAATATTTGTTCCTTGACTGTGCTTTTTCAATGGACAATGTTTGTAATAAAAATTCTTTCAAACAAAATGTGTTTGAATATCCAGACGTGACTTTAAAACCTAGATTATGGTTTGTGGAATTGGGGCCTGATGAATTCAATTTATATTGTGAACATTACCAAAAGATAATTAAATACAGGTCAAGATTTTACTAACATTTTGAATTTATTTTGTGAGGATATTTTGTCTGGGCAGAAAAAAACTGATAAGAATTGATTGAAACTTTGTATAAAAACATAATATTTACAATGAATAAGAAATAAAGTCATGTGTGACGAACACGAAAAATCAGTCAATGGCGCTTCCGGGATTCGAACCTGGGTCTACGGATTGCAGGTCCATTGTGCTAACCACTACACCACAGCGACCTAACGTTATTTTCATGTAAATTTAACTTATATAAAGTTGATTAAGGTTAACTACACTTAGGACGAAGTACGGGGTGAATTTTTACATCCGCCACAAGAATCAATGATTTTCCTTTTAGGTGAGTATAACTCCTCAGGAAAGGCTGAACCCTATACGCACCAGTCTGAAGGGTTGTACATTGCAAGATTTCTTACAAATTGTCAAAGGGGACTTGATCAATAAGAAAAAAGAACGAGAGATTGTACTTGAAGTCAAGAATTCTCGTCAAGGTAACAATTTCTAGAATATTTTGTTCTCAAATTTAAAAATCATGATTTTTGATGAAATATAGGAGTCCAATGTAATTAGTACTTGCCTAATACTGATCCAAGTTTTACAAATATAATTTTCTCTAAGTTTTGTAATATAAAGAATTTTAACAAATTGTTGAATTGCCTATTTGTCATATTTCCTTTGTAGGAAGTTTTGATCACTCTCTACTTAATTTGAACATTTGGTTTAAATATAACTTTCACTTTGCTTGATAAAAAATTATGATTTATACTTTCGGACGCATGATTTATTGTCATGTAGTATGTATTGTTATGTATTATTCTGTGCTAAATGTTTGCTTTGGACTCTATGTAGTATGATTAATAACACACATGCGGTATGCATGTTATGTTTTTTATGCCCCCCCTTCGAAGAAGAGAGTGCATATTGGTTTGTTCATGTCTGTCAATCGGTATGGTTATCGGTCGGTCGTTCAGTCCGTAACCTTTTGGTTTCGGATCAATTACACAAGAACCCCTTGACCTATCATCCTCAAACTTGGTCCACAGAGGAACCCTATAGATTTTGGGGTCAAGGGGTCAAATGTCAAGGTCGCAGGAGGGTATAATGTTTTACAAACATCTGTTGTTTTATTTTGTGAATTGTAATTACGATTTGTTTGTTTATTTGTGTTGCATGGTTAACTTTATTTATTGTTTATTTGATGCATGTGTAGAATATCTGTTTGCTTGTGAATGGATGAAAAACAACAATGGACATGGAGACTACTTTTTTGTCCGGTAAAAATTGAAAAATTAGTATTTACTTCAAACAAGTTAGGCGTTTTTGAGAAAGACTGAAGCATTTCTTTTAAAAGTTCTTATATTGAACACAAACTCTTTAAGTTTCTTTCTAACATTCACGTAATTTTGTTTAGTGAATAAAATCGAATGAAGATACAGATATTTTATTTTATTAATCAATATTTATTTAAAATGTCTGCACTATAATGTTATAGGGTTTATTTATGTTAACAGTAAATGCAAGATCATTGTCAAAAGTTCTCTCCCTTTATCTCTCTTCTAGAGTTATCTCCCTTTATCCCTTCTATAGTACTATATGCACATACACAGAAGGGTTAAAGGGAAAAAACTCCATGTGGACAAACTGTATCACCAGTACATGTTGGACACCAAGACATGTATGCAAGGTCATCTGACCATTGTGAACAATAGAAATACAGTCACCATGATATTAACACTGACACCAGTCAACCAAGGGTAGTAAAGAATAGGGCAGAGGGGCTGAGTCCTGATAAGCAATAGAGAGAATAAGTTGCTACAGCGAACGCCACATGCATAAGACAATGCCTCCCCACACAGACCTCCGGGAAAACAGTACATACCGGTAAAACATCAGGCATTTGAGGAGGTACAAGGGTAAATACGCAAGGGAACAGGGGCACAAGGGTTCTAATCATGCAATGGGAAGCAGGCATCAATAGTGATTTGTGTAAATTGTAAGAAAATGTTTCACAATTGTTGTAAAATAAATAAGTTTAAACCAATATATAGTCCAGCCACAGACGTCACATCTCTATACTGTCGCTGTACAATGTCTCTGTTACGCGTGTAAAAGTCGGAGTACAGAGACATGTGTGTGGGGCTAACAGATATACAACAAAAAATTATGAGGAACCAGTATACAGTAAAACCTCACTTAAAGACCACCTCAATAATAAGACCACCTCAATAATAAGACCACCTCAATAATAAGACCACCTCAATAATAAGACCACTTCAATAATAAGACCACCTCAATAATAAGACCATCTCAATAATAAGACCACCTCAATAATAAGACCACCTCAATAATAAGACCATCTCAATAATAAGACCACCTCAGAATTAAGAACACAGTTTTTAAGTCCATTTTCACTGTATTAAGACCAACACACTGTTAAGACCAGTTTTTAAGAGTCTAGTAAAGGGTGGTCTCATTATTGAGGTTTACCTGTACTCAGTTTATATTGTGAATTGTGTTATATCTTAGATGTAATGCGGACGTAGACAGGAAGCGTGATGATGGTGTAAGTCTGAGACCTGGTGAGGTATTCCTGGTGAAGCATTCCTGCCATGAAGGTGATCAGTGGTTGTGTCACATGGTTGATCCAGTCACAGGAAAAATGTCCATGACAAGTTCTCTTGTACCAAACCGGCTACAGTAAGTAAAAGTTGTCTCCCTTTGTTTGTGTAGCCCCATGTTTGAGACTTTTGTTACCCAGTCTTGATTATCAGTAAGTAAAAGTTTCTCCTTTTGTTTGTGTTGCCCCATGTTTGAGACTTTTGTTACTATGACTTGATTATCAGTAAGTAAAAGTTGTCTCCCTTTGTTTGTGTTGCCCCATGTTTGAGACTTTTGTTACTATGACTTGATTATCAGTAAGTAAAAGTTGTCTCCTTTTGTTTGTGTTGCCCCATGTTTGAGACTTTTGTTACTATGACTTGATTATCAGTAAGTAAAAGTTGTCTCCCTTTGTTTGAGTTGCCCCATGTTTGAGACTTTTGTTACTATGACTTGATTATCAGTAAGTAAAAGTTGTCTCCCTTTGTTTGTGTTGCCCCATGTTTGAGACTTTTGTTACTATGCCTTGATTATCAGTAAGTAAAAATTGTCTCCCTTTGTTTGTGTTGCCCCATGTTTGAGACTTTTGTTACTATGACTTGATTATCAGTAAGTAAAAGTTGTCTCCCTTTGTTTGTGTTGCCCCATGTTTGAGACTTTTGTTACTATGACTTGATTATCAGTAAGTAAAAGTTGTCTCCTTTTGTTTGTGTTGCCCCATGTTTGAGACTTTTGTTACTATGACTTGATTATCAGTAAGTAAAAGTTGTCTCCCTTTGTTTGAGTTGCCCCATGTTTGAGACTTTTGTTACTATGACTTGATTATCAGTAAGTAAAAGTTGTCTCCCTTTGTTTGTGTTGCCCCATGTTTGAGACTTTTGTTACTATGCCTTGATTATCAGTAAGTAAAAATTGTCTCCCTTTGTTTGTGTTGCCCCATGTTTGAGACTTTTGTTACTATGCCTTGATTATCAGTAAGTAAAAGTTGTCTCCCTTTGTTTGAGTTGCCCCATGTTTGAGACTTTTGTTACTATGCCTTGATTATCAGTAAGTAAAAGTTGTCTCCCTTTGTTTGAGTGGCCCCATGTTTGAGACTTTTGTTACTATGCCTTGATTATCAGTAAGTAAAAGTTGTCTCCCTTTGTTTGTCTTGCCCCATGTTTGAGACTTTTGTTACTATGCCTTGATTATCAGTAAGTAAAAGTTGTCTCCCTTTGTTTGAGTTGCCCCATGTTTGAGACTTTTGTCACTATGCCTTGATTATCAGTAAGTAAAAGTTGTCTCCCTTTGTTTGTCTTGCCCCATGTTTGAGACTTTTGTTACTATGCCTTGATTATCAGTAAGTAAAAGTTGTCTCCCTTTGTTTGAGTTGCCCCATGTTTGAGACTTTTGTTACTATGCCTTGATTATCAGTAAGTAAAAGTTGTCTCCCTTTGTTTGTCTTGCCCCATGTTTGAGACTTTTGTTACTATGCCTTGATTATCAGTAAGTAAAAGTTGTCTCCCTTTGTTTTAGTTGCCCCATGTTTGAGACTTTTGTTACTATGCCTTGATTATCAGTAAGTAAAAGTTGTCTCCCTTTGTTTGTGTTGCCCCATGTTTGAGACTTTTGTTACTATGACTTGATTATCAGTAAGTAAAAGTTGTCTCCCTTTGTTTGTGTTGCCCCATGTTTGAGACTTTTGTTACCCAGTCTTGATTATCAGTAAGTAAAAGTTGTCTCCCTTTGTTTGTGTTGCCCCATGTTTGAGACTTTTGTTACTATGTCTTGATTATCATTTTATTTAATTTGGGCACATTCTGATTGCTTTTGTCTGTCAATACAATATAAATGTTATGGTGTAACACAATACAAATTAAAAATGACTTAAGATTGTTAATTTATTCCTTTTGGTTTCTTATTTTTCTAGTTATTTTATGGGCATTCTGATTTCTTTGGTCATATGTATGTGGTTTGAACAGTGGTGATGTGATACTGGGACTATTCAGTACCAATTTAGAATCCACTTCCTGGAAAACACAGTAAGAGAATAGGTCATGGTTGAACACGACCTTTACTGGGCTTGAATCATGATCTGTGGGCTGAACAGACAATATCTTATCCAGTACACATCCGCTCCCCACTTTTCTACCATTGATAGCAAAATACTGACTCTTTAAAGCAAATATTAATCAAACTATTTCTTTTCGGTTGCCATGGAACATCTGGTGATGTAATAGTGTAGGATGAAATTAAAACTTGTAGATCAATATGTACATAATATCATTTTTTGACTCCAGGCATTTATATATGGTAATTCTTTTGTTGCAGTGCAACCAACAATCAAATGTTTTAAAATGTGGCAACAGGGGGAATTACTCAGTCAAACTGATAGTTATTTCAGTTGTTCAGTACAGAATTCACCCCCTTGTTGAGTGCAAATACAAATGCTTTGTAGAATATACATATCTTGGGGTGTTCTTTGTATTGTAAATGAATATTAATGAAACAATTTACAGAGCCAATGTTAGAAGATTGTCTACAGCAAGATGTATGGACGAGGAAGAGAAAATCAAAAGAGGAGGTTTTAAAGTGAAAGGTAAATTATTGTACTTCCTTTCATAATTATTAAAGGGTTCTTGAATTTCTTGTGTAAACATCATGACACTTAATTATGTAAATGATAATTAGTTTTGATTGCATCAAAGATAGACTATGCTAAGTTAAGAAAAATCTTCTAAAAATGTTTTATATCTGCAAATTTGTATTTCCAGCGTGTATGATTAAATGAAACTTACAGTAAAACTTTGAAACCTCAAACTGCCGTCGGACCTAGCAATAAGTTCGAGCCATCTATTGTTCAAGGCATCTATGGTATACATTTGTATGTTCGAACTGAGTGTTCCCAGTACGAGTGTACAATGCACGATGAAAATTGTTAAGATAATAAATTTCGGGTCGAATTTATACTAATTTAGAGACTTCGACAGACTTGACTCAATGAAGATTGAACTTGATAAATTGTTGTTTTAGAACCGCAATTCAATAGATAATTAACAATTAACAAATCTTTGCTGGGACTTAAGAACCTGTTTGAGGTATCTACTGTGTTTGAGCCAAAACTGTTTGAGGTTTCGAAGTTCTACTGTATTTACCTAAATGATTTTGTATGTCCCTTAAGGAGGAACATATAGCCGCCACTTCGTCTGTCCATACGTTTGCATTCATCCCACAGTCATGTCTGCGCTATTTCTCAGCAACCATCTACTGAAATTCAATGAAACTAAATGGGAAGCTTCACTACCAAGAGTAGATGCGCATAATTACGGCATGTTCGGTTTGATGATGTTTCACATATTTATGGTCCTTTCTTCATGAGCATCTATTGGTTCTACCGATATTCTTGTTTAGTATGGTTATTATATTTACTTTACAGGTTCAGTATATGATCGAGTTCTGCCTATGAAAGGTATGTTTCTATATACACTGCCCTCCAGAAGTTCCTTCACACTTTGACAATTTCCCATTGCAGTTAATATATTTTCATATTTGTTTAACATGCAATAAATCGCAAATGCTTCTTAAAACAGCAATAATTTTCTGTAGAAGTATTTATAAATTTGTACTGAAACAAATTATCTCATTTTCTGTGTTAGATCAATCAGTTACACACATATTGGTTTCGGATTCAGGCCGATTGATGCTGCTGCCATGATGTGCAAATATAACTATCCAAAAAGAAGTGGGATGAATAATTTTACTTCATGGTCATACATATTTTATTTGAAATTCTGTAAGAAAAAGTAACGAATTTTGAAATATTCAAGTGTTTAGAAACTTTTAGATGGCAGTGTACTATCAATATTTGAAGCAGCTGTTAATATCTAATGTTCAATCAACAATCAAGCTTAAATAAAATTGTATGACAGACAGACAGACAGTCCTATGGTTAAAATAGTATATAGAGGATCTTATATGAATGGTCATCATTTATTGAATTTATTGTACGAATCTTCCAAAAAATGATAAAATGAGGGTTTGGCAATTTTTTATCGATTTTAGATGGCAAGTTTATAAGATTATTTTTATGACAAAACAGCAGACACGACTGATTGTCCCCAAAACATTACCTTAACCCCCTATATGCAAGCAAAATATGATGTGTGAAATTTCGTTTTTGGTAAACAAAAGCTGACACACCAAAAATTAGTTGAATTTCCAACAATTATATCACATATCATATTCAACTTAACAAGACATTAAGTTTAATCAAATAAAATATCATACAATTTCAACATTAATTGAGCGTGCCTACGTCACACTTGTTTTGTTGTGACGTCACACGCACATGAGTTGTTATTTCACTAGTGAAATATGTTTTTGTGTTATTACCACTCTACACAATAGAATATTATATTATGTTATAAACCAGTATACAAACCAGTGCTTTTTGTGTCTCCTATAACTGGTTTGATTTGTTTCAAGAGTAAAAGAAAAATAGTATTTGATTGATAAAAAATGTAACAAGTACTTAAAGCACATGATTATTATTCAGTATAATCTGATCTTGCAGCATGTGTGAAGTTACCCGTCCTCGTCATTGGACCAGGCTCCAAACTTGTATCTGCCTTTCTGAATCTGATTGATGAGGGAACATCGGATAAATTTGCTGTTGGGATGGATAATTCAGGTAAAATAACATACAGTTAAACCTTACTTAAAGATCACCTCAATAATAAGACCAATTCAAAATTAAGAACACAATTTTCAAGTATAGTTTCACTGTTTTGCACTTTATTCAACCTCAATATTAGGACCACCTCAATAAGAAGACCAGTTTTCAAGGGTCCCAAGGGTGGTCTTATTATTGAGGTTTTACTTTACAATGTTCAGAACAAAACATCAATTTATTGATATGTCTAGGATTTGTAGCATTTTAGTCCGAGAATATTTTTGTGTTGAATTTTATATACATGTACATGTTTATTGTCATCTTTTGTTGGAGATGTAGAAAACTTCAAACGTTTTTCTCATTTATACTTTTTGAGTAGGATACGAACATGCACAATACTTTGAAGAATCCAATTCTGGACTATGTCAGTTGCAAAGGTTTCCCACTGAGCTGATTTTGTTTGAAATTGAAACAAATGAAAGTTTGCCTGTAGTTATATGTGACAAACAAGGGTTTTACATAAATGGATTCAACAGGAACTGCCTTGATGTATACATATTACTGGTTCACAAGCAATTTGTGTAGTAAAGTGGAATCCTGTATAAAGATGACAGTACTACTTTATCCATACATTTGTCTTATCACATTTCAGACAATGGTTACCCTGGAGACTATACTGAAGATTCTGAAGTGTTCAGACATGTAATTATTGTTTCTTTGCCTTATTGTTTTTTATGTTGCCATGAAGGACTATTCATTTGTAGCAAAATTGATAGGACAATTTGAGGGCAATTTGTGCATATTGAGGTATTGTCCAGGATATGAAGAAACTTAGTACATTTATTTATTTACAGTTCTAGCTCTCTTGAGCCAACTAGCACAAGATCTGTTTTAGCGGTCATTGTCCGTCTAACATTAGCTAGAAAATTACAAAATCTTGGAAACTAATGAACAGTCTCACTCTAATTCACTGGAATGATTCTGGAATATTCTGGTACCAGAAATCATTGAAATTAATCTAATTACCATGACAACCAAGATATGATCAGAATTTAAAATGATTTGAAGGAAATGATGTGTGAGTGACTAATTACAAACGTTTACTAAAATACTTTAGGTCTGGAGAAAGACATAGCCCCTTGGACTGGTACCGATCCTTATTATTTAACTGTACTGTAAAAATCTGCATCAGAATTTAGAATATATGAATTGAAATGATCATGGGTGACCATCTTCAAAATTTGCTAAGTAACTTTGGCTATTCAAAAGGAAAGGCCATTGGGTCAAGGACTGGTTTTGGATATAAACTCTATAGACAACTTTAAGATTCTTCCCTGAATTCAATGGTCAGAATTGAAAATGACTTGTTAGAACGGATCTTAGTATGCCATCTTTATCCAAAACATGTTCACTAGGGGTTTTTTGCTCCCTCCATTTAAGTGTTACCACTGTCCAGTTGTCCAGTTTCTTTCCAATCCACAATTCTTTAAAGACAAACTGGGAGGGGGGGGGGGGATTTAATGGGTGGAATACATAACAGGTCAAGTCAAGACAGCTGGCGACAATAGGCCTAAAGTGGGGAGAAAATAACATGAACACTATATGAGCGCTGCTATGGGATTTACAACCTCTTATGTAAGTGACATAATTTCAAGAAATTTCAACATGTGATGTCACTATTTGCAAGCAGGAAACAATATTTACTCCATATGGTCAGTTCCTTTTCATATTGCCATATGGGGCATAAGGCTTACTGTTAGTACATGGTGACATCATGACGTCACATGTGACGTTTTCTGGAATTGATGTCACTTAAAGAAGAGGTTAGAAATCGTACACCGGCTCTCATATAAAGTTAAAGAACCGCACAGGGGAAAGGGAAACCCAACATACATCTGAACACAAATACAAATAATATCCTTGGAACTGTCAGTAAAAATAAGTTTCACTGAGATGAGCGATAAAGGACCATGCTGCCCCTCTAGTTACTGTAATTTGTTTGTCTGGCAAGCTTATGTAGACTATGTATTCAGGTTTTGTCATAAATTATTGTAACTTTGAAAGCTTTATCAATTTCTGCTAGCTACTGGAACAAAGTAATATGTATCATTTCAACTTGGACCTTTATGGGAATTGTGCAATATGTTCCAATATGGTTGAAATATAGTAATTTAGTACTTTCGAGATTTTGGCAAGCATAAGCAGTCTTAGCATTATACAGTGGAACCGTACTTAAAGACTACCTTGAAATGTAAGACAACTTCATTTAGAAAAACATATTTTCATAGGCTGATTTTTTTCTCAATATTTTGACTCCAGACCTTCTCATTACGATGACCGGTTTTTCTTCATAAGTAATTGTAGTCTTATTGTGTTTCACTGTGCGTCAGAAACATCGTCAACATATGTAATAATATTGTAATTATCAATTTCCCTGCGTTTAAATTGACGACCAGGAATAAAAGATTGTATGTGATAGAAAATAAGTGAAACAGAATTGTACGACAGGGAGCATTGCTTTCGCCAAGCAGGGCCTCACCCACAGGCACTCGATTCAGTCAATAAAAAAAGTACTCGTCCAGCTTATACATTAACACAAGGTGCAAAGTCCGCTGGTATGAAACTTTGACCGGTGGTATTATCGGGTTTTTTTTATTACTGTAGGCGTCGATAAGTAACTGGACACCTATTGCAATCGAAAGAGTACACATTTATCTATCGAATTAAACCAGTACCATTCCCCAACTATCACGTCTGCTCAAGATTTAAATAAATTTTCTACGCCGTATATCATGAAGCGCTGAACTGTCAAACTTTTACGGGCATGACTTCCATTGACGATACAGACTGAATAATAAGTTACATATTCATTGGTGAAAATGAAAAAGAAAGTAGAATGATTTTTATCAAAATGATTTATAACAGGCTAATATTTGAGTTTGATAAAATAAAGCATTTATCCCTATGGTATGATCTGAAACAGGGAAAAGTGTTGTAGACAGTACTGCACAACAGTGTATAACTTGTTGAAACCTTAGAAGCTCCATGGCATGCAACCTAGGAACTGTCACACTTCATACTAGAAACCACAGGAGTTCTCTCCCTTTATCCCTCGTAAAGTTCTCTCCCTTTATCCCTTCTATAGTATATGTATATATACAGTACTAGGAATTTAAAACTTGTCTGTCTGCAAGATTTCTACTGACCTGTATTCTTTCAGGACATACATATCGTAAAAGAAGGAAGATTGGAATCTTTGAAATCCAGATCTGTACAGAGAATAAATGTATTTCTCAATGTCACTACTGAATTGTCGTCTACTGGTTCTATGTGAGTATTATAATGTGATCATTATTATTATGTACAACATCAGGCACAGGATATAAAACTCTCTAGACACACAGGAGATTGTCACTGGTTGTCTACCTTTATCCCTTCTAGAGTTCTCTCCCTTAGTATATGTATGTTCTCCGGTACCTTATATACATATATGTATACTATCGAAGGGATAAAGGGAGAGAACTCATCACAATCTCCTTTGGTTGTATAAGCTATGTGACACATCTGTGTGTGTATGGGTTATTAAAGTATCAAGATATTCAAGTACAAATGGAAAGGAATATTCTTTATTTGTGCCAAAACTGTGCTACGGGTAGTTATTTTGTTGGATTAATATCTAATTATGTTTAAATTCAAGAACGTGACGTCATTCCAGAAAACATCACATGTGACGTCACCATGTACTGGCAGTTAGCAATATTTGCCCCATATGGCAATATGAAAAAAAGTGACCATATGGAGTAAATATTATTTCCTGCTTGCAAATAGAGACATCACATGTTGTGTTTTCTTGAAATGACGTAACTTACAGAAGAGGTTGTAAATCCCATAGCGGCACTCATTTAATTATGCTGTTTTATGAAAGTTTCAGGGCTGTTTAACAATTTTCTAACAAATTAAGCTCTTGTAGCTTATTGCAAGGTCCCTGACCAAATGTCTGACAAGTTAACTAGCTACCAAGCATTCAAAACCAGTAAATATCTGACCAAATTTCTTGTGGCCAGACAATGATTGTACGTGTCTGTGACTGAATGTCAGGCAATCTGTCAAGAAACTTTTGATCGTTATTTTACCTTATCTACAATGTTTTATTATTTGTGAGGTATTTTTGCAGGAAATTGTTTGGTGATGATTTTGATGGGATTATTGGTAAAGATGTCATCGCACACAGCACGTTCATAAAAAAGAAGTTGCAAGAATCTAGACATAAATTTGGTAAATTATTGTTTGGAGTTCAGACAGACCTCGTTTATTCAACAACCTTCTTTTAGAATACTTGGTATAATCTGAAATAAATATCATGTCCCGTTGTATCTTCTAAGGAAACTGAAATGGACTATTCGATACCATGTATTATTTGAAGTAAACTTTCAGACCCAATGAATTTGAATGAACAAGGTCTGATTGTACTTTCAAACTTTTTGTATATATTATATGTATTAGGCTAACCTTAGACATATATTTGTTTCCTTTTCTGTTACTCATTTCATGAAAGATTAATTTATTAGTAAAGGAAATATTAACACACTTTTAATTGACATACACCTATTATACAATATGAGATATTGTTTTCCCGGAGGTGTGTGTACAGGCACTGTCTTATGTATGTGGCGTTCCTTGTAACAACTCATTCTCTCTCTTTCATTCTTTCTTATTGCACCCTAAGATTTGTGAGTAGCCTCATATCTGTTCTGTTGTATTTCAGAGGAAATTAGTATACCACTAGTGAACACCAAGGACAATTTACTGAAGACATTCCAAAAATGTGTAACAGCAGCCCAGGACAGATTACTCTGGTCAAATTACTCGGAGATAGATCCACAAGCAGCAGCTAAATATCCGTCATATCTCGGACAACACTGTGATCTCGGCAAATTGTTACAGAGAAGTCAAAGTTTTGTGCAGAGTTGAAATGTCGTACATGACATGTCATGTATTGTGTCATAATGTACTTTTCTTATGGTCTTGTTTTATATTGCAGTGTTTTCCATACTGAATGCCATTGACATTAATAAGCCGATTTTGTTATTTTAAACATATTTTACATCTATTGTGAAACAAGTTTTTACTACTTATACAAGTCACTCTCGATGACTGTGTCCTGGCTACCAACCAGTACTTGCGCCAAATTTAGGGATTGTGAAGTTTGTGATCAAACCCCGCTCAACGCAGGGCTCTAACTCATGACAGGATCAGGAGTCAGGCGCTCTACCCCTCAACCACTGGGCTTCTGATTTGGTTGTGCTTTAGATAAATAAACATATCAAAACATGTTATAAGTGGATATTGTTGCTAACATACGGGGTATGTAGTGCTAGAGATATATACGGCAGAAACATGGTGCAAACTATTACAAATGTGTTCAGGTAGCACAAATGTCCAATGGATTACTGATATATCACAAAGCTTTTATATACACCTGTTTGTAGTATTGCACACATTGTGTACACAAATTCATATTCAGGAAAATCACTTATATGAAAATATTGCTTTATATTTAACAAACCGAATCAGGGATGTGATTTTTCCGTTTGAAAACTTATGCTCTGAAACTGCTTGCCCAATTTCAAAATATTAAAAATGTTTCTTGGGTGTCCATCTTCTGCATTTTTTTAAGCCATGTTGATTGTTTAATGACCATGACTGACAGCAGGCATAGTCTTAGGTCATAAAATACATATCATACATATTTGTATTATTGTCATACTTACATATCAGCTTAGCCATAATATAACTATATTTATATTAGTTATATTTTTATGTTCAAATTTTATGTAATCTGTTATTACTAGATTCAAGCGTTATGTTTATTTATAGTATATATGCCATTATCAATTCTTGAAAGATGTTTTGCTGGACAAAACGCTTTATCATGCATTTCATTATTTGGTAATATACTAAGCATTGAACTATTATTACAAAAAAAATTGATATTAGATTTAGAAATGCATTATATTTATATCTAACAGCAATTTAAAATAGGAAAGTTGTTGTGCCATGTGTACGTATGAGGTGGTGTTGCTTAGAAATGCTCCACAGCTTATTAGAGAAGTACAGTAACTATTTATGTGTTTATATGAATGTTGGCCATTTTTCACCTCTATTAATGCAACACAAGTTATTTTAGAAGTGATAATGCTCTTCCACTGCCTCCTCACTTCAGTATTGGCAGTTTGTTCATACACAAATATTTGTCACTAATGTTTGACTAAAGATCTACTAAATACTTGTATACATTTTTCGAGAGAGATTGTCACGAGTTCTCTCCCCTTCTATATTCCTTTAGTATATGTATATATGGTACTAGATACATATACTACAAAAAAGGGTGAGAACTCTTTAAGACGTAAAGGGAAAGATAAATATTTACTACGATCAGTTCGTTTTCATATTGCCATATGGGGCAAATATTGCTGTCTCTTAGTACATGTTGACGTCACATGTGACGTTTTCTGGAAATGACGTTTAAGCTTTAGCAGCAATTTTGTAAGTTTTTCTTGTCAAATTTTATATAAATATTTATACGTTAATAAATGCTTCTATTAGTGTTTTTGATTTCTTGTTTTTCCGTTTAGGTGCAAAAATGGGATAAAACGTTGATGTTACATTGGCTGGCATCAAGTTATACACTCTGTGTTTATAGTATTTTGGTCATAATTGGTGATTTGTTAGCCATTTTGAAGATTCTGTGTCATATATTGTCATCATAGTGTTCAACAACGGTGTCAGCTATCAACATTCTTGATTTATATCGCATTGTGTTTCCCCTTCTTAGTGTGTTGAGTATGCGGATACATGTATATGACAATATACACAAGACAATGCCTCCACACACAGAGAACGCCACATACAGAAGACAATGCCTCCACACACAGAGAATGCCTCATACACAAGACAATGCCTCCACACACAGAGAACGCCACATACACAAGACCATGCCTCCACACACAGAGAACGCCACATACACAAGACAATGCCTCCACACACAGAGAACGCCACATACACAAGACAATGCCTCCACACACAGAGAACGCCACATACACAAGACAATGCCTCCACACACAGAGAACGCCACATACACAAGACAATGCCTCCACACACAGAGAACGCCACATACACAAGACAATGCCTCCACACACACAGAACGCCACATACACAAGACAATGCCTCCACACACAGAGAACGCCACATACACAAGACAATGCCTCCACACTCAGAGAACGCCACATACACAAGACAATGCCTCCACACACAGAGAACGCCACATACACAAGACAATGCCTCCAAACACAGAGAACGCCACATACACAAGACAATGCCTCCACACACAGAAAACGACACATACACAAGACAATGCCTCCACACTCAGAGAACGCCACATACACAAGACAATGCCTCCACACACAGAGAACGCCACATACACAAGACAATGCCTCCAAACACAGAGAACGCCACATACACAAGACAATGCCTCCAAACACAGAAAACGACACATACACAAGACAATGCCTCCACACACAGAGAACGCCACATACACAAGACAATGCCTCCACACACAGAGAACGCCACATACACAAGACAATGCCTCCACACACAGAGAACGCCACATACACAAGACAATGCCTCCACACACAGAGAACGCCACATACACAAGACAATGCCTCCACACACAGAGAACGCCACATACACAAGACAATGCCTCCACACACAGAGAACGCCACATACACAAGACAATGCCTCCACACACAGAGAACGCCACATACACAAGACAATGCCTCCACACACAGAGAACGCCACATACACAAGACAATGCCTCCAAACACAGAGAACGCCACATACACAAGACAATGCCTCCACACACAGAGAACGCCACATACACAAGACAATGCCTCCAAACACAGAGAACGCCACATACACAAGACAATGCCTCCAAACACAGAGAACGCCACATACACAAGACAATGCCTCCACACACAGAGAACGCCACATACACAAGACAATGCCTCCACACACAGAGAACGCCACATACACAAGACAATGCCTCCACACACAGAGAACGCCACATACACAAGACAATGCCTCCACACACAGAGAACGCCACATACACAAGACAATGCCTCCACACACAGAGAACGACACATACACAAGACAATGCCTCCACACTCAGATCCCCAGGAAAGCAACAGTCACACAACATTCGGCACTGATGAGGAGCAAGGGTAAACATGCATGGAAACAATGCCACAAAGAATGGTCTGGTCGACCATAAAAATAACTAAGGATAATTTAGAGGGACCGCAAGGGATGGAATACACCAGAGACCAAGTCAAGGAAGTCAGTAATAACACGACGAAGGGGAAAAGAAAAGAACATGGATATTGTATTAAGAAAAAGTATTGCACATGGGGTATTAGGGTGATCTTTTTCATAATCTAAAGACATAAATAAGGATACTTATGTCACATTATTGAAACCGATATGATCACGACGTCTAGACACGAGATGAATACACTTTTTTACACAAATCAGCACGCCAGTCATACAGCATTTCTACGAAAATTGAATCTATTTGCATTCAACTTGAGATATGTGGGGCAAAAACTAGTAATTCCTTTTACATGTATGAATATTATCATCTTTGAGCACATGATGGTCAAATGACTTAAGATAACTTGTATTCTATAATTATTGGAAAAATAGTACAACACAACTATAATAGAAAAGGTTTCGTATTCTGAAGTATGGCGTACGCTGAAGAACACTACACGATCATTGTATTGTATCAATTTGTTTTGATACCGTAATTAGTGTTTACACGAAATATACAGCACTATGACCGAAGAACAAAGTAACAAAAAGTGACAACAATTGCATTTTAAAGGAGTGTCGTACACCAACGATATTTGTGACAAGAGACAAGCAAAACAATTCATCTCATAAATACACCATTGAAACGATAGTCTACCAAGAAACAGGTGTCAGAGATGAGGATAATTTGCATTGTAAATTTATAGTGAATGGAAGGAATTGGTAAAAGCGTAAAATAAGGAAAACCATCTGCTAGAGTGATACTATGTTGCTGCACGACGAGAACAACTGCATAGGCATGGTAATCTTCTTTATTATCTACCGTGAATGGAAAAAGCTAGACATGTCTTTTATACAATATTGTCTTTACGAGAAAATGTACTCTCTTGGGGTTTATGTGTGCCTTAATACTTCTTTAATTTCAACAATGACTTATTTACTGATACTTTTATAAATTGAAAGCTAATGGAGGCAATATATATAATTGACTGATAATTTAATTGTAATTCTCTGTAAATAAATATAGAAATAAGACATAGCAGTAATATACGAGCCAACCACTTCGAATTCAATATTATTTCGCTAGTTATATTCCTTAAAAAGAAAGTTACTCTCACGTAGGCCACGTGTTTATTTTCCTAGATAGTGGTATATAGGAACGTACTGGTTCATATATTTCATTAGTTGTACAAGATCAGTTTATCATATGTATGTACCACGAGGAGACATAAATAAATGAAAATAACAACTACACATAATCATACAGTATGAAATCAGATCGAATCAAAATCTCCTTCATGAATAAATAACAATTCAGTGCAATAAATAACAGATAACACAGTTTCAAGGACACATCAAGAAGTAAACAAAACATAAATGTTGTCAATATTCTTAATATTTTGCAATACATGTATAACATTAAATAAAAAAAACTACTTCATGCATAAATGACAATTTAATCCAATAAACAGAGAAAAATAAATCCAATTTCATACACAAAAGAAAGTTGTAATGCAGCCTTTGGGAAATCATTTGAGATTAAATACATGTTTGTTGTTGTAATTACAGTACAATTTATGTGTTACAAAAACGATTGTGAGAAAAATAAGCCACTTTAGTGCATCACTGTTTCCAATATATCAGAAATATATTGCAGTGCAAACAGTACAATGTAATACAATCATGTTGTTTTGTCATACAGTCTCCAGAGATTGCCTTGTGGAAATATTGGTAGGTTAGTGTCCTCAACCCTGTCCACAAATACTGTTGATTGTTTTAAGAAAAGTATATTTCGCGACATTTCGAGAAAAGTTAAATAAATTTAAGTAGGTGCAAAAACATCTGGAGTCGTTGTTGTCAGTCACATCCGGGTAGAATTTTGAAAGAAAGAGATAAGGTTGCTACAGGAAACACCACATACACAAGATAGTGCCTTCACACACAGGCCTCCGGGAAAACAACAATCCATAAAACATGAGGCACTTGAGGAGACTTAAGGGTACATACGTAAGAGAACAGAAGCGCAAGGAATGACCTGGTCGACCATAAGGAATAACTAGGAGAATCAAAGAGGATCAACAGTGGGGAGGGGCATTAATGGATGGAGAAGATCACAGGACAAGTCAAGACAGCTGGCAACAATAAGCAGTGCATGTCTCTGAAATGTTTTGGAATGGACTTATGGCACCCAGCTTGCAGTATTTATGTTGATGTTAATGCTAGATTTAACTGATTAAGTTTTGTATCTTGTTGCAAAAGATAATTATAAATTCAGTCGAATTATGTTTGGTAATCAGTAAGTCATGTAAGAGATTCTGTGTTTATACTTTAGTTGTATTGCATTCAGTCAATGCATCATATACTCAACGCGGGAATCAAATCCCAACAATCTTGAATTATAGTACAGTATTGTGCTTTCTCTCCTAATTCGGTTTTATTGAGTATGCCTTAAAACGAATGAATTGTTTTAAATAACAGTTACACTTGTTTGACTAGTATTTTGCAAGATCTCTTGTTTGAGGAAGCATTGTCTTATGTATAATTATGGCGTCCCTGAAGCAACTTATTCACTCTTCATATACCGGAGCCATTAACACTGAAATGTCTCACCGATTCACAGAAATAATCTCCTCAGAAGAATGAGAATGTTCGTATTTCGTCATTTCAGAAGAAGAATTAAGTTGCTACACGGAACGCCTCATTCACAAGACAACACCTCACCACACAGATCCCAAAGAAACATCAGCATACACAACATTAGGAGTTGAGGGTGTGTACAGGCACACATATATGGGGATGAGCCAATAATTAATTGGCTTGTTAATTATCAAAACAATTACGAATAGTAGGAGGGGATCCATTACAGGACAAGCTAAGAAAGCAAGTTTGTGTTAGACATTTTTTGTTTTATTAAAATCCAACCTAATATAAGCACGCGGTGGCCACAATTGCATGTTTCAAAGCATTCTATAATTATATATCTGCATCATCCTACTTACGTACAATTGATGACACCGTATTTAAATAAATGATTTATACCTTTGACATAATTGTTTCAGAGGCGATATTCCACCCATAAGGCCGAAGACCTACGGGCTTAGTTTTCATGTTACACCACACCCGTTCATGTAGTACTTGACAAGCCGCATTGCAACCTACAATTCAGCTACTCGTGACGAGTAAACATTCCTATATGAGCCCTGCTATACGATTTCCAACCTCTTCTATACGTGCTGTCATTTCCATTTTTACGTCACCATGTACTGACAGTAAGCAGGGAATATGAAAACGAAGTGACTATATGGAATAAATATTATTTCATGCTTGTAAATAGTGACATCACATGTGACGTTTTCTTGAAATCTTACAGCGGCACCCATATAGACTTATACGGCAATGGAAATTAGTCTACGAGCATGTTTATTGAGATCTATGGAGCAAGTAACTTACGAAGGAATTGTTGCTTTTCGAATTTCAATGACAGATCTTGTCCATTGAATTAAGTATGTTTTCCGTACATGACATTCAAATAACTTTAACCGGAAGACTCTAGATATTTCTGTCCTGTATTGGAAATAAAAGTACAGCACTATTGTAGGAGAACATGCTTTCGTATTCTGAAGTATGACAAGAGCAGTCGGAAACTTGTATTAGAGCATGGCGTGGTACAAATATGTTCTTACATGGCATATATAAAAACTACGAACGAAGAATAAAGAAAACAACAACTGCATTTATAAATCCGACAACAATTTTGACGTCAGATACTCAAGACAGATTTCATCCTATCAGTCTTCTAAGAAACAGATAATGAAAATGTGGATACTGTGCGTTGTAAATATAACCAATGAAATGAATGGGTAATTGTCAAATGAGGACATCCAGCTGCCAGGGTGATATATATAGCCGCAAGACAGAAACATTTTAACATAACTGAATAGATGCGGTAATTTACTTTATTATCTACCGTGTATGGAAGCCTAGACATGTCTTTTATACAGTATTGTCTTTACTAATAAAAATAAACCCTCACGGGGTATATTTGCGCCAAAGAACTCTTTAATTTCGACAGTGAAGTATATACCAATACAATTGTAAATTGGAAGCTAATTGACATAATACACGTAAATAATTGACTGATACTTTCATTGTAATAACCCGTAACAGTATTATACAAATACGACATACACATAACAACAAATATATGTGGCAACTTCTTTCTCTTCAAGTTCAATATTATAGTCATTTTCCTTAAGATGGAAATTTCTGAAATTTGCTTTAGACAAATGTGCTTTAGTTTTATTTAATTCAAAACCTCTAAAAGAAACAGATAAATGATACGAGCCCAATTATAACTAGGAGATGTATTAACATTAAAATGTCGACGTGGTTGTTACTTCACGCGTATCATTCTTGTAACATGTGATTCGGTTCTTTATAACATTGTAGTTCCTGTCAACATATGATTTATCGCTTAAATACATACTGGTCCTACTATTCATTTACTGAATTTATAGTCTATCACTGACTTTGTATGTAAATGGTAGGTTTAAAACACAAGGACACATCAATAAATATACAATTACATTTATTTTGTAAATTTTCTTAATATTTACAATATAATATTAAATAAAACATATTTCATGCATAAATGACAATTTAATGCAATAAACCGAACGAAGAATCAAATAAAACATTATCGTACACAAAACACAGTTGTATTTCAGCCTTTGGGAAATGCGTTTAGATTAAATACATCTGCTTGTTGTTGTAATTGTAGGACAATTTATGTGTTACAAAAAACAATTTTAAGAAATTTAATCCACTTCAGTATATCATTGTATCAAAACGTCTGAAATACAGTATAGTGCAAGCAGTGCAAGGCAATACAATCATGTTGTTATGTCAAACCTAGTCTCTAGAGATTGCTTTGTGGAAATATTTGTAGATTGTTGTCCTCAAAACTTGTCCACATATATTGTTTGATCGTTTGACAGAAAATGAATAGAGACGTTTCGAGGCAAATGGAAGCAAAGTTAGTGGTCTGCACTAAAAAGCATCTCTTTTTTGTCAACCCCATTCAGGTTGAATTGGGAAACATTGTGTAAAGCGTGTAGAATATTATTGAAAGTAAATTTTATGAATTTCTGCTCATGATAATATATATATATGAGATTCAATTGTTCCTGGGAATGCCATATGCACAAAACAATACCTCATCGCATTAGGCACAAAGGAGATACAAGGGTAAACATGTTTTGGAATATGGGTGCATGGGTTAACATGTATGTGAATATGGGTGCATGAGTAAATATGTATGGGGTTAGGGATGCATGGAATGGTCTGGCTGACCATAAAGAACAATTAAAAAGGTACACCAAGGGGGGGGGGGGCGGGTAATAAGCTTGCAAATGAGCAGATAATTCTTAACTATCTATAACCTTCTAGAGTTTCAATGAATTTACGCTATACCAATATCGATCTATGTTTAGCGTCCTCAGGCGGGTAAGTTCTCGACCGTCTGATTAGAAAAGAAATCTGGATCTCATAAATCCCGAACAATGATGTTGTTTAACATAACAACATTGGCCCATTTGGCCGATAGCAATGTTGGATAACCATGTTCAAAAGCTGAAAAAAATCTAATCAATTTCTTGGTACTTTGTGTTGTTTTTGTAAACTAGTAATTTGTATTTTATGTTTTGGTGTATAATGTCCTTGTTTGTGGGAAGAAAAATGTTGTAGATACAAAAGATTAATTTTGGGCTTTACGGACACTTTGTTTTCTCCTGACTGGTCGGTAGGTTTTGTAAATAAACCTGTCGCTAACATAGACATAATTTGGTATGGCCAAAATACTTACTTTATTGATAGAAAATAAGGTGATGTGTTCCCTTTCGTAAGTTCATATTTTTGGACATAAAGAAAGATTAAGCTGTTACAGGGAACGTCATATACATATACATATACCCAGGGAATGAGGGGGTGTGTTCAAGGGCAAACGTGTACGGGAATGGAGAAGCAATGAAGTGTCTGACTATCAAAAACAACCACGGAGAATATAAGGGGACAACAAAGGAGGGAAGGGATTGAATGGATGGTATACACCACAGATCAAGCCCAGAAAGCCAGTGACCACGGGTCGAAATGGGAAAAAAATAACATGAATAAGTCAAAGAACTACACATTGGGATATGGAAAATTAACAGTGCAAATACTGGGGGTTTAAGTCAGCCAGCTTACAACCCCACACTTAACCTCTATATGGTCATCGATTTACAACATATGCGTACACATCAAATGACTAAGTAGGCAGTAAATAATCCTTAAAAGTATTAAACCATTACGTAAACAATAACATATACACTGTGTATAATCCAGTGCGAAGAAACAAGCAGTCTTACAAAATATAAAATAAAATATTGAGAAAACAAAACACGTCTTTATGTTGTGTTATGAAACATTTACATAGAGAAACATTTTTCGTTGATGCTGGTAAATGACATTAGTCACGTAAGTGACGTCTTAATCAAACCAGAAATTGGGAGAAATGTAACGGAAAGATACGTCTGTGTATGTGGCGTTCCCTGTAACAACTTAATATTTCTTTCAATGCTAATGACATAATGCATAGAGAAGCGAAAGACAGATTTATAAAAACACAAGCCAACAAACATATTTTATTTTCTAACACACATAGACAAACATTGGAATCACAAAACGAATAACAGGGACTTAACAACAACATAAACCTAAACATTAGACACAATTTCAACAGGGTAAGGTAAAATTCTTAGGATACTCCATGGAACACATTCTGTTAGTTCCGGAGCAAACGTCAATTGATGTCCCGAACACAATGCTAAATATTTTCTCATCGGTCATGTACTTCGCAAAACAACTGTGTAAAGATAACAAACGTTGATTTAACAAAATATGTGCTACGAATTGTTGAATAAATTGATATACAGAATCAGAGTGGTCTCTTACGTTGGACAGTTGAACATCAGGATTGCTTTCATTAACACTGTTCAGTTTAGTTTAGTGGTCGTAATTGCAATAGCCATGTTGTCCCCGTAACAATCAAACAACCATCCCTACGCCGTAGCAATGTGATTGTGCAAAGTCAACACAGTGAACACACCAACCTCCATGGCTAATAAGTAAATGTCATTTTCATTCCAATATCAATTTGAATACCAAACAATTGTGGAGGATCAATTCGTTGATATCGTATCCGGTTATCTCCGGCACTGTTCGGGTTACTCTTTCCGTAGTCAAAAATAAACAAAACACTTTTTTTTAAATGTATGTATAAATGAAAAATATTGTAGGATTGCGTTTCTTGTTTAGCAGGCATTGATTTTCTTTTTGTAATTGCCCCCCCCCCCCTATCATTGTATTATTATTTTATATGTACTTTTGTTGTCATATGTAACATGAATATTTAATAATATTAATAAACTTGTAACCTTGTAAAACTGAAGCATTCCTATTTAAAGGTCTAACCGATTAACCGAGCATATCTCCGTAGAGAATGTTTTCTTGATAAATCTCTTTCATTAAACTAATGTGTTTTAGCACATGATATTCAAACTACATTGGCCAAATATCAATATATCTCTGTCTTGTTCTTGGAAAATTGTGCAACATAATTATGATAGAAAATAGTTTCGTATTTCTAAGGTATGGTTTATGCAGGCGAACACTTATATGAGAGCACGGATTTGTAAAACTATACATATATTTCTATAAACGAAGAACAAAGAAGTAACCACTGCATTTTTTTAAACAACAAAATGCATCGACAGTAACCATACACGACAGAATTCATCCAAACAATACAACATCATTAGGTTAGCTAATTGTTAAATCGATTTAAACTCGCAGTATTTCTACTGACAGTTCCAAGGCTGTAAATCGCTGTATGGTTATTATTTCTATTTCTATTTGTGTTTAGATGTTTGTTGGGTTTCCCTTCCCCTTCACGGTTCTTTCACTTTATATAGTGTTCATCCTATTTCTCTCCACTATCGGCCTATTGTTGCCAGCTGTCTTGACTTACCCTGTGATGTATTCCATTCATTAAATCCCCCTGTTTGTCCTCGGTGATTCTCCTTAGTTATCCCTTGTGGTCGAACAGACCATTTCTTGCGCCCCTGTTGCGTATTTACCCTTGCGCCTCCTCAAATGCCTGATGTTTTATGGACTGTTGTTTCCCGAAATTCTGTGTTGGGAGGCATTGTATTATGTATGTGACCTTCCCTGTAGCAACTGATTCGCTCTTTCTAAAACCAGGTGTTATCACAACTCAATATACATGTCAAATTTCTCCGCGGTGAATGGAAATAATACAATATATTTCTCTACTCTCTAGGGGTTTATCTGTGCCTTAATACTTCTTTAAAGTAGAATTCATCACATGAGTACTACAGATACATTCTTACTCACGCCTTCTTAAACTTTCGATAGGTTCGCGAAAATTCTAATTCTAGTTAATATGTGTTTCTATTAAGTACGTTTTATAAACAAGATGAAACCAGACAGGGCCGTATCATGATTTGTATTCCATTTAGTGTCATCATGTTATCAGAATAAAAAAGAATACAAAACAAGTCATTTCTAACTATCAGAATGGAAATTTTCGAACGTCATGCTGCTACAGTATGTTGAATTACCTCCCCTTATTATATGCAAATTTAAAAACCTGTTTAAAATTAAATATGGAAATTTATATAACAAATGCTAGCAAGGGTGGTGGGGAAATATTACCATAAATATTAATATTTTAAAAAGGAAATGCTGTTTGTATACGGAAATTCCCGTAAACGCACGAAGACTAACCCGAACAATGTCGGACATGGCCGAATGCGATATTTACGAATTCATCCTCTACCAAAGGTCGTATAGAATCAAAGTACTGGGAGTGCTAACATATATTGTGAACACAGTAATAGGGATACTATTAGGGAGAATTGTTTGGTATTCGAATAGATCTGGCCATGAAGAGTAATGCCATTTACTTATAAGTCAGGGAGTTTGATGAATAAGTCGTATAGTGCTCACTGTGTTGACCTGCAGAATCATTGCTAAGGAGTACACTTTGGAATAGTTGTTCGATAGTTAAGGGGATAAGATAGCTAATGCAATTACGATCACTGAACTAAAATGAACAGTGAATTATAGTAGACAATGTCCGATGTTCAAATCTCCATCATTACAGATCACTTTCATCCTGTATATCAACTTAATTCAACTACCAATATTAATAAAATGTTTAAAAAATCAACCTTCATTTACAACAAGTTATCCAGTACATTTCCTTGAAATTTCTAAATTTCCGTTTTAATTTAACTTTTTACAAAACGTTTTTTTTAAGCTGTCAATATGACATTTCAGAAATGTGTTTGATTTAGTTAGATAAAACGAATTAAAAAAAAATATGAACTTTGATATTGTTTAATCTTGGATTGTTTTGTCTTAATATACTAGTATTGCAAATCAAATCTTAACCTTCTGATTGCAACAAAGGCTTGATTCAGATTGCACCGACCATCTTTTTTCAAGATATATCTTGTTTTAATATTCAATTCATGAATTCATAGTATATTACTGTCTTTATACATGTTAATGAACAAGGAATGGCATTGTACATGAAAGTGTATCATACGTGTACAACAATAATACACAAATAAATAAAACAAACAACCGATACTTGTTGTCAAAATGTTTACTTTTTACAATATAAAGCCAGATAAAATCTCCTTCATGAATAAACACATTTCCATACAGAAAACAAAGTTGTATTTCAGCCTTGGGGAAATCATTTGAGATTAAATATATTTGCGTGTCGCTTTAATTGCGGACAATTCATATGTTACAAAAACAATATTGAGGAACTTAAACCACTTTTTGTATCACTGTATCTAATACAACTGACATGTACTGCAGTGCAAACAGTACAATGCAATACAAGTATGTTGTTTAGTCAAGCCTAGTCTCTAGATATTGTTATGTGGAAATATTGGTAGATTGGTATCCTCTAAACTTGTCCAGAAATACTGTGGATTGTATGGCAAAACATTAATAGAGACATTTCGAAGCAACTTGTAGCAATGTCAACCGTTGGTCCGTATCAAAAGCATCTCACTGTGACAATCCTACTTAGGTTTAATTTGGAGGTACTGCATATATGTGAACTGTTGTTGAAAGGAGTTATGCTCACACCCAGCTTACCGAATTTCTGTTGTTGTTAATGTTAGATTTCATTAATTGAAGAGAGAGCATAAGTTGCTACTAAGTTTAGTATATTGTTAAATATGCCTACTTGGTCAATTTATGTGTATATATTGGAAATCAATGATCACATAGCGGTTAAGTGTGTGGTTAGCTAGCTGTTAAATCGATGTAAACCACCAGTATTTTACTGACAGTTCTAAGACTGAAATCGCTATGCGGTTATTATTTCAATTTATTTTTTAGTTGTATATTATGTTTCCATTTTCCAATGCGCCGTTCCTTGAATTTATATATTATTCATGTTTTCTCCCCCTTTCGGTCGGTGGCTACTGGCTTTATTGGTTAGTCCTTGCGTGTATTTCATCCATGTAATCACTTTCCTCTTGTTGTCCGCTTAAATTCTCCATGGTTGGTTTTGATAGTCAGCCAGACAATTCCTTCATTCCCTGTTCCCATATATGCATGTATTTGTTCTTGTACCTCCTCAATCGCTAATGTTTCGTAGACTGTTGCTTCCCCAGGGTCTGTGTGGAGAAGCATTGTCTTGTGTATGTGGCGTTACAACTTCACATTTCTTGGACAATAACGAAAATATAATTAATAAATACTACAAAGAGAGAGAGATAATAAGTTCCTACAGAGAACGCAACGTACATCAGACAGTGCCTGTCCACACGGACATCCGGGAAAACAACAATCCATTGAACGTAAGATATTTGAGAAGACTTAAGGGTGCATACGTAAGGGAACCGTTTGAAGTATACTTACTGTACTCTAACTAAAGCGCACCATTCTGATTAATGCCGATTTTGTTGTAATTAGGTTCTGTGTTCTCGACAGATATCGACCAGATTTATTCACTGTCTTCTGTTTAATGTTTTATTTATCTATAACTCGTCTATTAAATTAATAAGCGCGCAAATGAACAAGTACTTCTTACTTATCATAAACCTCTCGAGTTGTAATGTGATTACGCGTGGCCGTTGCAATGTTTCACTATAATTGTTTGGGAATGAACTAGGTTGTCATAAACGTGCGCATTTTTCGAAGACTATTCACACACAATCCATAATGTTTGGGAGGTGTATCGGGTGGGCGTCCACGAAGTGGAAAAACTCAGTGATACATGCGGGTACGGTGGACGGTTGGACCACATATCCTTTTAACAACGATCCGTTAACTATGAACATATTGCAAAAAATGCTCAGCGAAGCGAGGTATTTTACACCCATAGAGACGCGTCGCGTGGATGACACACATTATCACCCTTGTCTAACCAGATTAGAAATTACGCATTTGGCTTAAAAACGTCTAAAAAGAGCTTGATGTAATCTGAAAGGGTTTGTCCCTAGGGTACAGTAACAATATTGTTATAGAAAACTGTGATTCCAAGATTAATAACAATATTGTTGGAATGATGACAGGCTCGGTTATTCAAAATAACTTTCGTATGGGGGTGTAAGGACAGTGATACTAAGCCAGCCATTTAGTGGTATTGTTACATTATACGGTGGTTAAGTTAGAAACTGTTTCAGTTGTATCATGTACAATCTCTAGTGCTCTACATTGTCTTAACATTAGTTAAAGATGTATCAGGCTCATTTGAACCTAATTATTTTAAATGGGCATCATCCAGTATTGTTGTTACATAGTCTGAAACATCATTATGACGAATGTACACATGTTTAAAACAATCTTATTTAATCATATTACTAACAGACAAAACTAGTAAAAAAACACCCGCTTGTTAAAAATTTTATGATAATACAAGCGTCTTATTTTGTCAAATACAGAGAACTACATTATAAATGTTTTCTGCGATAATGCATTTTTATTGAAGCCTTAACTAGAAAGTATATTTTTCATGTTTGTTTAGGTAAACAAATTAACAAAACAATGAGCATAACATATATTTAATCGAATATATGCTACATGTTTATGGTACATGGTTTGGTGTATTGTTAATGCCACCCAGACGGAATTAACAAACATACGTTTTTTACTTTATAAGCTCTGTGGTGAAGCGAACATTTTTTTGCGTAGAATAAACTGTTTATTTTTACCCAAGGGAAATCAAAGAATGGTGTATTTATAGTACTGTCTATCGGTTTCTATTGAAAATATACACCCTTCAATTTTATTGGGAAATATTTATGGTCGTGAACATTCAGTCTATTTGTATTGTTTCAACTCAATAGCTGCAGTAGGTCACACATTTCCGTCAAACAATTTTACCCCATTTTCATTCGTCCCTCATAATACCATTGTCGCATCGACATTGTGCCTTTTTTAATTTGTATTTAGTGATAAAATTGTTGCTTAATCCATTTGATTTGTATGCAGAATTTGCTTACGAATATTTTTTCATGGCTTTCTTGATACGGTCGCAGAGAATTATTGATTAAATATCCGTACTGTTTTTATGAAACAAAGAACAATGAAAGGCCATTCTTTCGCACATTTTGCTCCGTCAAAACCTGCGAATTTTTGTACGATTTAAGGTGAAAAAATAGCAATTACGCCAGTAAATAAAAAATTCCTATGCAATTTCGTAAAACCATTTCATCTATATCTAATGTTATTGCATTTAAAATTCCACTAGCCAACACTTCGAATCTTGATTTAGCAAGCAGGTGTCGGCTCTGATGTTAATTCATGCAAAATTCATCGTTTGAATGTTCCGCTTTACTTTGCTCCAGGCATTCATCTCGCTACTTGAAGCGGATTAAAATACGAATAAATGAACATTTTACTTCGAACAGTAAAAACAATTACAATTTTGTCATTAACTTCGGCTTAATTTGAACAATCGCAATAACCGATGGGTTGGCATGACAAAACCGGTTACCGTCTTAATGTTTAGCTGTTGATTAACTATCTAGAAAAAAAAGTTGCAAGACGAAACTGGCATTAAATTTGAGAGCAGTAGGAAGTCAGTACTGTTCGCCAAATTTGTCTAATCCGTGTGCTGAAGATTGGTAGAGTGTGGAGGGTCGTAGGTTTAAAGCCCTGGCCGCATCATACCAAAGACGTGAAAAGTCTTTCTGGTATTGGTAGCTCCCTTGCTAGGCACTCAGTATATTAAGGGTAGTATAAGGAGATACATAAACACAGGTAAGTATGTGTTGATTGATACCTTGTTGATCGCACAAGACTTTTGTAGCATGTGTTATTTGTTGATCACATACGACATGTTTCTCTTTCACGCCTCTATGTATTTAATACTAGGAGGATCTATTTTGCTGGAGTCTCTTAGACCTTTCCATATACATGTTTGAACCGTTAGTTGAAAATGGGATGCTTCACATACTTGGTTTCCACGTACTGTACAGAAACACAGTATCTACACAATTTACTTATTTTCCAGTCGTGTTGGTTGCATTCTACTCACTGTAATGCCTCTGCACACTCATAATATGCATTTTGTCATTCTTGGTTTCGGTAAAGGTTCAGTCGTTGACAACATGACAGTTTATGTTCCTTGTTTTCAATAATTTCCGTTCTAAACAATATAACAAATACTAAATCAAGTACCACGCTAGTACATCAATCTGCAATGATTTCCCAATGGTATCAGTAAGGCTCTGTTTGCACAAAATGTATTGTTCGACCGTCTGTTGTTTATTGACTCTCGCTCTCAGTGCGTGACACATATTTTATAAGAGAGGTAGGGGGTGCAGTATTCATTCATATTGCGCGTTGTTTAAAATCACGACACTATTCTGCGCGTACAGAACAATAAAAACATTCACACGATGACAAAGAAACCACTAGAATTACAGTTACAACAATCAAATATAAACACACAACGCCAACGTCAACAAAGCTCAAGCTCTCTAGCTAGTCCAATTGTTTCCCATTTGAAGCGTGGTATTTTAACAATGGACGGTTAGTTATGTGGTTTCGTATTGTAGCAGAGAGAGAATAAGTTGCTACAGGGAACGCCACATGCATAAGACAATTCTCTCCACACAGACCTAAGGGTAAATACGTAAGGGAACAGGGGCGCAAGGAATGGCCTGGCCGACCATCAGGTGTAACAACACGTAGTTGTACTGTCGTGCATAGAATCAGGGTTCGTTTGAACTTGGTGACGGACGAGATTCGAGTAAATACACGCGGAGTACCACTAATGATTGTCCGAGGGTGAACATCTTTAGTCTGTTGGTCAATTAACAGGTAAATAGTTGTTTTATTATTATATTGGTAGCTTGATTATTTGTCGATGTTATTGATTTATACCCGAATGTAGTTTTCAACAGTATTCCAGTTCTAAGTTGACCTAATCAGTGTTCAGTACTCACCTGTTGGACCTTAAGCTGTTGACAACTTCCTAACAAGAATGAGAGGTGTAGAACAAATGACACAATATGAATTCAGCCATTTTTTCAGTTTAAGGGGAAGTATGGCGAGTCCTTTTGATAAGAGAACTTTGCATCATGAATCACCAAAGTTGGGTATTTATAAGGCTAAAATCTTAAATAATTTTACTGAAGGGGAATTTTCTTTCTAAGTGGGGGGAAATATATACTTGTTTCTTTGGGGAATGGGACCCAATATAGGCCCTAAATATGCCATAAAAAGGGCTGGAATTGTCGCCAGCCAGCCATTTTGTCATGAAGAACATAAGCCTTGCTCGGGTTTAGAACCAACAACCCCCCGACTGGCATTTGAGTGATCTACCCACTGAGTTAAAGGGTGGGTTTCAAAAAGGAAAATACTTTGGAAAGAATTTAATAACAACATACACTGCTGAAATATGAATTAGCTTTTCATCAATTTGCAGACTCATCACATATTTTGGTGTTAAAATATTTAAAATGTAAGGGAATATAAATAAAACGTTGTCCTTCTTCGAATGCATGAGTAATTAAATTCAAGTACATAAATTTTAGATAGTGTATTTTAATTCAAGCTATTGCTCCCGAGGGACTGCATGCAAACCATATGTGTGATCAATGAAGGCACTAAATATTCTACCAGTTGTGTTTATTGCAGAACAGATATTTGTATAACTTTAATGATATAGAAGATGAATATCATTTTGTGTGTATACGTATATGATATGAACTGTTGTGAGAAACATTTATTTCTGCATATTATTGAGATCGACCAAGTACGTTCAAATTTATCGAACGTCTAAACTGCTGTAATAGCCAGCTCTTGGGCAACTTATCTAATTTTATTATAAAAGGTTTGAAACAGAGAAATAATTTGATAAATGTTTTTGTTGAAGGTTACTTTTTAACTTATAAATTTTGATATCTCTCAAAATATACATGGTAAAAGTTTATATAATAACTTATACATGTAGTTGTTCAATAATATTTGTATAATTGTTGTATAATTCAATATTGTTACAATATCCTCTCAAAAATACTTTGCCATTATTTTGTAAGTTTTAATTGTATGTTACTCTATGTATTGATAATAAACTGTACATGCTTAAATCGAAATAAATATATGTTCTGTTCCATTCTGTTCTGATTTGTTCTGTTTTTATTACATATAAACTGGTTTGACGGTACAGCATGTTTCAGTTTATGCACACTCACAGAAGCGGTCACATGGGAGCTAATCGGACTCGCTTTGTTATAAATTTAGAATGTATTTAAAGTGGATGAAAAGTATACTTTGAAATCTGTGATCTTTGGTGTGTTTGTTTAAATATTTTCTATGTATTAAACCTTTTTCCTTTTAAAAATAAAGTCTTAAAAATTAAGACGTGTTAAATTTTTATGATTATATTTGGTATCTTCTTATTATTCTGTTGCGACACAATGTAAAGTTGCGAACTATAATACACATGTAGCTCTACATATCGCAGATGGTCGAACACTTCAAACGATCCAGAATCTATTACGCAGTGTTGTTCTCTATGCGCCTGAAGCAATGAAACTCCTCCTTTGTGGGGAATATGCCAGTTTCTAGCGAAATAAGAGGTTAGTAATGAAACACATGTTAGGTAAACTGACTGCCGTACATTACTCAAATACGGTCAGAAAGGCATAAAACATCAGGTCAATGTCTACCACTGAATAATTAAGACACACATTCGATTATCCAATCCCTCTGAAACCGGATGAATTATTATAATTTGCGACAAAAGCCCATCCCCCTCACGCCTATCTTTCTCATGCGTCTGTAACATATATTCAGGCAATACGTGGAAAATAAAATCGTCATTTAATATTCTTAATATATTTTATAAAATATGTGTGACCGATGATTTCACATATTGTATGAAAATGTTTCTGACATATTGTCTGTCATGTAGGACCTGTATAATGAATTCTAGGGACAACTGTTATCTTATAGGACAATTACCTTTCTGGTACAGACATCTATGGTTGCCACGGTATAATGACTTTGTTATGACATGTTCTCCATGTACTGAATCATCTTTCTGGTCAGCTAAGGGTTATGTTTTACAACGTAGAAAAGGTAAACATCAAACCTAGCCTTAAAGACTGTTTGTGCGCGTATGATAATACCTACATTGTACATAACACTGTAACAAACAAACGTTCACGTTCTGTGTTTGTCTCTGATTAAATAAAGGAAGCATTACGAACTCACCTTTTTCTTCGTTTATAGTTTGGTAGAATTTATAGTATTGATGGTAAATATTAATCCTGGAATAATTGAATTGTACGCCTGGACGCAACATTAATATCAGGTCATTTTTTTTAAATTACTGTGCCAAGTATTTTATTCCAAATTAAGAGGTGAACTACTTGTCAGGTTTGTTCTTTGTTGGAACCAGTAGTTTGGTGCTGATGTGAACTGAACCGCTGGAATGCACTAATCATGATCGCCCAACGGACAATGTCCGTAGCATTCGTAAGGAACCGTTTTGCCAAATATGGAAAGCTCCTTGGGATTCCCGTGTTGCTAGAAAGTTTGTGAATATCGCATATTAAGGACTCTCTAAAACACCTGAACCAATCAGAAAGCGTTTATTTTTAGATTATTTAGTAATATTTAATGTGTATGTAATACGGTATAATTAGTGTATATCTGTAAATGTGACAAGCACTTTTTATTTCTGTATAATGGGTTGCTTTTGTTGTTCAACACTTTCTTGATTGGTATTTGTGTTATACTACAAAGTGATGGCATTTGATATAACTTCAACACTTTTATGAAGACTTACTAGTAGTTCCAAAAATGTCGAAAATTAATAGAGGAAACCAAACAAATAGGTCGAAACACATTCATACACTTTGTATAAATCATATGAAGCCACACCACTAGATGAGTAAGGTTTATTGTATGAAGGTTGGTACAAATGTACTGATGTTATTTATAACATAAGGAGGGTGTTGTATGCTAGTTTAGACAATGTAACAACATATTATAAATACATTAGTCATGGTTATTTGTGTGTTTTTTTCTGTATTATTCTCTATTTGTATGTATTTTAATGTATTGCTATGTTTTGTTACGATGAATATGTATTTTTTTTCTCATCTGTATTGCTCACTATATCCTGGACCTTGACCAGTTTGTTTAAATTATGTTGATTATGCTTTATTTATATTTGTATGACGATGTAAAATGTACAAGTCAAATAAACTATTCTGTTCTTATCGTCAACAGTTATAGCATGTGTTACGTTTGTATTACAGTTCATTTTGTGATTAATATCATCTTCTCAAAAAGCCATGTTATCGCTACCTCTTTGAAAGGGGTGTTACTTTTCCCCATGGTTCGAAATGCCTATACTAGTTGCCCCTAAATACATTTACTCTAACCCATACAAAATAACATAGCATAACATGGTTCACGGAGCATGCGACATTGAACTTAGTCATTTTGAGACACCAAAAAGTATCCTTTCGGGGTGATCCTGTATTTAAGTCAGTCTAGGTCATAGCCAGATATTTCCTTTTTTGAACAAACATTCTGTAAAACATTTCTAACGACTGTCTCTGAAACAAATTAGAAATTGCTTTAGCAGTACCAATGTTGTTTTGAAAACCAACCAATCACTTTCATGTTGTGATAATGGGTCCGATTGTTAATAGAACAATCAATTAATTAGTATTTAATTGACACTGACGTAGCACTTCAAACACATCACGACCATTCGAAAGTCCACTGAGATTTGCTTTCTCGTAATTCTAGGCTATGGTGCGCATATTCTGGAGAGGTTTGACTGCCGTTGTGTGCTGTTGATTGTTAGATGTGAAAATAAGTTAAACAAATTTACTGAACATGTACATGTTCTTTTAAAATACTTGTGAAGTAAAGGAACTTAAATTTGAAAAGGTTGAAATTAACTGACAATTCTTATCACGATTGAGGTGAGAATTACGTCAATATGCTTGTAATTGCATGAAACTTGGAAGTTGTGAACTGAACTAAACATTCTGTTATATGTATATTAGGGGTGATGTGGTGGTGTAATATTTACGAATGAAATGTAACTGACCATTTAAGCGTTTGTTTGGCAGTATATGTTTTGGTTTGGCAACAAAGTATTATAATTATGTAATTATATGCCATTCCGCGCGGGGATAAAGTGAGAATGGGCCCATGATGCGCTTATCTTCTTCGCGCTTAAGTGTCATTTTTTCACATCTCCCTTGGTCGAGTGGTTAATGCATCCACCTTTTGAGCGGGAGGTAGAAGGTTCGAATCCCGTTAGGGATCCGTTCTGATATGGTCAGTTGGTGTGCTGCCAGCTAGTTAAATGATGGTTACCGTTTGTCTGTCTGGTGCCTGGCATCAAAAGGATAAGAATCGGGAAGTAAATGTGCACACAAGGTAGGTGTCTCATAAGTCAGAAATGGCTAGCCCTTTAAGTAGGGGAGACCCTACAATAAATAAACACTTTACAATATGGGAGAAAAAGACACAACACATAGTATTTGATATTTATTTTGTGACTCAACTGATCAATAGACACAATTACCTAGTATCAAAGGACAATATAATATTAGATCTATTACATTACACGTTAAAAATTTGCATAAGTGTGTAATAGCTACAAGTCTGTCTCACTAAACAGATTGCAAACATCGAACATACAAGCTGAAGTCTGAGTGCTATATAGTAGTGCTGAAGTTTGTGATTAAATTAAACCGGTACGGGCCAGTTAGATTGAATTTCAGATGACATTCATCCATCAAATTTTACAATATGTAATTAATAACGAATATCTGTGTAATAAATAATTCAATTTAGTCTGATATGAACAATGACCGTTTATCAGTAATACTATTCTGATTTATGACAGTAGATTTAAATTCTCGACCAATAATTTCGTAACCGTACCTTCCTTTTTTTATATTAAAAGTTGGTTTTAGACATGTGCAAAATTTAATGAGCTATGACAATTAGCCGTGGTTAACATCCAGTGTATTACTAAGCATCGGTGTCCACACTGATTAAATCGTCGTACAAAGATATAAATGGTTGCTGTGTTCAAGTTTGTGCAATTTGGATACAAAATATATGGATAGTTGAAAGCACAGTTACTTAAACAAGGACATATTGCATGCTTACAAACATACTGATTATACACTTTTGTATTTATGTTACATGATGCTTTCAATGGAAAATGCATTTGCTATGTATTCAACCCCACTGTTTATTTTCAATTAAAGACAAAAAGCAACGGAATTTCTAAAAATTGGTTCATATCAATGGTTTTAATGTTTAAGAAAGGACCGGAAGTAGATTTTAATTGTTTTGGAATACTGTAGATTATTATGTTTATAATGATATTTAATAATAATCATGAATATTCAAATGTCGATTAATTAAAACAAGTTTGATTTTGTATATTAAAATCAAAACACGACTGTATAAGGAGGTTATGAATGGTATATACGCTCCTAACGCTGTAATGTGGGTACGGTGTTGAAGTTTACTCAACTGATGATCTATATATAATACATATAATTAGAGCTTGATTTCAAACATTCCACGGTACGGATGAACACAATAGGTCTTCATTTATAGGGGTATATCACAGTATTATACTAATTATGATGACTAATTTTCTGTCTAAACAGATGTGTTCCGTTGTATCGAGGGATAACATAGCCATGACATTCAGGAGGCAATAAAACATTTGTATTGCAGAAAAAACCCGCACACTAGACTGTATTACAAGTTGAAGTAGTTCGCAGAATGACAAGATCTATTTCTTTATAAGAGAATAGCCGTCTTTCTTGCCTAAAATAGCCCCACAAAACGATTATTTCTGGGCAATTTCCCATTAAATTCAAAGAAATCATTGTTAAAATTTATCAAAGACATAACACATTGATCTGAAAAGTATATTTCTAAATTAGTGTCGAAATTTCGGAGAAGTCTATGTTTCATTTCTTTTGAAACACAAATTGGTTTTCCTATTGATAAAGTTCTACAATAATGTATCTGAGTGAAAATATTACATCATTAAGAGAAAGTTTGCTATATTTTCATAATATTTGTCTAGACATAGTAGGTTTTGAAATATTGTTGAAATGTCAATTGCGTTGAAGTTTGTCGTAAGTGATATAAAGTGAAACAGTATTTGTCGATGTTTAAACCTCATCTGATTTAGAAAAACAACAGACATATCAGTCATACACGTAATTTCAGCAGTTTAAATCGATTACAATGGTATGTAAAGCTATATTGAAGCTGTTTCCACTTAGTGTATATGTGTACAAAGTAACTGGAGAATTATATCGGACTAAACGACATTAGTACATAATATATTGCGTAGTTTATGCCCTGCACGTTGTCTCCTATGGTGCTTGGTTGTCCTGTTACGGGATTGTAATCCTCAGAGCGTCATCAGGTACAGAACATGGTAATAAAATCTGATAATTATAACTATAAAACAAGGTAATCAAACAACAGCTTACACGTTTCGATAAACTGATTCATTATACATTGTATTACCTTATTAATTCACAATAATTAAAATATCAAATTTTATCCCTTGGTTGATATTAATAAAACAGCTAACGGTATGTCAGCAATGTTTGATCCTTGAGTCCGGTTAACAATTCGGACTAGCAGGACTACGCATTGTGCGAATTATATATACTACGCAATTTGCAAATTACATATACTACACATTTTGCGAATAATATATACTATGCATTTTGCGAATTATATATAGCATACATCTTGCGAATTATATATACTACGCATTTGGCGAATTATATCTACTGCGCATTTGGCGAATTAAATATACTACACATGTTTCGAATTATATATACTACCATGGTGCGAATTATATATACTACACATCATGCGAATTATATTTACCACACATCTTGCGAATTATATATACTACACATCTTGCGAATTATATATACCATACATCTTGCGAATTATATATACCACACATCTTGCGAATTATATATACCACACATCTTGCGAATTGTATATACCACACATCTTGCGAATAGTATATACCACACATGTTGCGAATAGTATATACCACACATCTTGCGAATAGTATATACCACACATCTTGCGAATAGTATATACCACACATGTTGCGAATTATATATACTACACATGTTGCGAATAATATATACCACACATGTTGCGAATTATATATACTACACATGTTGCGAATAATATATACCACAAATGTTGCGAATTATATATACTACATATCCTGCGAATTATATATACCCCACATCTTGCGAATTATATATACCACGCATCTTGCGAATTATATATACTACACATGTTGCGAATTATATATACTACGCATTTCGCGATTTATATACACACTTCTTGCTCGATCTGAATTCCATAACAATAAAGAACAATTAATGTGTTGCACACAACTTCACAATGACAACATTGAAAGTGCAACCATGAACATGTTATGTGATCTACATAATGAAATCGTTGCATACAGTAATATGCCTTGAGTAAATGGGCGTGCATGTCAAGTGCTTACCTATATGCAGGAAAGGAGAGAGTGAGAAATATGTGCATAATACACATTATATAAATAATCGTATGGAAGTCCACTACATACACTAGTATCACTTTGTTCAATACATATTAAATATTTTGTACAGAAAACACGGACATTGTCGATCAAATGGAAATGCGCCTTTCATTTGTTACGGCTTGGTAATCACGTAACGCAGTCAAACATCGTCTATATGCTCAAACGATTCGTCCCAATGTTTTGTTTTCAGTTATATAGTCATTTTCGGCATTCAGGTCTGATCTATACGCTATAATTCTAATGAATGTTAAACATGGTTCAATTTATGAGTTATTATATGACAACGTTTTGAAACTCATGCCAACTTACTGGTTAACTATTACCATTTAACACTTAAGTTTTACTTTAATCAAATGGTTCCCTTTTATGCGTAGCCAATTATTCAAATGTCAGCAAAATGGCTTAGTTTGCCGACGAACCCATATCATGCAACCTGGCCGAAAAAGATAACAATTATACCCACAATATTGATCACTAAGTAAGATATGAAGAAGAGTCTGTCTGTAACACAGCAAATGACTTTCCATTCGCGCAAACATTTCTCTTTCAATTCGGCTTTTGCCTTTTTATCTTTGAATTGTTCAAGAATTTCTCTTATGGCGCGAATATCATCAGCGAAACCGGTGTTTAGACACATATCTCCAAGCGCATTATTGTGATTCACATTGTTATGGTCCGTTTCACCGCAAACATTTACTCCGCGACTGTCACGGCCATTGTCAAGAAGACGAACTTTAGCATATCTCATTTCCGTATCGTACTGGTTCTGGTCTTTATACCTTCGCATGTCCGATTTGTAATCAGGCTCAAGAAGTTGGTTCTTAAGACATAGAATGGTAGCAATTCCATCGATCATGACCTATGAAATATATGTATTACATTCAAGATTATCATCAAGTTATGTGATTTCATAATAAACAATATTTTCACACGTTTATATCAGGGCACTGTGATATACAATGGTTTCCGTGTAGTAATTGACATCAACGTCTGACAGGAACACAGTGGCAAAGACAGAGAATAAGTTGCTACAGCCATATACATAAGACAGTGCCTCCCCACGCAGACCTCCGGGACAAACAACAATCCATAAAACATATGGCACTTGATGAGGTTAAAGGGTACATACGTTAGGGAACAGAGGCGCAAGGAATGGCCTGGTAGACCATAAGGAATAACTAGGAGAATCAAAGAGGCCAAACAGTAATGGGGGGGGGGGTCATTAATAGATGGAAAAGATCACTGGACAAGTCAAGACAGCTGGCAACAAAAGGCCGACACTGGCTAGAAAATAACATGAACACTATATAAAGTGAAATTGCACAGGGGAAAGGGAAATATAACATACATGTACATTCAAAACATAAAAAAGACTGGCGTTAGCAAATACATAAAATGGGACAAGTAAATAAACAAAAAAGCAACATTTTCCATCGAAATGAGTTGTTTGATTCACATTAGTATATCGGGAGGTCACGGTCTTCGGTAAATCTTAGACTCAAATAGACTGATTTCTTTTTCAAAAGTGCCATCGGGAGACAGTTATTCATAAGGATTTCACCGTCTGACTGTACGACGTGTATTTAATACGTAATATTGTCAAACCGGTCACAATCCCATAAATAGTATAGTCTTAATATCAGCACGAAACTTGACTTCTATTTCTGGTAATTAATTTATCTTGTCCTAGGTCATATATTATTCATATAATTGGTAAATACCAATATGTCTTTGGCATATTAAGGAAAATGTAAGCACGAAGCTAATGTCACAAACAAATAGTTGGTAGATATTTTCAATAATTTGTCTGAGAGTGAAGCCACATTGATACGGAACAGGCTTAGGGCTTTGTTTGCAATATTTCATTCCCGAAGATGTCCCGCCTATACGTTTGTCTATGGTGGTACAATGGGAAACGAAGATAACTTTGATTAATACGTTTATCCATCTATATTTTAGACAATACTCCCGTTTGTTTGATAGGACGGCCTATTCTGTAAAATAATTACATAAATAAAGACATGCCAATTTAGGATGGAAGAATTGTTACAATAAAATTGCTCTTGTTTAATCGCAGAAAATCCTCTCCACTGGAACACAATTGGTTTGATGCATAATAAATTGCGTCAGACCAGATAGAACTGTCAAAAACGAAATATGAAAGAATGAAACGGATTTAATTCACGAAAATGGGACCTAGATGCCAAATTACTCGAATGCAAATTTACCTTTCTGATAGATGGGAACAATTGGGAGCGATTGAGGAAAACACAATAGCAATCGTCGTAATTGCGTTACCGACGCTTCGTTTGACAATTTGTAGATACACACACACCACACTTTAGAATAACAGTGTCTGTCCTATACATGCATATCTGTCTTTAACAGTATGCAATATTAATGTTAATATGAATATTTTGTTGCTAATGCCATTGTGGAGCAATTGTGTACAGGAATGCATAATATTCAATGTCTTAGTGTACACTTAGGGAAAGGGCTTGTGGTGGGTGGATCCTTAAACTAGGTTTAAACCCCCAGCGGTGTTTTGCCACTGACCCGTTTCATGGCGACACATCTACTTCCATTTATTGTGTATGTTTCTGTCATGGTCCTTTTATACCACCAACATGCATACACTTACAAGTATCATGTGATTTTGGAGTGGCTGCTCGATTGCTTTATTGTTTCCAGGCTACAAGAAGCGCTCTCGATGGTGATATTGCTTTAATGTACCACCAATGTCTATACTTACGGCTCTTAACCAAGCTGGTGCTCTGTTGATTCGTACACCCCTGAAGAACATGTTGGCTATCACTGTTGACAGTACAGTAGACATTGTAATCATTACCATGGACAGGCAGAAATAGGCTCCTGAAAGAGAAAATGAGCATTCTGTATCCAACCCTGTTAATGTCTATAGTTAATATTACATATAAAAGCTAAATTGTGATGGGACATTTTTTTGTTTCTGTGAAGTACCATCGAGTCCATGACCTGCTTACATGTGCTTGTCCGTAATAGTGACAAATAAGGGATCATGATCGTGGCCTTAACGAAAGTTGGATACCAGCAGCTGGAATCTTAATGTGGATCAGTTGATCTGTTTCATAACTTAATATTTTATAGTATTGCTTGTATGTAAAATGTTAGGACATTATCCATATGTACGATTCAATAAGAAAATGAATGGATTTTCATCGACAAGGGAGTACATAAATTCATAGACCTTGTTAATACGTTAAGCCTTTTTGATAAAAAACTATTCATTATTATACATTGGACGTATGGTTTCATGTACACGAGTATTGAGATCTCAGTAGAAAATGTTTGAACAATTAAGCATGCTTTCAATGTAATGAATTGAGCTTCTTTTGGTGTGAGATTAATTTTTTATAAAATATGCATCCGTTTCGTGAATTCTAATGAATTGCGTGTCATGTAGTTCTATGGACTATGTATACCCTTTGTTCAACAACTCATGCCATATGCGATAATTTGGACAGACATTTATTAAACCGGTGATGGGTTTTCATTTTTACAGACGTGCCTCGTGATCTTGTATTATCCTCATAACCAGTGATAAAACACATTGTACTAAGACACATCAGTTAGTGTCGTGGTTCTGAAAGGAGTCTGCTTCAATTCCATTCAGTTACACAGTCGTTCAATCGCGTCTTATCAATTCATTAAAATTTGGATCCCCTCGTACATTCTCGATTCATTCTTGTTTAGTCATATCATGTATGTTTCACACTATTTTTTCTTATATTTGATCAACTCGGCTTAGAATGGGAAGGATGGGATAAATTATTTTAATGACATTTGATCTACAACAACGGATAACATCTAAGCAGCGGTATATTTAATGACAATGCTTCTGAATAAGAATGTGATGTCTCCAAGCAAGTTCCAACACGTAAGGAGACAATGTGCACAGACTGGCTCGTGTTGGTACATGTAATGTCTCTAAGAAAGTTCCATCACGTGAGGAGACAATGTGCACAGACTGGCTCGTGTTGGTACATGTAAAGCCTCAAGAAAGTTCCATCACGTGAGGAGACAAGGTGTACAGACTGGCTCGTGTTGGTACATGTTAAGCCTCCAAAAAAGTTCCATCACGTGAGGAGACAAGGTGCACAGACTCGCTCGTGTGGGTACATGTAAAGCCTCAAGAAAGTTCCATCACGTGAGGAGACAAGGTGCACAGACTGGCTCGTGTTGGTACATGTAAAGCCTCCAAGAAAGTTCCATCACGAGAGGAGACAAGGTGCACAGACTGGCTCGTGTTGGTACATGTAAAGCCTCCAAGAAAGTTCCATCACGAGAGGAGACAAGGTGCACAGACTGGCTCGTGTTGGTACATGTTAAGCCTCCAAGAAAGTTCCATCACGTGAGGAGATATGTGCACAGCCTGGCTCGTGATGGTACATGTACTGTCTCTAAGAAATTTCATCACGAGAGGAGACAATGTGCACAGACTGGCTCGTGAAAGTACATGTAAAGTCTCCAAGAAAGTTCCATCACGTGAGGAGACAAGGTGCACAGACTGGCTCGTGTTGGAACATGCCCTATGATTCAAATGAAGATAATTGTTTCTTTTTCATTTCAGTCTTACGATACGGTTGAATCAATCAACGGTTGTTTGTTTCGCAAGATAATATTAAAACACAAACAAACATTCAACTTGAGACAATATAATATCCTTTAATTACTTTCCAATTGAAGCATGGGTGATTTAAACAATAGAGACACACAACAACTGATTTGTTTTATTTGATCAGCTCATGCACATCACGTAAACATCCCCTGGATGGCAGGAACATTGTGGTAATGTTACACTTGATGATTTGCTGACGCATTTTGGAATCGAAGGACTAAATAAACATGATGTTTCTGGTTTAGTACAATCCGTTTCAGAATTATATTACTATTCAGAGTATCACAGTCTGAAAAAAGCTAAGATGTCAAGTTAATTCATATCTACAATATAGGTCAGTAATGTTTTTTTCGATATTTAGTCAATGTAGAACGCGGGTCCCTTTCTTATAATTTTATAATTGAATTAATTGATGTATCCTGAATTACTTTAGAAAGATAACAAGGACGCCCGGTTAGCCCAGTCGGTAAAGCGCTCGATGGCTAATCTAAAGGTCGTTTGCTCGAAGCGTGGACGAGGTGCATGTTCTTCCAGGACAATTTGACAGAAGATAATGCACCCAAAGCCATTTGTTTTCCACGAATGAATGTATGTGGATAAGTTGTCAGTTGCTTACGGAAGAGCAGGTCAGTACTAGTTGGTAACCCAGTAGCACGGGTTGGGTCAATGAGGAGGAGCATGGCAGTACTGGTTGGTAACCCAGTAGCACTGGTTGGGTCAAGGAGGGGGAGCAGGTCAGTACTGGTTGGTTACCCAGTAGCACTGGTTAGATCAATGAGGAGGAGCAGGTCAGTACTGGTTGGTTACCCAGTAGCACTGGTTGGGTCAATGAGGAGGAGCAGGTCAGTACTGTTTGGTAAAGCAGTAGCACTGGTTGGGTCAATGAGGAGGAGCAGGTCAGCACTGGTTGGTAACCCAGTAACACTGGTTGGGTCAATGAGGAGGAGCAGGTCAGTACTGGTTGGTAACCCAGTAGCACTGGTTGGGTCAATGAGGAGGAGCAGGTCAGTACTGGTTGGTTACCCAGTAGCACTGGTTGGGTCAATGAGGAGGAGAAGGTCGGTACTAGTTGGTAACCCAGTAGCACTGGTTGGGTCAATGAGGAGGAGCATGTCAGTACTGGTTGGTAACCCAGTAGCACTGGTTGGGGCCATGAGGAGGAGCATGTCAGTACTGGTTGGTTACCCAGTAGCACGGGTTGGGTCAATGAGGAGGAGCAGGTCAGTACTGGCTGGTTACCCAGTAGCACGGGTTGGGTCAATGAGGAGGAGCAGGTCAGTACTGGTTGGTAACCCAGTAGCACGGGTTGGGTCAATGAGGAGGAGCAGGTCAGTACTTGTTGGTAACCCAGTAGCAAGGATTGGGTCAATGAGGAGGAGCAGGTCAGTACTGGTTGGTTACCCAGTAGCACTGGTTGGGTCAATGAGGAGGAGCAGGTCAGTACTGGTTGGTTACCCAGTAGCACGGGTTGGGTCAATGAGGAGGAGCAGGTCAGTACTGGTTGGTTACCCAGTAGCACTGGTTGGGTCAATGAGGAGGAGCAGGTCAGTACTGGTTGGTAACCCAGTAGCACGGGTTGGGTCAATGAGGAGGAGCAGGTCCAGTACTGGTTGGTTACCCAGTAGCACGGGTTGGGTCAATGAGGAGGAGCAGGTCAGTACTGGTTGGTAACCCAGTAGCACTGGTTGGGTCAATGAGGAGGAGCAGGTCAGTACTGGTTGGTTACCCAGTAGCACTGGTTAGATCAATGAGGAGGAGTAGGTCAGTACTGGTTGGTTACCCAGTAGCACTGGTTGGGTCAATGAGGAGGAGCAGGTCAGTACTGGTTGGTTACCCAGTAGCACTGGTTGGGTCAATGAGGAGGAGCATTAAACATGAAGCAAACAACGAATGATGCACACTTGTCTTCGGTTTAAAGAATATGGAGTAATAACATTTTAGGCAACTTCATTAAATCGGTGAAAATTTCGTCTGAATGCCTAAGCAGGTGCATCTTTAATGCCTTTTTGTGCTTGGGGTATTGTACGCCTGACTTTTTTAATGTGTATTCTGGTTTCGCCGTTACAATCTTCATTAAAACATTTGGCGGAGTCCAGAGACCATTCAGAATTGTGTACAGACTTTCCCGTTGACGACTTACAAGTACAAACAAGAATATCTTGAAAAAAGATGGTCGGCGCAATTTGAAGGTTAAGATTTGTTGTGCAACATAAAAACATTGCCTCGATGGTACGATTGATGGTCACTCCAGATCCAAAATGGAGTTTGGTAAATTCACCAAAATTCAGTGGATTTCTGTTAGGTAACGTACCCTTTATCGAAATGTTAACCAATCCACGTCAATGTTACAAATGTTGTTCGGGTAAAGAGAAATTGCCTTGGGGGTTAACGTAAGATTTGATTGGTTTACACAACACTGATATGCAAATAGAAAAACCATGTTACTACGGCTGCGCCGACAAATTGTATTTCACACATATGCTGGATCAATTCGAGCTTAGTACTTTTCTATTTGTGTTAGAGTTTTACATCACTTTTCGACAGTTACCGCCCAGTGCGAACCTGCCCTCCGCTGGCAACCAACAACTTCCTAAAATAAATTAGAGGTAGAGGACAAGAACACTTTGAATTTATTATCTTCAGTCAAATGGACACGGAGAAGGTACGTTCCATCGCGGTTCGAACCTATTTCCTCCAGCTTGGCAGTCGAACCCTCTCGGTGGGCATGGGCGTAATATTGGTTTCGTTGCAATTTTCAAACAGACTAGTAAAAGCATTTTTCTCAAACTGGTGTCCCAGTAAATACGGTGAAAGTAATTTAATTATATTACAGATTCTTCTTTGAAAATATAAAGTTAACAGATCTCTTAAATTGTATTTAATTGTAAGTAACGTATTATGTTGATAGAAGCAATGAATGAAGTGGCTATTCTGAGGTAGTTGATAGTGATGTATGTTGACGTCAATTTAATAATGTTGAACACGTTGTGTGAAATGGGTGTCATTTTAGCAATATGTAGTCTGTGGAAGTGCTTTTGTAAAATCGGTTGACAAACTAGCTGGAATTGGAACAAAGGACGATTAACACAGTAAAGTCTCGACCCGCCATCCTTTTGTAAGTCGTATAAATGAGAATCAAAGCTCGACCACCATCATTTTGAAGTTGTAAAAACAAGAATCAAAGTACAGGATGTACAGCATTTTGTTTTGCCGTTGTTTGCAAATATTTTTGTATGCAAGGTTAATCACTGGCCGAGCATTCCAATGCGGTACTCCTTTGATCAACCATTATTTATTTTTGTGTATTTTGTTCCTTTTGTTTTTATTATAGTTTACTCATTTTTTTGTAAATTCAATTACTTTGAACAAATAAACAGAACACACATTGTGACAATGAGGTTTTTAAAAATATTAGTTACACTTGAAAAAAATACGATCATAGTCTGAACATTACGCTTCATATTGTACAACACGGAAGGATTGTCTCGAAGGAGCCTAGGAAGAACGTAAAACTAAAGTCTAATCATTGATCTGCCTTCAAAGCATGGACATTTTCAAACACACAAGGATAACAGGCTTGCCCCCGCACGCAAACTTGTTCTAACTACTTCAATTTATTGTTCGCGTAACGAAAGAGTCATTATAAATTTCAAAAGCGTGTCACGACAAGAAGTCACCTGGGAGTCAAACTTTGCCAACTTATTCGTAGTGATCACGTCGTGAACCTTTCAATATAAGTACCATCTTGTTCGTTCAAAATTCTTATCACAACTACCTTCTGCTAAGTCGTATATCTTATCACAATGTCAGGGGTGCAGGTTCCTATAGATCATGAAGGCCGCGATCTACACTTTGTTTCGAAAATAGAAAAAATAAAATGGCCAAAATTGCAATAGAATAGCAGTTATAAAATATAAAAATCTAAGATATTTAATGTGCGTTTTTTATGCTTACCGGAACGAAATATACACCACGCCCCTAGACGCCCCTCAAACTAGACCTACACATCAATCTTAGCTAAACTACGCCCCTGAATGTCTTTCCAAACCGTGTATTTTTCTTGAATATCATAATTTGTTTCATTTCTTTTCTGTTTATTGTTCGTTATGACCACGAATAAATGGAATTATATTTAAGAAATTTTACATCAAACAATAAACGAATAATAATCTATTGACAAAGCATAATAATGGGTTTGGTGCAACCACATACTTTCAGTTTTTGTCCTAACAACATTGTGTATACTTTGTCTTGCTTAAGACTTTGATTAAGAAAAGGTCCTAGAAGATGACTCTTTGTCTATCATCTGTGACTTCTTCACATGTGGTAGTAGTTAAAAACAAGTGTTGAATGAAAACCGAGATCCAGAACCTGAATGGATAATTGCGTTTTGTCATTGCTTGAAAAAATATATAAAAAAGAAGGAAATTGATGCCAGACCAGTTTCTTGTAACACCACACTCCACGCGATCTATAGAACCGAGAAACATGATTCAATTGAAGTCAGACATGTGTAATATTTCATTTTTGCTTTAGGGTGAGTTGAACAACCGTTATAGTCGTGTCGTTTGTATTCATAGAAACGGAAGCCCGTATATTGAAAGCGAAATAAGACAGATCGCTTATATTGGTAAGCTTGACATACACGCAAGCTGTAAAGTCATCGGATATAAGAACAATATACAAACAATTTGGTTCCTTTCAACCAGGGATGATTGGCTGTAACTATTAAAGGTTTCAACTATCAAAGTCTCAATTTTCATATCCCTTTCAAACTTCAGCAAGATTTACAAAAACAGAAATAAGCAATGTATACGCCATGTGTGCAGAATCATCTATTCGAATGTTGTGACTAAGAAAAGTTTTGCGTGACAAAGGGAATGGTTTGGCAATATTCAGACTATATATTTAAAGCATTAGGTATGACTAGCTTATATCTACTGCTTGTCTAATGAAGTTAAGCACGAATCTCCTGTAAATGAACCAATTATACCATCACGTGGAGACACATATTTTTAGAATCATCTAGTGCGTCATTGATGATGTACATTTGAGAACTCATTAATATACAGTCATACAATAATGTAGCAAGTATGTGTTATATTAATAATTTGGAGTATTTTCGCAGATTAAATACAGAATTTCACAAACTGAATCGCATTCAATATTTTAATTTGACAGTATCATTTTTTATCACATCTATTTATTGTTAAACATAAGGACAATGTTAAAGATGTATTTGGTCCATCTGAACTATTTGAACTGACTTCATCTAGTGTTGCTGCTTCATTGGCTTAGTCATCTTTAATACGAACAATTGCAGTGTAATTCTGAGTCTTGTTTTATCTCATGTTACGCATAAACAAAACAGGAATATTGTTTACATTAGAAGATATTACAAGACAGAGAAATACATTTTTAGTGTATTCTTCGAAAATACAAATGTAGAGATGATTTTTCACTACATGAAGTATGTTTTTATGTTTGTTTGGGTATAAATTCAACAAAGCAAATATGATCATATTACTATAAACTAGCGCATGTTGCAATATATATCAAACTAACTATAAATTTCTATAATTCATTAGCCCGACACGAACTTCTTCAAAACGTATCTTAAATAAGCATTATAATAATCGTGATCTTTACTCTATAAACGTTTTATTCGCTATTTGAAGACTGATGTCATACTCCAAAGAAACGAAAAGCGTGCAGTAGCGCAATTTGAATCACATTTTATCATATCGTTTTATGTGACATGATTTCCCCCAAAATGTTCCCAAATTGTACGTCTTGTACCTCAAAATTTTACTTATTTCATAAAATAACATAATTTATATATTTACGCTGGTAAGTTACATACACCAATAACTTCTATCACTTGTTTCAGAAAAAAAACGATCAGAGATGAAATATGACAAGCGAAGGGAATGTTCCGTACATGTTAGTTATAAATCTAATATTCTTGATAGGGCCAAGTAAGCAATTCATTTAGAACTAGAAAGTCATTTACGACAAACAAAACGGTAATTTTGAGTCGAAAATTTGTATGTATGATATACGTTCGTGTAGAACCATTTGGGCTAGACTAATATACTGGTTTGTTCTAGTGTAGCGCTTTATGGCGTCCCAATGTTTTGTAATCGCTCATTTTGAGTTAAATGTATCCATATAAAAGGGAAGGTATCTCTGTCTTGATCTACATAAAGCGCAACAATAAAATGACAAGATAGCGCCATTTGTAATGGTCATATCACGAAAATGAATAGTTTTACGTTACCTTCGCGTTAGTTGTGTTAGACATAAATGTATGGAACTTGGAATCTGACAAAGAAAGTCGGACCATCAATGTTTACTCATGTAACATTTATTGTCATGACATAGCTTTTCCAGGCACGGACAATCTACTACGAAATATGACAGATAAAAACTAACCACGTTGACTTAAGTTGCAACGAATCCATCGAATGCAAATCCGAAAACGAAATTCCATATTTAAGTTGAAGGGCGTACTCGCCCACGAAAGCGAACACTATATGCAACAGCAAAACATTAAACAACTTAAAACTGTGAAACTCCAGAAATTTTATGTCAGAAATGACAATGGTTTTCTCACCATTAGATGTTTATTGTAAAAATTATTTTAAGGTGTTAAAGCAAATCAGCAAAATGGTGTTTATGGCGTACAAATATTCACACATTTAAATTACTATTCTGGTGAATGTTGCAGGAAGAGGGAAATATATATAGTTCATATTTGTTCGTTCTTTTACATGGTAACTCTATATGTGCTAGGATTTTAAGCTTTTAACATGTGTCATGTATGACATGTTAAACGTTTTTTTGTCCAGGTTCAGAAGAAATTTGAGAACGGAAGCTGTTTAAAATCAATAAAATTTAATATAGTTGCCGCATATTTTTTTCGGCGCAGCCATACTAATATGGTTTTGCTTTTTTATATCAATTTTGTGTAATCCATTTTGGATCTGGAGCGACCAGCAATCGTAAAATCTCGGCATTCTTTTATGTTGCACAACAAATCTTAACATTCAACTTAACCGACCATCTTTTTTCAATATATCTCTTGTTAGTGCACCGCACTTTACTCTACTTTTATTTAGCTTTGCCGAGTGAATAAATGCACATTAGTTTTTAGAGTTTTCCATATGAATATAAACAAGGCAGTACATGTGTAATATATAAGTTCGGCAAATATGGTCTTTATATTCTATTCTCTATGGAATATCACCAACTATATGACTGTTTATTTACTCCATTGCTCAGATAAGGTAAGATATCGTGAACAAATTAATGGTGCAATTTGTACTTTTACAAACAGTTAACTACTCGACAACTTTCACAAAAAAATATGCTTTACAAAATCAGTTACTGAAACTCAACGCGTTGAGCGTTCTTAAGCAAATACTCAACCAAAATAATGTCTAATTTAGTAAAAGTTCACTGCAATCAATTCGAATTCAAATAGGTATGAAATGCAACATTGTTTTGTTCGACAATTCAAAAAATGTTCTATCACACAAATCGTACTTAGGTGCAATGCCGTTTATCAACTAGATACGCCCGGGAATTGCAATGTTCCTACAATTAATTCCTACTTAAAAATGCTTAAGGAAGAATGTTAAGGCATCAATTATGCATAAACAGGAATATTAACTATCTGTGAAACGTACATTTCACATCGAACCCACTTGTATCGCACTAAAGGTCGTTGACATTGAAAGGAGAATCAATTAATGTTGAAGATGTTCAAGAGGCCAATAACGTACGTTCTTTTTCTTATTGGTATTATCGTCAAACGGGGGAGGAAAAATTAAGTAAAGTAAGAATGCTGCCAACTTCATATGCCCCAATCTGTGATTAACAGTATTAACCTGACAGTTATTGTGGTTTAACAAGGAACTTTGACATCTGATAGACATTATAAAATGAAAGGCTAGTGTTTACCATGTTTCCTTGCCATGTCACAAAAACACCATTATTTTCGTTCTCTTTTTGGTTGAAATCATGTAATCGTTTTGACAAAGAATAACAGAAAAATAGAGATTGTTATGTTGTAGAACACTAATTTAAACAAAACAAGTACCACATATCCAGGGCCCGTATACACAGACTTTTAATATTGAATCTCAGACTAAGACTTATATTAATTTTGTTATTATTACACACTATTTTGATAAAACATGGCACTGTGTGTATAGTGAGTAACAAGAAATATTCATGCAAAATTTTATCCGTTTGAATATAATGAAAACGAAATGCTTGTAACGTTAACTTTTGCAATTTTAAAGTCTAAGTCTGAGATTCAGTCTTAAAACGTTAGTGAATACGGGCCGAGGTATATTCAATTATACAGTATATTAGAAAACGTGATAGTGAATTGACTGCGGTGTCGGCCATTTTATCAGTACAAAGTGGGTTTAAACCTCAACTAAACCTCCATAATAGTACCATTGGTTTGAATCTAACCTGATAATGCAGCTGATTAATTTCACATGTTCAACGTTTTTGTATAGAAGCACATTTTCATAGATCGACATCATATCAATGACATTGCTTACAAAGTAGCATTTGGCAAGCATGCCGCGAAAACATTGTACACCATATAATCCATTTCTTATTTGAAGAAAATTGAGGTTTATGTTCCTTCCTATAGGCATGAAATATGCTCCACGTTACCGAATGGTTTGTGAAAACATATGAAATATCTGAAAACGGATGTTTGAGATTAATTTTGCAAAACATTTTTCTATCTTGAAGACGGCAGAGCGGTTTGTAGATCAATGAACAAAGAAACAAAAACCGATGAAGGAATTGCATTTAATGAAACGTAGTAAATTGAACCGTTTTGGGGGTAAATTGAATATTTTGGAAATTATTATGGTTTCTGTTATTGACGTATCTCGCAAATTAGATTGAAGAAAACATCCTTCATTTTATTTTTGTTGTTTTGTCGCAATTAAAACTCGTCGCTCATGTTCAAGACAAATGTCACTTTTGTGTATTCGTGTTAGTAGAGACGATCTTATGCATTGCGACTTTACGAAAAAGAACAACCACTAATATCGTTCACACGCATTTATGAAAACTATATAACAAAATTATAAACTACTTCCAAACGGTAGTAACTCTCTTGAAACTAAACGATCAAGCGTTTCAGAACTGTTATCTGGAATTCAACCACACCAATTACACAATACGTTTACACACATATTAAAACGTTGCAAATTGTAGCATTTTCTTACATTGTAGGCATCTGACACACAATGCTTTTTGGCTTGTTATAGAGTAATGATATTTATACCGAAACATTTACACAACGAGGTGATGGTGTGAGAAAGCCACACTAAGACTATTTTATTTATCAGACGTCAAACAAATCACCAAGACAAACCGAACGACCCTGTTTAATTTTTGCGGGCGAGAAAATGACTACACTGAACAAAATTTCTAAACGTCCACTAGGTACATAGTCGAAATATAAGAACAGAAACAAATGTACACATTTGCGCCTATTGAAGACGGGCAGCCCGAAATATTAATAAAAATTGGTAAATTTGAATCGATAAATTAATTTATGAAGTTAGTCATATCTGTTGAACTAGACTGCCAGCTTCAATCATACCGACGGCCCTGGCGCGTTCTTCGGTCGTCTTTGACGGCATCTTTTTTGTTTTTCGTGTTGGACATACAACGTGGATTGCATTTAAATGCAATTTACCGTTCACTACATAATACACGTGATCCTCGTGCCAAAAGTTGAAAATCGTACTCACCGTCACGTGTGTTCAACCATGACAATAAAAAGGTATTTTTTGTGAAAGTCGATAGAGTACTATGTATAATACTAGAATGCCAAATTTTAAGTCCGCTTATTAAACCGTTTTCTTAAATTTGTATTTTATTACATGGACGTTTAGAAAATGTGTTCAGTGTATATTAATATAAATAGAACATATGTCTAGTTTGAAAATGTAGGTCATTCTAAATGCAGCTATTACCAATACAATGTTTGTCTATGACTTGGAGGCAAAAGTAATATTCATCACTACTTGATCATGTCAGCATTAATTACACACTAGAGCTTTATGTCTGGAACAATTCTGCCTTCACAGATCTTCCTGAACCAAGTACAATTGTAATTTACATCTATAAACGTGCCCGAAATGTTCAATGAAGATGTAACATTGACACGGACAAATTACATGATAATAGTACTGGACACACGGTCCTGATCTGTCAGACACAGCTGGTAATTGGATACAAAGAAAATGCAAATGTGACTGAAGAGTTGCCCAAGTATTAATAGGCCGGTCAGATGTGCACTACAACATTTATCCCTGTTTCCGAGGTTATCAAAACAGTGCTTCTGTCAGTGAGTATGCGGTTGACAACACAGTCTAGGCAATGCCAAGTAATTTCATTTCACATTTTGTCAGGTATTACAATGCAATGATTATATTTCATTAGAGTATAATATACTTATCTCACATAAGTACATCAACATATATCGTACGTTGTTTTTTGACGATATATCGATCAATTACTGTTTTCACGCCTTAATTGCCAATTGACGGACAACCCTTATTGGCTACAAGCAACAACTTTTCATTCTATTCAATTTAGCACCATACAAAGACACCCGCCTGGCACGAACAACAATGAAATGCCACTATCTTGTGCAAATTTATTGTTTTTAGATGTAATAGTCTATGCTAGACATTTTGTCTAGCATCCAGTCCAATAATAATTGTATAAACTGTTACTTGTCCGAGTAATTGTTTGATTCACAGATAGTTCTTTATTTCGGCATTGCACATAGTTCTGTCGGTATTTGTTTGCAATTATTGAGTGCCATTACAGGGAATATTTGCATGTGTTATCTAAAATAACCATCTGAACATACCAATGTCGTGTAAGCTTGTCATTTAGGATAATTTTGTATGGATTAGCATCAACGTGGTATGATTTTGACAAGTTTGCAAATTATCTGTCACAAATATGTGTTCTGAAATCCAGATGACACTTCGTTGAATATAGATGACATAAAGTGTATTGCCTAATAAGACAACGTTCTTAGAGAACATGGAACGGCGTACAATCCCTTGGTTGATAAAGAAAGTACCCAATAAGAAACATATAAACAGTAACTTCTAACTTCGCGACGCAAACTATTTCTTTGGCATGTTTGTGCTTATAACGCAAACTGATAATGTTTTAACTTAATTTAGTTTGACAAGTAAGTCTAGACCTAATTCAAAATGTCCTTATTGCTCTTTGAAATAATGTTCAGGAGCATGACTGAACAGAACTGAAAGCTCTTTACACATGTCCTTACATTTTATGCTAGTACATCAATACACATGTATTTGTTAACAACTTTTCAGATCATATAACTGATACTATACCTACATTAATATATACTATACAAATATTACTTATCTATATGTCTTGAAATGAAATAGAATAAAACTTATACGGTTAATGCCAATGTATGTTATGATTCGGCGCCTTTAACTTACAACATGCTTTAATTGGACACATATTTATCTAACAACATTAAATCCATAGCAGTTTCTTTTATTTTCCGCGTGAGATTCATTCTCCCAATACACCAGTCCTTTTTCTGACTTCCAAATGTAATTTGTCGATAGTTTAATTACTTCGGCTTTTAAATTGAATAATTTTCTGAAATAATGAAAAAAAAATATTTAATTGAATTCGTATAATCAAAACTGCGAAAACGTTCCGGTGACACGCACATTTCGTTTTCGTCATTTCTGTGTAGACGAACTTATTTTGAAAAAGAAGAATGAACTTGTTGTAACTGTTGTTAATCATTTAACAAGCGGGAGATACTTATGACAGCAATTAGTACTAAATCTGTTTTGTATCATTCTGTTTGTACATTTCAATGTCCCTTGTGATTTTGAGGTCACTGAACTTGTGACTGTATGCGGCTTTACCTGCTCGACTTTAATTATTCCACTTCTGCAGAAAGCAAGGAACCATAGTCAGCATTATATCATTCACAGAGACAGAGACAAGTTGTTGGCGTATGTTAAACAAAAATAGCCAAAATACTTGATTTCAAAGTTCAAACAATAAAAAATCATACAAAGGTAAATAATGTGTTCGCAGGCAAGCCTGTTTGCTCCTTTAACAAAAATAGCCAAAATGTTTGATTTCAAAGTTTACACAATAAAGATGAACACAAACGTAAATATATGTGCTAGCACGAAACCATGTTTGCTCCCTTAACAAAAATAGCCACAAAGTTTGATTTCAAAGTTCACACAATAAATATTTACGCAAAGGAAAATATCTGTGTTTGCATGCAAGACTGTTTGCTCTGTTACACGGCATCATTCATCTCTTAATCATACGAAAACATGAAACAGAATCCTCAGTACATTTAATCAGATTTCAGCTAATCTTATTAATGATAATTAGAATGTGTTTGACATTTAAATTGCAATTATAAGTCACTAGAAAATTAAATCTAATTCTTTTTAATTAAAATCCCTTGTTGGTGCACTGCCAATAACCAAAATGAGTAAAACAATTACCCGTTCTCGGAGGAAGCAGAGAAACTATGATTCTGTAACTTTCAAGTGTTGTTGAAATATAGCATTTGCTTAACTGCTTAGTGAAAACTTACAAAAACCGAATCGAAGTCATGAAAATCTCATTTACATAATTGGTGTTTCTAATCTAACGTTCAGAAGTTACTTTGTGGTTCAAACAACGTGTTGTTTGACAATATACATTTGTAACTCAATCATGGTCCAGCACTGCTGCTGATAGTAAAGGAAAAATTAAGTTGTTACAGAAAACGCAACCTACACAAGACAATGCTTCCCCACACAGATCGCATGAAAACACCAACCTACGAAACATAGGGAGTTTAATTGTCTGTTGACTACCAAAAACCCCACTGAAAATTTGAACGGGGACAACAAGGGAGGAAGAGATGGAATTGATGAAATACTAGTACACCACAGAACAAGCTAAGAAAATATGTGGCAACGGGCATAAAGTAGGGGAGAACACGAATATTATATTAAGTCAAGGTACTGCACATAGGGTATGGGGAAGCCCAACCGGATACCCAGGGCGAACACTCGACTGCCAATATAGACCGTCGTAGGTTCGATGCCTGAACGAGGCGTATCTTCTCTAGAGTCGTTTGTCCTTCGTCTCTGATTCATGTTTGGAAAGTTGTGAAGGAGCATGATAGTACTGGTTGGTTACCCAGGACCACTGGTTAGGTAAACTAACCGTCTAATGTAGCTTCAATACGCTAACGCTTGCAAATAGCTGTAAAATACATTTATTGTAAAACCTCAATTCTCGAATGCGAACTACTTCTTTAGCAATACATGTTTACTTGTACATTACCTAGACCTCTACAACCATATCACTCAAGACTACAGTGTGTAGGAATGCAAATTGGATGTTACAACACAAATGCACAGAAATCAAAGAAATTAATACTTTAATTTGCGCGATATGGAAGACGAATAAATGAATGTTTCGGTGAATTAAGAAAAAAAGTACGTGTAAAAATTCTGACAATTAAATAATCAAACGGTTTCAGTCCACTTATGTGATAGCTGAAGTAAAAAAATGTACGCAATCAATTATGCAGTAAATCTACTTATAAAGACAAAAATGCATTACAATAGAATTATATCAAGAATATACAGGTAAAAATACTGCAATATGAGAATGTTTCCTAGTGTCTTTATTACATGCCGCACATCTGATGATACTAATCATTAACCCTGATGCGAAATAACGTCGCGTCTCTGATGCTACATCCCGGATCAACAAGTACGTGGAATGGAATTTAGTCATTTTGACACATGGAAGAAAGTATTTTCCCCTTAATATAGCTTCGCCACGAACTAAACGATCAAATTGACGGCAATTACCTCTCTGTTCAACTAAAGTCATAAGCTAGCGGAATCATTTACCTAATTCAATACAAGACCCTTCATGTGATTTGTGTTTCCAAAATAAACCATACAAATTGCAAACCTGATAAAACAAAACATTGAACTCAACGGTTGAGCAATGAAATCAAAGACAAATTTGACAGTGATATTTGGAAACTCGGTTACGTCAATGTAAGATTATTGTTTATGTTATTTACGTGTTTCAAGAATCAGACCAACAGTGACACCGATCCATTTTGTTTAATTAGTCTCTCCAAAATGCTTGTATGAAAATAGTCTCTTGTATTTACGATCGAACATTGAGATCTCCTAGCTATTTTTGAAAAGACTTAAGCAGTCTTTATTGTAGAAGACAAACTGCCAAGTTCTATTAACTTTTAATCAAAAAGAGATTTTGGATGTAGTTTCGTTTTTAAAATGAATAGAGAAGTCAAACAGCAAATGCCTTATACAACGTGCATAGTCACACTTAAAGCACAAGCACATAAGGATAAAATGCTAACTGTTGTGTTTCTACTATCATTTCTGAAAATGGATTTGAAAACACGAATGCTGTTCTGATTTTACGATATCAACACTATTACATATTATATATAGAATGATTCTAAGAAGTGCGTAACATGGAACACCGTTTCGCTGCGTATCAAGTATAGTATAAATAAAATACACAATAGAAAAAACTAAATACTAAAATACTCAATAAATATTGCTGAAGACGAGCAAGAAATGCCACACACAATGACACATCCACCCCGAAAGCGCAAGGAGACACGTAAAAGATGTGGACAGAGTCAACTTGGTAGTTTAAACAAACAGCATATCATGTGCCACGTAGCTGGTGTTTTAAAGAGGTCAATGTGGCATCAACCTACAAACGACTTCATTATGAAAACCTCATAGATTATCAATGTCATTAACTTGTCACCTTAGTGACAAATCGAATTACTTGATTATTAAGAAGCCAACCCTGCACAAATAATACAGATCTATTTCGGAAGAAAACGATTTTTACGACATTTGAATCAATTTCCCCCGACATGCATTTTGAGAAAACTTTTCGTAGATCCGATTTACAGTAATAGGATAATGTGTTCTAGGTTAGGAGAATGTCAACAAAATAAAACAACATTGATCTCTCAAATTACGCATTCTTTGTCAAAGAAAGAAAAGAACTTCCTCGTGATAACAATTTTGAACATTCGTATCACTACTACAGTGCCTTTATGCGACAATTTTCAAAGTTTCATTCTAAAGCATATTCCTGAATGCAAGTAGAAATGTTTATGTATGAAGCCTTTTAATACTTAATTGAACAGAAAATACATAATTAAAATATTCAGAAGAATGAAGAGAACAATAAAAAGTCTTCGTATAATTTACAACAACAATTAGGAGTAAATTAAACGCAAATGTTGACATTACAACCAATTAGGTGTAGAAACATGTGTTTCAACAAAATGATGAACGCCGTTTTATGAGCGAATACATAATTACAAACGTGTTTAATGAGAAATGTGCCGTTTTTTACTCTCTTACGAAATGGCAAACATGTAGCGACAATATAGCTTCATAAAGCGGCACTAAAATGGTTTTTAATTAACTTTACGAAACAAGAACACAATAACAATAATTAATGTATCTGGCAATGCCATTGATGTGAATCATGCACCTCGTCATGAAATAATTGCGGAAACAAATAAACATATTTGTAAAAATACTTTTAAAACAAATATTTCAATGAGTCGAAATACGCTCAATACTAAACTTGCAATAGGTTCATACTGGAACTTGATAAAATAATCAGATGTATAAGATAAATATATGTTGCAAAGTAATCTTCCGTTTCGCTTTTTGTCGATTCTAACCATTTTACAGCTTCTAGCCGCAATAAGTATATTTCCGAACTGATGAAAATTTAGAAAACAGACTAAAAAAAATAATGCAATCTTCCAAGGCGTGTAAAATATGTTATGTGTAGGAATTCGTCTGCGCAAGATTCAAGTATGCATAGCTGTTCTAACAAATGTAATGGTCTGTTTGATCATGCCCGTGAACAATTTTCAATAGAATGTTATACGATTGTTGCATGTTCGCATGCAATTATGAAATCTCAATGAAATATTCATATCTCACACACGTTTCAGGCGTCAAAATGCAATTGCAGAAAACATGTTTGAAATCTGCAGCGCATGAAGCTTCCCGTTAGCTGTGGTAAAATATAAAAATCAACTTACCATGATTAAGTATTCATGACCTTATGTAATACAACACCTTTCATTCTTTTGTCAGTGAATTAGCCAGAAAAAATATTTTACAGACTATGGTTACACGTTATAAGTTGCTTAATATGTCAGTTAGGGAAATTCTCGAAGTCCCATGAGAAAGAAACTGAACGATACAGTTTTGTCTATCCGAATATCAATGCATTACATAGGCTAATGGTGACTATGAATTTTGAAGATATTCGCCAAATTATTTTATCAAAGCTATTCCAAAGCGCAATTAAGGATATTTTATCTTTGTATTACGCTTATAATTGAGTAGACATCATCTGTAAGCACTCTGAATGTACGCTTTCACAAGTATGGGTGTTAGAAAAGTTCGCTAAATCATGCAACCAACATTTAAAACGGTTAGGAACATTAATACGCTCCCGTCAATATTGATTATTCGAGTAAAATGCTAGAATTTACCACCGTTTATTTGTTGGTGTTAGCAAGTCACAATGTTGATTCACCTACTCAATTAACCTTAACAGCGCACTACGCAATTAAGCGATCAATTTTGTAAGCGCATATTCATCAACTTAAATACAATTTTCCTCATTTTGTAATTTCTCAAAAAGAAGTTTATTTTTTCTCCTGGGATTTATTTTAACTTATGATCGCACCGTTGTAATCAAATAAAGTCAATTTATTAAATCCCCTCTGAGAATCGAATATTCTCTAAATGAACTAGCAGACTTCGCAACTGAGTTTCTACATCACACTGGTGATTATATGAGTATGTGTACAAGATTGTTATATAAGACCTTGGCAATACCTTGGCAAAGTGGATTATATTCAGTTTCAATTATTACACTGCATGTTAAGCAGACGATCTTTTAATATCAACACTAAAACTAAGCTTATTCTTACCAGAACATTTTTAAAACTGTTATTTTGCAAGGTATGTTCATGCTGTGATTTTAATATTTAGATTTTTTTAAATGAAAGGGGCTGTGAATAGTTAGTTCTACTTCAATCACATGACGAGACTATGGAATACAACCAATCAAATTAGAAAACTAAGTACATTAAATATTACTAATTGGGTCGTGGTACAAACATAAATATGTTTGAATACTAACATTTGCCATTTGGTTAGATCCAGCAAAATCTGGAAACACTGCGACGTTAACGTAAACAAAGTATTAACAAACAAAATCAAGATATATTGCACATACAATTTAGGGAGTTTCAGGTTGATAAATTCGTCATTCATGTCTAGTGTAATAAAAGTAAAGAAGCTTCTGTGTCTACTGGCCGCACAATTTATTCAATGTACTTTGAAGTATGTTTTTAACAATTTTTCCGATGAACAGGCATTTGTTTAGAGGTGTTTATTGTATACTCGAGATCATAAAGCTATTTTACAAACGCTGCTATCTTAAAGTGTAATACGCCGAGTCTGGGTTTAGAGGTCATGAAACTAATGCTCCATAAGCTCATAGTAGATATTTAATGTTTTATTTCATTTTTTTTTCACACCATTGAAAGTAACAACAAATGTATGAATTCTACCCAATTCATGATAACACTGTAAAACAATAATAAAATAGCATTAGGCAAAAACAAAAATACATTAAATTCAAGTAGGGGCTTTTTGTGTGGTATCTAATTTTGTTTTAAGTTATAGCAAATCAAAAGTTGTATCAGAGGTTTCATCAAGTGTAAATATGATATGACCCTTCAGTATTATGAAGATATTTTCAGTGCAGCCGTACTAACATGACTTATTTGCATATCAGTGTTATGTAAACCAATCAAATCTTACGTTAACCACTAAACCAAAGTCTCTTCAACCGAACAACGGTTGTTACTATGATACGGATTGGTTAACCGTTCGATATGGGGTACGTTATCTTACCGAAATCCACTGAATTGCCACGATGACAATAACTAACTTACGGACACAATGTAGAAACTTACCTATGAGAGGAATGGACTCTGCCGCCTTCGGCGTTGATTCAGATAGTAACAGCAGCAAGACGAAGAACGCCACAAAAATATTCATTCCTGAAATATATTCACAACTTAATTCTGTTCTCAATATCAGGTCAATAAAGCACATTGTACGTTAATTAATGTCCAAAATAGATATGTTCGTGTTAATGTAACAATACGTGCGCCTAAATATACGATAACAAATAAAGTTTATTTTAGAACAGAGAATTAACAGTCATTAATTATGATCCAAATGTGTTTTTTTTTCTTCATATCTCCATGTTGTTAATACATGCTTAACATTACTTGGAATACTTACATATAATAATTACAGAAGCAATAACAATTCATTATATGGAATTCGTTCATTATATATAAGTTTATAAAGCATGCAAAATGTGCATTTATTGAAATATGTATATATAGTGCTCTTTTTATATTCAACGTGTGATGGTTCTACTGGCGAGCGAGGGGTTGTGACAAACAAACTTAGGTACAACTAAATGCACAAAGAAAGGGAAAACAATATAAGAAGTAATAATGGAACAAACAAGTATTACTGATTATAAAAAGCCGTGGAAAAATATGCTATACAATATACTAAACCAGCAAATGTGACAGGTTTTCAAAGAAGGGAAACATAAAAGCAAGGACAATTAAAATTTGAATGATGCCATTTTGTCAAATGCTTCTGTGATATCTCAATTCAAATGATTGCAAGTATTGCGTTTTCTTATTGACACTAATTAATTCCATTTTGCAATTGCAAACTAATATCTTGCCAGTGACTGTGCACTATCTTACACAATATGACGTGTTTATGCGGAGAACGGTGATAATCCAAAGTCCGTGGTGTTAGGAGCATTGCTCCGTACCGCAATGTTATAAATAATGATCAGCCTCTCTCAGCAAAAGCTATAACAAAGGCAAGCATTGTTATCAAGCACTGTGTATGCTGCTCTTACAGTTTGTTAATTGAGTTTTAACATATTGCAGATAAGATATAGCGCATGAGAGCGACGACAATTTACTTACCAAGGCTAAGTTTGGCAGGTGCTTCGGGAGGAACCCAGAATATCACTAATGTTAAACAAGTCAATAACGCACAAGGCATGATTAAAATAATAGTGTAGAAGGCCACTCGTCGTTTGACAGTCAAATGGAATTTCAAATCTAAATAAGGCACATTTTTGCAGCATTCGTATATCTTAACATTCCTTTCACCACGATTACTTAAAATATCCCATTCGTTACTTTTAATGTAGTCATCAACCATAAAACGGGTGGTATTCTGAAAAAACTGAAGATCTAGGTATGTGCCATCATGTGTCCATGATCCAAATTGAAGATAGCAGGTCTGGGTGTCGAATGGGAAGTATTTTGTTTCAAATCCGCAAGAACTTCTCAGGATGGCTTGTGGCATCCACACAATATTCCCGCTAGAGTAAACATTGACGAGGGCTGGTCTCTGTTCACGTAGTCTTTCGTCGGCGCTAGAAGTCGGGCAGAAGAAAATCATAATCAGCATTGAACTGACTAGATTGATCTTTGAATTTCAGAGATAAAACGTGATATGCTTGAATCATTTTCAGCAACATAAAACACAAAGCTACAAACTTTCCAAGTGAAAATTACAAGAATTAGTTTTGTTTAGGAACTGTTACCTGAGACAAACCCGGGAACAATAAAACATATATGTTACCAACTGGCGTATTGATATGTTGCAACAATGAGAGAGTTTACAAAACAGGAATTTGAAAGTCAACGAGTAAAGCCAAGTGCATGACAGATTATGTGAAAAGACGAGGCAGTTATGTTTTAGCTCGAAATGCGTGCTCAGATTCGTATATAAAAAGTGTCAGACAATTTTGAAATGAGTGATATTTCCATGCATTTTCCTTATACAAGGACTAAATTTAAGAAATACTTATTTTGTATAACAAACCAATGATCTTGTCTCAGTGCTAAATTTCGTTTATTGTTAAATTGCCCTAACTAGATTGCTGGAGAAACAAGGGAAGTTATTATACGTAATATAATAGAAATCAACACCAAAAATCAGACATATCATAATAGTTCCGAATAAGATATACTTGTGCACAGTTTGTTAGTAAAACAAGGGTTTATTTACATTACAAATGGATCCTTTCCAAACACGCCACATTTATTAAAAATTCAGACAAACACCTAGTACGTTAACCTCTCACCTTAAGAATGGAGAAATAAAAATGAATAACTTTGTCATAAATGATGTTTTTCTGCTATTCATTCTCGGACACCATACATTTTAACATTACCATGGAGAATTGGATGTATATTCTGTATCAGCCAACAGGGGAGTTGCAACGCCAGACGGTATAAACTTGTCATTACACGGAACAAAAATACGGGAAGACATGTCGGCCCTTTGGGAAAATATTTTCTCCAGTCTTAATGCCTAAATTCAAATATTCTTGCGCCTATTATTTGATCAACTGCAGTACGCGATATGTCAGGACAGAAACGTTGCAAGAAAATAATAATGTGTTACTTGTGGAAGACAATTACCTATACAATGACTTTCAACACGAAAAAAGCAATCTTATATTATGTTGTGTGAGAGAATTACCATGCAAGAATAGGTTTGAAGCTAAGCATTTACGTCTGCAAACATTGCTTTGAGAAGATTACATGATAGCCCCTATTAAAATACGAAACGTGAAATGCCGTTCGTGTTGAATGTTAAACTCTCGAGTGTGCCAACGAAATCTTTTATGTGATAAAGTGAACTGCGTTATAAAATGCACACATCGCATTTACAAAACACGTGGTGATGTTGGTAACGCGTGACAAACGTGTAAACACGTGCACAAAACAATGCTGAACAAGAAACATTCAACTGTGATTGGACACGATTTTCTTATTCAAGGCGAACGTCAATATTCATCATCTTCAGACAGCGTGTGTAATCGAAGTCCCTGTGCATCCATTTGATCCATTCGCTTGTTCCGCTCAGAGAAAATCCAAGGATTTGTCGATTCGGCACATTCAATTTTGCCTTTCTTTTCACTATTTTACACTCAAATATTGTTCTTCAAAAACTTGATATATTCATGAAAGTTAACTTTTATAACTTAATTCCTGAACCAAAATGTACCAAAACAGACGGCTAATGGAACTTAAATAAAACTAAAAAGACATACAGAGACAGAAAAAGAAGTGGACAAAATTATAGCGAAAGGCAGAAAGAGGAGAAAGATACAACGAGTAGAAAACTCAAGTAAGGAAGACAAGTGTAGACGTTTATATGAATATGTAACCATTACTATCTTTTCTTGTATAATGATTTTTTTAAATGCAGTATTAAATGGGTCTAAGTATTTCTCAAGATTCAGAAAAGTTACGTTTGACTAAACATACAGTACGAAGGAGTGATTAGCTTACTACAATACAGTAAAACCTCACTTAAAGACCATCTAATTAATAAGACCACCTCAAAATTAGGAACACAATCTTCAAGTCCATTGTCACTGTTTTGCTTTTAATTCAACCTCAATATTAAGACCACCTCAAATTAAGACTAGTTTTCAATGGTCATAAGGATGGTTTTCTTATTAAGGTTTTACTGTATATAATTTTCACGATTTTTTGCGATAATTTTGGGATATGTCGAAACTGCAATGATTTAAAATAACATGCTGAGCCAAACATCTTGACAAGTATATAATGATTTAGTTTACCATACATGGAAAGAGGACATCTCATATGATTATAAATATAATATATAAATAAATATATATATATATGTGTGTGTGTTAGTTATGGTTCCATTCCAATAATGGAGAACTACTGACAATAACAACATGCAGAAACTAAGTCCAAATTTCGAAACAAATAAGGAAAAAGAGGAAGGAGAAAGTAAACAAAATTACATGCAGTTAACTAAAACATTCAGTAATTTACAGGAAAGTTGTTTCGTGATGCCAGGCCAGGTTTTGGATCTAAATAAATACGTTATTATACTACCAACTACAGGATATATGAAAATATACAAGCTGTTAAATCTTTTAGCTGATGTTATGTATTGTCATTGAATTCTCTTTAAAATACATACTACCAATAAGAATTTCCAAATGGGCCAAACTTAATGGGCGCGATTATTGGTATACGTGTAAACAACCACCAATGCACCACTTACCCAACTGCAGTTTCGCCGGTGATTCCGGAGGGACCCAAAATATTACCAACGTTAAACAAGATAACAATGCACAAGGCAGGAGAATGATGAAACTATAAAAAGCTGTCTTCCTTTGTAAGTGAATGAAAAATTTCAGGTCTAGATAAGGCACGCCGGCGCAGCATTCGTAATATTTCACGTTCCGTTCTCCACGATTCCCTATCAGTTTCCACTCGTTTCCTTCAATGAAATCCTCTACCATAAACTGTTCACTGCCTAAAAAGAACTGAAGATCCATTTTTGTGCCATCATGTGTCCAGGACCCAAACTTCAAAGGGCATTCGGTTTCATCAAATGGGAAAAATTTTGACTTGAAAGCGCATGTACTTCTGAGTATAGCTTGTGGCATCCACAATATCATACCATCATTGAACACGTTCACAAGTGCCGGTCGTTGCTCGGTAAGACGTGAATCTGCACTACAAACCCAAAAATATATTTATCATTTCTATTAAAGATTTTTACATGCGTAAACTCGAATTGAACAGAAACGGAAATAAGTGATTTAGTGTGTTGACTTATTTTGCGTAGCGTTGATTCACTAGAATAATATTTTGAACCTCCTGGAGAACCCTTCCGCTGGTCATCGAGGTACCTGTGCCTTTATACACTAGAATTCACAATTGCCGAATCACAGTTGTATTATGAATATGTCTAAGAAACTTTTTGGTCAATCGAGAAAAAACAACGTAAAACTTCATTCTCATATAAGTATATAGAAGTTTGCCAAAATACCGCAGCGAAACGCTTGACAATATGGCTTTTTTCAAAAGAGTGAAGGCTACCAATGAAGAACATGCTAGGTACTTGAGTGCAGGAAATAACGTGTCGAAAACGCCTGTGAAAAACACCAACAAATATATAGATAGATATTTCTACATTGATTTATAACTTGTGAACACAGCGGACAAATACCAAAAAATGTCATCGCCTACGCAAACGCATATAGTTTACGCAATGTGTTTTTCTCTATCACGAAACATTATTTTCATCATTGTCCATACGACGAACATTCTATGGATACAATCTAGGTGGCCTACAGAGCTATTTTCAAGGGCTTCAGTTCATTCCGAGACTAGGATATGGTTATAGGTAAGTTAACAAAAATACGAGATGCTACATATTATGCTAGGCTTGGAAGCTGTGCGCTAATATCTACAAGGGATTGTGACGAAAGAAGGCTCTAGCCATCCATTTTTACAACACTGCATTTAAAGTAGGCGAGGTTATTCTGTTATTTATGTAAATTTGAGCTAGCTACTTTATCGCACTCAGTACGCATTTAATATAAAGACAAATGTTTTATAATGCTATATATGCGATATGCATTTGTAATCGTAACAATTCGGGAGAAATCAACGATGGAATATAATGTAAAAACCTACTTGGCTCAGACTGAGACTAAATTATAGGTTACATCAAAGTGAAAACACCATGCAAATGCCTTGCAATATTTGGGTAGATGCATATAAATATAGAAGAAATCTGAAGTTGGTGAAAACACTTTACATAGTGTGCACGTTGCTCACCAAGCATGAGTTTAGCTGGCGACTCCGGAGGTACCCAGAAGATGACCAAAGTTAGGCAGGAGAGAAGGGCACATGGTAGGAGTAAGATAAAACTGTAGAATGCGGTTTTCCTCTTCAAGAGAATGTAAAACTTGAGGTCCAAATATGGTGTGTCCTTGCAGCATTCATATAGTTCCACGTTCCTTTCTGCGCGATTACCTATAAGATCCCATTCATTACCAGGAACAAAATCTTCTACAAGGAATTTCTCCTTGCCATCAAAGAACCTGAGGTCCATTTTACTCCCATCATGCGTCCAGGACCCAAACTTAAGGTGACATTCATTCTCATCAAAAGGGAAATATTTAGTGTTGAATGCACAGGTACTTCGAAGAATAGCTTGAGGTACCCAAAGGACTTTGCCGTTCGGAAACACGTTGACGAGAGCACTACGCTGCTCTTCCAAACGGGAATCAGCGCTAAACACGGTGAGGGTGATGAGAAAAATAGCTTGGTGTCACAATTAGTACAACATACATAATACATGAAACACATACAATGAAATACAATATAATTTAAACACATTATCAGATTAATAAACAAAGAAAACTTTACATTCCGGCATGGTGAAAGTTTTTTTAAAAACTTATATGCTGTTAATTAAAGAAAACCAATTAATAAACAATTTCTATTTTATTTGTTTGTGCCTGGTGTAAGCAGCGTGCATAATATATATGAACATTAGGAAACCAGAGTGGATAGAATAAGCAGAGTCAGAGTTGCAGTTCATGAGTAGATTTGAGAATGGGTCCTATCATGGTAGTCATTGATAACGGCATTTTACTAAATATTAAATTAAATACACAATTCATCATTGATTGAATTTTTTTTAATTAGTGTTCGATTTCACACAACGTATTGAAACCGCTGTTACGTCACATGTCAACATTCTAAAGTTCATATCATTGCATCAAATAAATAAATGATAAGTTTAAACAATATTTACCATAGCATCTGTTTTGTCATTCATCTTTGAATAAAATACAATAGGTATGTCTAAATGCGCCGACTTCAGACCATGCAGGATTAAATTTATAACAACCAATTACATCAATAAAGAAACAACGAATTCCAGATTCATCATTTAAATTGATGTTGTCATTTTACGGAATTATGCGGATACGAGAACATAGTACTTACAAATTATATAACACAATATCAGGAATCCAGACGCTCTCTGGGGGTACCATTATTTTTTGTAAGCCGTCAAATTTTCCTGGGTCCCATTTCAGCAGCGCGTCTTGCCATTGCTGAAATTATACAAAAGAGAAGAAAACGGTTTGAGTTTTTTCAGTTTATCACATTTTTCTTCTTTTCAATTATTCTATAATTCATACCCATAATGGATGGTCAGTCAGTGTCCACGATATTGTCATAAATGTATGTTAAAACAGCCCGATGTGTGTCGACTCGATTGACCTTCATCGCTTTATTAACAAAACCCGTAAATTCATGCCTCTGGTAATAGAAAATAACACAAGTATGGCAAGACAAAATGCAGAAACGTTGAAAAGTACAGCAAATCCAAAAGTAGTATTCAAATTAGCATTGTTCATAGAACAGCTTATGAATTGGTAGACTTATTATTCACTGTAGACAAACATACACTATAAACTAGAATACGCCACACAACTATTCTATTCTTTTGAAACCATTGTACTATATTGACATGTATTTTTGGCCGGCGGCCTTTATCTACTAAATAAACTTGACTTGACTTGTCTAGACTTGAATAAAAAATCATTCAATTATATTACAAGACTATATGATCTAAAGAAAATTATTGAAAACAAATACGGAAGTCGAGCGACTAATTCTGCAAACAAAGCGCTCAGCCACCGCAAAAACACAATGATGGATAAAAATACATAAATACATACGTAAACAAAGGCACAAAGGGCACTAAGAAAAGTGCTTATTGAAACAAGTACCAACTCACAATTAGAAAGGAGGTAACCAGTCATACCTTAGAGGTATTGATTTACAGGTGAATCTAGCAGGAACATAAAAATGTCGTTCTAAATCTACATATTAGAATAATGATATCACATCAAAAGCAGATGGCTGTATTACTACATACGAAATTCAGTTTTATCATAACATAATTTCGGTTGCGTTTTCTTTGTTATTCGGAGTAGCATGAAGAAAGACGAATTAATATAACAGGGCATAATAACACATATTATGAATATCACTAATACAAAAAAGAAATTGAAACAGCACAGCAACGATGTATTTGGAATAAATAATTGATATACAACGATTTATCTTAGAACTAAAGTTTAAATGTGTATTTTTAAGACCCATGAAAAGAAATAGTGATACTTAGACCAGGAATGAAAGCCTCCTTAAAATCAAACAATAGATAACGGATTTCCCAAATGTATCGTTACTTGACAGCAATACGTATTACAAATTTTAGGTAACTTACTTCGAGACACTAAACCTTTCTGTCTAACGTCTGAATGACGTAAATTTGAACAATTTTGCCTCTGAGCATTCCATAGAAATGACAGATGTTCTCTATATATCTTCATTATTGCTTTGATAAACATATTAATGAAAAGCAAAAACATTCTACACCGCATTGAAATAATTAGGATCATGTAATTCATTAAATATATCTACATCAAACGATATTCCCATAATTTATAGAATTATTTTTCTTAAAGTTTCATTCAACAGGATAATATATTTACATTATATATGATATGTAAATAAAACACCTGTATAATAAATACTATACATTAGGATAGATTCCATGAAATATGATGATTATTTATTTACATAAAACAGCTGAGGGAATAGGTGAACTATTTTTAGAATCAAATGATTACATTACAGCATTTCTTACTTTATCTGATGGTTATAATTCATAAACTCTTGAAAGGTTTACAGCTTAATTAATTACAGTTCCAATAATTTCTCCTGTATTTTACGAAACTAAACGTTAAGAGCAGCCCCATCTTAAAGTGGATGTTTCATCTTCCGAATATAGAGGACAGAAAATCCAAAAACCTCTATCATCAATACAATATCATCCATAACAACTTAATTATTTTAGCATCGGTGACTAATCTAAAACTAGAAATTATCTCGGGATGAACATTAATCCAGTTTTGCTGCGTAAAATTTGATTGTGTAACACCTTCAAAGGTAAGTCTTGATTAGCAATGTAACTGAACGGAGTTAAGATGAGCGATTAGCACCGCATATCGCAATGTTACATTCATTCACAGTATATTTTATACTAATTTAATTTTTTATAGCTTAACAGTATCGTGAATCTTTCGGTTAGTGGTTGAATTCTGGATTGTTTTTGTAAACGTGAATATATATAAGTTGAGGGGGAAATGCCACCAACCAAGCACATAGTCACTCCAAATGCATGCGGAGACATACAAATATATACATATCCAATTACCAAGGGTTGCAAAGGGATACAAACATAAATGATTGGTGAAAATAAATATACCGCCATTAAACAGTCGGTGGCAAAAACACCAGTGGTAGTTTAAACCTGATTTAAGGCTACACCCAACCGCAAACTTATTTAACTGGCACACTATTAATATTGTAGCATTGTTTATGTTTTACACAACCACTTTAGTAACAATCAGCTTTAAGGAGACAATGGTAAACAATTCTGTATCAATTGAGCGCGCACACCCATGATGTCTTTACACATACAACTAACCAAAGCTAATGCCATTAAGGCATAAGAAGGGCAAGAAAGGAACAAAGATCCGAATGAGCTCATAAACCTTATAGAAATATGAATCAAATACAGAAATATCATCGTGCTTGCTTTTTTCTACCGGAAAGCAACAGTTAATGTCCAATAAATCAAAAATAATTACGTTACACCAAGAGTGCCACCTGGTGTCAGGTTTGTAATTAGATCTCATCATGACCGTTCAATACGGTCAACCCAGACCATGTTTGGCCTAGGAGAATTATGTACATTTATAAAACTAAATATTAAGATTTTGTATTCGTTTTTCGCAGTTTTGACACTATTTATATAATTAAAATGACGTTGAGCAATAAAGTTCAGCATGACATGTCCACAGAAAGTGCACAACCAGCCCAACATAAAGTCAAGTCATTCATAAATATGAGAAGGAATAAAATGGATTTTTTTGGAAAACAGTTCCGAAAGTTCAATTTGTTCGTTGTGGCGTTGTTGTTTTCATAGCAAATTTCAGAAACCATTATAAGTAAATATATCTTCGTTCTACAAGGTTATGGTATTGATAGATTTCCAGTTTTCATTTGTATTTGTTTGCGTCTGCTTAAAAACAATCGAAAGTGACACACGTCTCAAAAGCGAATGTCACACATCTATCACAAAATATTAGACTTTAATCTTTAGGAATACAAAATGACTGACACATTGACAAGACATGTTACAGATTATTTTTTTATATACAATTATTCACAAAATAATCTAATAAGGAAATGTTCCCTGTTCACAGATGATGTTTCCTTGAAGGTAGAATCGTATTACGATACGGTATTTACAATACATATATAATTGGAATTTTCCTTTCTATGGTTTTGATGACAAAGGTGCTAGAATGCATTTCAATGATGATTGTCCTTGTGTAATTATAAGGATTCCACTCCCATTACGGCTTCAGAAACATGACAGCGGAACATATTACAATTGACAAAATATGTTACCGGATTGTCAAACTCGGAAGACCTGGAGACAACACGACTGTATACGAATAGAAATTAATTATTGGAGCGTTCAGACAATTCTGTGAAGAGACTACACAATTGTCTCGTGCGATATGACCATGGGTTGATAAAGTGGCTACAATAATTAAAACAAATTGACATTTGTAAAAATTGGGTTTGAAAAAAGTAGCTTAGTGAATAAAGTGAGGAAAGTACATGACAGAACAGACCCCAGTGATTGCTAATAAGATCATCTGTCTAACATTAACAACCTGAACATTTATATTTCCGCATCAATTTTATTTTATTTGTTCATAACTTATTACTTCATGTATCAAGGAACGAATTGACTAGTCAGGGACCAGTGTTTATCTCAACCAAATACAATAACATAATATGTAAAGAGGTCAGTTGACTTTATCAATGTTCCTAGGTAACCGACCAGGGCTTACATATTAGTCCGCAGACACATCCTACAGATTTCTTTGACTGTATAATATTCAGCCAAACTCGGAACATACACTACAACCGGTGTTCGAACATGCGACATCCTTATTGGTAATCCAGAGCTCGACTGATAGAGCTCACCCTGCAGATCGCTAAATAAAACTATTAGGATAGCAGGGGCACGCAATTCACCATATATGACCTTAAGCCGTAAGAGTTAACAATAAGAGATATAATAAGTTGCTACAGGGAACGCCACATACATAAGACAGTGCCTCCCCACACAACAATCCATAAAACATAAGGCATTCCAGGAGGCTCAATGGTACATACGTAAAGGAACAGTGGCGAAAGGAATGGCCTGGTCCGCGATTCAAATGTTAATTGACTGGTTCTCTTACCAATAAAAAAATCGACATTTAAACCTATCCTGAATAAAACAACTATATCTGGTCAGCTATGAGGTTATTTAATATGAAATGATTGAACATAGAGATGTTGCGATGAAAGGAAACACAGTTACTGTTGCAAATATTCAGTAAGTCTAGACTATTCCCCTCATACAAAACTGGGAAGGGTTCAAGCAGCAATACAGGTATATGCGCATTAGACAACAATATTCCTAATTTGCTATTGAAAGCCATTGGTAATCGCATTAACAACTATCAACTAACTGACTGATAAAATATGTGCCAACCTCAGTAGGAGATAATCTCCCTTGGATTATTTAAATTATGTAACACTGCATGAAAAAGCTGGACAGAGACTTCAAATCAGCAGAAAAACAACTTGTCCCAGTGACATTTAAACTTGTCAGACCTCAAACATGTGATCAAGCAGAATACCAAAGACGAATACCAACAAAATCTTGAGGATTTTGCACATGTAAATCAACCTGTTGTCACCATAGTTACAAGACGATACAATGTCATAATACAATATCTTATGCCCTCAAAGCAAGACTCAATATCACCCTCTCCCAAAATAATTACATACACAATTCACACATCAAAGTGGAAAAAATATGCTCATAACGACTTCTATCAAAATAAAAACAGTTGAAACGTAGGTTGATCGATTAGAAATGTGTTTCAGTTTATGCCCTTACACAGTCTTCGATCATATAGGCAAATAATAATTGCAACTATCGTTAAGCAATATACAACGTATGTTGAGACAATTTAAAAGATAAAATGCATACACTCTAAATAAACAATTTTACAAGTTGAACAGCATGTACTGTCTTTAAACATATGCTTACACAAATCAATCTTCCAATGACCATTTACAGACGTTGGCCCAAGTGTTCTTCAGTAATTGATCAGAAATCAGATTCAAAGTGACTATTAAGTTGACCTAGGAGTGATAGACCGCTGAAACAAGGGGTCATCTACTGACCACAGGTAATTATCCTATGAACATTATTTTTTGTAGAATAAAACGTTCTCTGGATATTGATCACATACAAAAGAACGATAATAAGTTGCTACATGGAACGCCACAAACATAAGACAACGTCTCTCCATACAGACCTCCGGGAAAACAACAATCGATAATATATAAGGCACTTGAGAAGGCTCAAGGGTGCATACGTAAGGGAACAGGGTCGCAAGGAATGGCATGTTCGACCATAAGGGATAACTAGGAGAATCAAAAAAGACAAACAGGAAAGTTGTTTAGCCACCGACAGACAGCCAAACGGACATAGACAAAATTATCTCCTCTTCTTCTTCGGAGGCATAATTAAAACGATAAAGGTAACACTACTGAAGTATTGTACATAAACAGGTCTTCCCCAGATCACTAGTGTATGAAATTGAATAAAATATAAAGCGGTAGAAGGGTGTTCATGGGGGAAATATAGGGATGCGCAGCAAAAAAACAGAAACTTCGGAATAAAATGGCTGCACAGACTTGGAACTGTCAGGATAAATACTGGGGGTTCAAACCAGTTTCATGGCGTGCCGGCCTCACACTTATCCGTTATATATCCAAACATGCTACATTTAAAAACAGACTGACTCAGCTGGTTGAAATATTGTTACACTATAAGAAATATACAAAGTCATTAATTACTGATGACCAACTGACTAAGGTCCACACTGATATTCAGCGTTAACAATGTAACAAAACAGAACAACTAAACATGCATGAAAAGATTAGATTGCTCGGAATAACATTAACCAGAAATCTAGATCAAAGATTCACTATTTTTAAGAAAGATGTATTTATTTTACATGACGCTGAGAAATTATCGTCTGGTATCCATCCATTGTACTTTTGTGTCAAACCAATGTTGATGCACCGCCATTGAATACCAGACTGTCAGGTCTAATAAAGCATGGAATGTTTCGTGTAGTCAGAAATAATTAATATTGAAATTCAAAATATTTAACCAGACTCGCAGCAAAGTCTTCCATAATTCGTTTTTATAAGACATTAGATTTAATTTTAGATATGGATTAGTTTTAGTTGTTTCCAATTCGTGACGTTGAATCATTCGAACCAAAGAGATCCAAACGAAAACTTTGACTTTTGCAATAATGTTTAACCGGAAGATTGATAATAATGCCTCAGTCCGTTGTAAATATTTCATTACATCTTAAATACAACCCGACATTTAAAAATTATAAAAGTGAAATTAAGTTGTTACAGGGAACACCAGATACATAAGATAATGCCTCCCCAAACAGACCTCAGGGAAACAACAGTCTACACAACTGAGGAGATGCAAGAGTAAAATGTACGGGACTAGGGGTGCAAGGACTACTAAAAAACAACTATGGAAAAAGTTAGGGGGACAACATTGGGGAACAAAGTTAAAACACGCCATCTTTACGAAAATGGGATTGTATACATAGTGTAGTGAATACAATCGGGACATTGCTTGTAAAAGAAAAATAATAAGTTGCTACAGGGCATGCCACATACACCAGCCAGTGCCTCTCCGCACAGAGCTCCCCTGTTCCCCTACGTATTTACAATTGTACCTCCTCAAAAGCCTTATGTATTCAGGACTGTTCTGTTGGAGGTCTGTGGGGAGAGGTATTGTCCTATGTATGTGGCGCTCCTTGTAGCAACTTCTGTGGGGAGAAGTATTGTCTTATGTATGTGGCGCTAGTTGTAGCAACTTATTCTCTTTCTATCATTACATCAAAAAGAGCTTTTTTAAACGTACTTTCATATCAGAAATCATATCATGTAAAAATGTTATGTTTTTAGTAATGTAGTGACAGTAAAATATCGTAGAAGAAGTCAGTTAAATCGCCCTATTCATTGCAAAGCATATACAATTCAGCGAAATAAAAATATCTCTGTCGGTTTTTTACTATACATGTATATGTAAAAAAGTGATAACACATTAATTGAATAAAGTATGTAATGACGCTTTCACCACGTTTAAATCCCCATTATGCCCCCGACAGTTCTAAAGGTTGTACTCCAATGTTCATCCATCATTTATGTCTTGTCTCTTGGATACATTTTGCGTGTGTATTAGTTTACATGTATATGCGTATTTACATGTTTTCTCGTGTTTTCTGGGGGTCGATGTGTACTTTATATATGAAGTTTTCTGCTCGACTTGTCCTGAGTCATATATCAACGGTTATTTAATATCTTTTTAATGTCATGGCTTGTGCTTTTACCACTCATGTTTGTGTATATCTGTTTCTGTTTAATTTGTAGTGTAAGGGTATCCATAGGGATATCTGGTTGAGACACAATAATCTGTATGAATATTTAGCGCTTTCAATTCACCTCGTATCTACCTCATAATTATGTTGATTAATTGACACACAAAACTAAAACATTAGATCATTCATACTTAATCTCAAAACATTCTTGCCTGTGCCATCTTCATTATTATGATTGAATTTCATTGCTACACTATATGACGAGACTTGTTCTCCTAGGAATTATACACTGACATTCAAACAACAAACCATTTAAATATCTAATAATGAAATGAAAATATTCCTGCCATATATATAATTCCAGTTATCGAAGTATGAAAATGTTACCTAGACATTGTTGTCGCTCGAATAAAATATATTTTAAGTCGAGTGCATAAAGTTTCCTTTCGCGGCAATAAATGTTTGGACCAGTTTCAGCTTCATTTTCAACCTGTTTTCTACACCCAACAAACAGCTCTAGAAATTGTTGAGTCCGTTTGTCTATTGTATTCGACTCACGCACGAGCTACTACTCTTGACGACGAGGCGCTGGGAGTTAAAATTTGCTGCACCGTATAGTGAATCTCGATGCTAGTAGCAGCTCTGCTGGAGCCTTATCGTCATTTACCAGTTAGGCTTCAACGATAAATATGACAGCTGTTGCATAACAAATTATTGCAAGAGTCATAAGCTTAAACCGGTTCGAAACGATCAAACGAAACTAAAAACAGTTTGTTGAAGAAAAATTCGCACAAACTGTTCGACGTTTACATACAATTAATTGATAAAATCAGTCAGTAGTTTTTAGGCGAGCTTAATTAAATATTTTAGAATTCCAATCATGAACTTTATTTACTTTATTGCACTTTGAATATAACTTATTGCATTTAAACATGTAAAAACTCTGAACGTAACAAATGCGCTGATCGTTCGGCACACAGTACAATAAATAAAATTAGCGATAAATTTTATAATTCCTTCAATTTAAAACAAAGATTGCTCAAGTCAGTTAAATACTTTCGCCAGTTATAACACTACTGAAAGTGAACGACTTCATTCCAAAAAGCAATACAATGGATGAACATTGCCAAAACTATTTGCTACAGGATTTAACAAAAGACGCAGATTCACACGATGAAACATTTATGCCTCGGAGCATTGCCAATATAGTCGACATAATTCAAGATTTATGCATTCGATTTTTCCTCGACAATATTTTGGTGAAGAATTTGATGAGGCTATTTGAAGATTATCGTGTGTAACGAATATGCCTATCATCCAACGCAAGGCAGGAAATTGCTTAGCAACACGGAACAGAGGAAACATATGAGATTAGAACGTCATTCAAAACAATCATTCATCCGGAAAGAGAAATGTATGTAAATGATGTTCATCACGTTTTAAGGTGAGCTAAAAGTTCCATTGTGTGCGATGATTTGTTTACGTTCTTCTCGCTTACTTGTTTTTTGCCACAGTTTATTTCTAGCTTTCCCGCGTCCCGTAGAAGTATTCGGCTGTTCGAAGATTTTCGGTGTTTTACTTGTAATATACGATATCTTGTATTCTCTATGTACTGCATTTCCAATTTTGTCGGTTCTCTCATAATTTGATCTCGTTGTAAGAGAAAAACATTTGCACAAATACATGTGTAATTTTATTTAGTATCGACGTGTGCATGCAACAATAGCATCGTTGGCACACTATCTGCTTTGTGTATTGAAACACAACTTGACATGCAATAAGTAAATTACATTCAGGCTGAACAATGTTGCGTTTCATTGCCAAACCTTCAGAAACTGTCGATAGCATCCATAACATTATGTCACAGATGTTCTAAACCTTCCAATAAAACGTGTTTTAATCTGATTCAAGTCTCAAACGGCTGTAATAAATCGACTGTCTGCTGGCTAACCACATGTGTGAAAAGTTTGAATAAATAATGTCATGATTCGCCCAAAGGGAACTGATAAAAGAAGCAATTAATTTTATGTTCCTTTCATGGTTTAAGAAAGAAAATACAATTGGATTTTGATGAAGCAATCCAATTCGTAATTCTAGACAAACTCTATTCTATTATTTGTCTTTTTACTTTAGGAGATTTGGGATTTATTTTAGTGTCAAAGATGTCTGATTTAAATTCACGTGTCGTTCTGACTTCAGTTGTAAACCAGATCCCGATATGTTTAACAAAAAGGCAGACACGGTACATCATGGATAAATTGGATTACCTAAGTGATGCTATAGTCCAAATGTAATATTTATAAAACGTGTTTTCTGCTTGGTGTTTTATGATCAGTACTTTTGTTTCTGTAGTTAATGTCAAAACACAGTTCGTCAAATGGTGTCTTATTTGATAATGGATAATGCAATATCTATTCTAACGTTATATTCTCCAATAGTTTATGTATATTTTAGACATTGACAGCTTTCAAAACTTTAACTGTATGCGTGTCTTGCTTTGTAAACGGTGTTTTCTAAACAACAATAAAATATCAAAATCAGTCTCAGCAATATCATGTCCAACATTATCAATATCAGTATAAACGTTACTTTATACCAGGCAACAAATAAAGATGTTCAGCAGGAAATGCCACAAATAAACTAAAAGGCCATCTCAAAAGTACTAGGAAACAATGTAATATATCCATACATGTAAGCAAAGGCAAACGAGAGAACAGGTTGCTACAGGGAACACACCGTACATATGACCTCCACGCATTACACGCATTCCTCCCGGAATGCAACAGTCCATAAAATATCGGGCATTTCATGAGGTACGAGGGTAAATACGCAGGGACACAAGACGCTAACATTAATGATGTGAAAGAAGGAGTATCGCCTCGGAACGATCAGTGGCAATAACATCATTGAGGGGTAACACCAGGTTAAAGGCTACATCCCATCTCACACTTATTTTACCATCACCAAAATAAAATTAACAATGTAAATAAGGAGAATCACAGCTGGAAAACTCCCCAAATCCTTAATATGTAAACTCATATCGAACTGAATGTCAAAATATATTCAATTTTCTGAATCAACACATTTGCGGAAGAAAACATCCTGAATATAGATTTCCCCGCCTGAACACGTCAAACCAAATGTGCGCTGTTCAAGGATGGATACATGTGTAAGAAATTTCGCACGGTGCAGAATCAGTTTTACTTACACATTGTTTTATACTTTTCAATATACACAACACGCAAGAAAAGAATCAGGGGTGATATAAGATTTCCTAGGGATGTACTTGTAGACCAAAACCTAATAACAGAAGACTGATTATGAGAAATAAATATGCCAGTAATAGATAGTTTATGCTTGATGCAATAATACTAGACATTACTTTTCACACATCTTGTCACAAAACCGATTTACTCTGAAGTTAGATATATTTGGTTTTTCTGAAGCGGACTACATATAAGACAATTGGGCGCACGAATAGTAATTTACTTACATAAGTAAACCAGACGTTCGTCTCAAGAACTTGATTCTTCTCATCTACGTCCATAATTTGAATCAAACTAAGACCAAATTCAACCGTGATCATGTGTGAAGTGTTCGTTACTGGGCGGCCCACGGTCGTGTAGTTTTTATATCTCTCCAGCAAACATTTGATTAAAGCTTTCTCTTTCGATACCTGCTCGTACATTGACCAATCTATTGGACAGTCTTGATCAAGACCTGAAAGTATATGTAAAAACAGTTAAATGTGTGGTTAAAACAGCAATAAAACAAATTGAATATGTTTAATAAACGGTGTCACTTAAATTCAAATATTTACATCAATAACTGTGCCACTGTGTGCCAATACGTGGTAGATATGATAACATTTATATTTTACCAATACAATGGTTTCTAAAAAGATGAAATGGTATTTTGACCTAACCAGTCATCGAACCAATAATTCCACATAAAATACAGAATTCGAGCAAAAAAAAGTCGTATAAAAAGCTCACAAACACTCCAAAAACACACGGAGACATCTTTAAACGGCAAAGGAGACATAGCCACATGTACAATATAAATGAAATGTTTACAATAATGCCTGTATTTTAAATTATTTGGTTTCTATTTAGTTTAATAAAATGTTTCTAAATAAGTATGAAAAAGAGCTCAAAGTTAGTTCTAATGTCCATTCTCCTCTTTTTGGTTTTCTATTGTACTCCTACCCAAATTTTAAATTTTATCTCACACTCGCAGATATCAGTACTCATCTGTATCATCGACAAAATGATCCCACTCAGCATTTTGATATCATTCATCAGCAAGTTCATGAGTAGCTTCATTATGTCTTGCTGCTGCATAAATCAATCCATATTGTTAGTTTAAATGATGTTCATTTTCGACTAGTGTAGAGTCACGCAGCATTTTCGCTATCCATAATTTTCAATTCTCTATCACGGAACAAGAATGAAATTGAATTTCTCTTACTGTGGAATGTTTAACTTGCCCGTGATTTAAGTTTAAACAACGAATGGGAATAATTTATCATTTATGGGTATTCGTTTACGAAATTCACCTTCAGATTTGAAGTAAACGAGTAAACACTTTTTTTTAATAATTTGAAAACAACAGTATAATCATGCATCGCCTTCACATTGAAAGTAAACACACATTTAAACAAGAAATATCTTGAAAAATGATGGTCGGCGCAATTTGAAGGTTAAGATAAACAAGAAATATCTTTAAAAAAGATGGTCGGCGTAACTTGAAGTATGCAAATCTGAAGATTAAAATGTGGTGTACAACATAAAAGATTACTTATTGCATAAGTCGTGAACTCACACATTCATGTTAATAAACTTGTTACATAGTGATTTATCTGATTCAAACAATATAAATGTTCGCGCCTGGTACATAAAACCAAGCAATTCTTCTTAATTCCAACACCGGACAATTCCCCGAGGTGATGACTAACAACACTTCTTACTGGATAAATTTTGAAATACACTATACACAATGTTAACCAATCTGCGTCAATGTTACAAATATTTTTCGGTCGAAGAGAAACTGCCCTGGTGGTTAACGTAATATTTGATTGGTTTACAAAACACTGATATGCAAATAGCAAAACCATGTTAGTACGGCTGCGCCGAAAAAAATGCCGAGATGTTATGATTACTGGTCACTATCGATCCAAAATGGATTCCGGTAAATTCACCGAAATTTAGTGGATTTCGAAAAGGTAACGTTCCCTTTATCGAAAGGTTAACCAATCCGTGTCCAGGTAACAAACTGTGTTCGGTTGAAGAGAAATTGCCTTGGTGGTTAAAGATTTGGTTTTTTACCCAACACTGATATGCAAATAGTTAAACCATGTTAGTACGGCTGCGCCGAAAAAGAACTCAACACGTCAACATATACGAATCAAGTAAAACAACAAACACTAAATAGTGAACAAAGCCATGGCGTTATACAATCGTTTTTTCCCAACAGCATCTTTAAATACTCATTCAATACCGATTTATCTATATATACAGCCTAATTTCTACGTCCGTATCTTTTCTCAATTCTTCTTGCTTGTCTCTAAATATTAAGTTGAATATCAATAAAACAATAGTTTGTACATAAAGTGTTCTAGCTTATTTTAACACTACCCTCTTTGAAAGGCAATGGTATTGATTTTGTCTGGAGCTAAATATTTTCACAAGCAAATCCTCACATGCTGATAGCTCGGATAATAATCTTAATACTCTAGTGGCCCCCAGCAGTATGCGATACACACATGTTGCATCTTACAGACTGTAATATCTCAAGCGTATACCCCGAGATTGTGTCACGGCCAGGACGGCTCAGATAGAAAGTAATAAAACCATGTAGGCTTGATAATGCATTTGGATGAAAGGACACGCCACAAACCTGTCGCATAATTAAAGCGAAATAGGTCAATTACTCAATTATTTTTTAATCTCAGATTAATACCTTTGTTAATCCTGACTTTGTATGTGATTGAAACGAAAATGTATAATGAAGTTAGTGTGTCTATGGAAATTCCATGTTTGATAATCTACTGATTGTCTTGTGAGAGTTGTCTTACTAGATATACGATTCAAAGGAATATTACGCAAGTCAATTTCCATGTTGAAACTTCAGATGACAACGAATAGACAAAAATAAATGGAATTACACAAAATTTTCATCTGCACGCTTTGCTCAGAATTTCCAAAGAGAGGTTATCTTAAAGGATGATCATGTTTATCTCTTTACGAAACATGGTAGAATTTGGATATATGTATTACAATGCATGTACCTCTTCTGAAGATTCCACTAACCAAGTCAGGTGCATGTGTCCTGTATACTTTTCCAGACAAGAATTGATTTGATTTCATCATTTGTCTGAAGGGGTGATCAGATTGGTTTTGAATAGTACCCAGCTCTCACAAAGCTGTAATCTAGCTACACAATGTATAAGGCCGGATAATACTTCCCCTGTCTGTCAAAATCATTTTTCATTACGTCTTTACCATTGACTTTTATAAACGTTTATAAAGGAATATTCAATTGAATTAAAGGCATGGGTCGTACTCGCCCGATGATTATTTCAAATTACGCAGAAAATATAAGCATGAATCGCTCATCTTTTGTGTCATTTTCGTAACTACGCTATTACTTGAATCCAATCACTTCCATTGTTTGTCCAGCTCTGGACGCTTAATCCATTTTATTGTGCTTTCTGTTATCAGGGATGACAGAGGGCATTTTCTTAGACAAAGTGCTAATGGTAGACATCTCAACAATAAATAGAATTTGATCAGATGTAATTACAAGAGTATTGTTAATGTCACTTATTGGTCTGTCGTATCTGATATCGCGCTGAAAAACCGCTTAGAGCTTTGTCTGTATAGTCTGAAGCCTAAGTCGGGAGAAATGCTTTTCATGAATGTATTCCTGAAGCAGTCTAGGAAGTCCTTTGTCATCACTTTCTCATTCGTTTCCAGAGTTATCATAGAATCGGTACTATAAAGTAACAGTGCTAGAAGAATAGAATACGGAGTTCAGCATATCGAAAAACGTCGCTTTGGGACTAAGAGTAATCTAATGGGCTAAATACAGTATGAAGGGCACGGTAAAATGTAAAACTAGTGCCTCCTGACGGAGACGATTTTGGTGGAAATGATATAATAAATTCAGAATAATTAGCATAACTAAATTAGCACTTGATAGATAACGATATTTTCCCGTCATCTAGAATCAGCGGCAAATAACATTGACCCTCAGCTGAAAGAATCAGCATTCATGTGTTCACAAGTACACAAGTGTTCTTTAACTAGCCCCTTGTAGTGTTCCTTCAAAAGCTAGTTTTATATTTCACTAAGATCGAGCATACGCCTGGGAGTAGAAGTTCCTACTTCAGAACTTGCAGTTTAATGCTCCCATTACTTCAATTAAATGACCATCTTGAAGCAACACAACACGTATAAGAAAACCAAGAAATATAATCTGAAATTCGTATTACGTTTATTATATGTAAGGTTTTTACGGGCGATAACTTACATAGATCAAAACTGCAGTGAAATATGTTGGACAACTTTAAGTGTGTCGCCTTTATGTGGCTAAATACATTTGTGACATTATTGGCTCTGCTGGAGTGCAGCTTACACACCTATTTCTCGCTGTACGCAAAATTAACTTCTGGAAGGCTCAGATATAAAATAAATATAGATGATAAATAACAGACACTTGTGGAAAAATCTGTCGATTCCGAATTGTAAATTCAAGTTTAATCTTCTGAAGGCTACACTATGATTGTATTGAACATTTCGACTTGTCATCAATTTTCAACGTAAACAAGTTAAAGTACTTCATTTTCTTTTTTGCGATTCTGTTTCTGCGAAGGGTAATCATGTTTCAACATGCAAACATTTGATCATTTTGTTTCTCAATTTTAGATGCATTCATTACTGAGCAATCAATACAGATTCTCTCAAATTCTTGTAGAAAGGCGTTCATTGATTTCAATATAGTAAGTGATATCACCACTTTTGTTTTGATGAAATTATGGCAGGATTGAGTCAGAAAGAAGTATATATTTACGTACTTACATGATGTACGACGGTGCCGATCTATTCTTAAAGGCGTTCATGAATATGTTCAAATCTAAGGATTCATACAAAACAAATATTAATCTGAAAAGCTGGTGTTTATACGAGATATAGGTATAAACGATGTTCCGTCATCATTGTAAGCATCATAAAAGTCTATAAATTGAATAATTTATCTTGCCCTTTTTATTACTTTACTTAGGTGTCTTGTTATGAAACACAGCATTGGTCTTACCCCAACATTTTATAAAATGTTGCATGACTAATTTAGAAAATCTTCGCTAAATAAAATTCCTAAGTCTATTAGTATGAAATATAATTCCTTATTGTTCTTGGCATGAGAATGAAACAGAAGGAATTTTAATACACACTTGGGAAATAATATGTTAAGGGGGTGGCGATGGTAAGAATATATTGATTTGGTGGTCCTGTTTCTCTGAAAGTATTTACTTTTCTGTATTCGTGTGAATGTTGACGTGAAAACGTGTTGAATTAGCTCTAAACTTATCCATCTATCTATATGACGTTCTAATGTTACATGTGTTGATAAAAAATTGTTGCCAGGGGAAAATTTCTGTTTAGAATTAGGCTCGAATACTCCAGTTTTCTTAGACAGTTAAATATGGAGGGTAGTAGTTTCCTCTCGTAAACTTTCTTCATTTATTCATAGATTTGCCTTTTAAACTGTCTTCGTTTGTATTGATTTAAAACTTGTGTTCATGTTTTTTGTATTATAGTTCCCAGGATAAACCGTTGAAGATGTCACAAAAGACGGAGACAAATAAATAACAACTTCATAGATTACATATTATTTTGTTAACACACCGAAATATTTGATAGTTATCCAGCGCTTGTGTTTGTTTGTGATTGTATTAAATCTTACTTATCTTTATTTGTATGTATCATATTTCGGATGTAAGGTGTGCAACTGTAATCAAATGCACCTTTCGTGCAAACAAAGGTTTATATTTCAACCAGAATTGTGGCAGAACAATTGATAAGGTAATCGCTTGTTACTTACTGATCTGATCCATGAGAGCTCGAACAATACACAAACAATAACATAGGGTCATTTAAAAAACGATACCAATTTGTTATGTGATTGGGGTAATTAAATAACATGTTGGTGCAAACCATGCGCGATATTTCAAACAAGACAACGAAGTTCAGCAATTTGCATAATACGAGTAGTTGTAAACAAACAACTTGGCAGAACGTGTGGACGTAAAAGTGGGAGAACGTGATAGTAGGCTATACAAAGATCTCAAAGATTCTGACATGTAATACGTGTTTTGTGTTTTCTAGGGCTTTGGCATTTCCAAAATAGATGAAGACCACATCAGATTATTGAATTCCTATCTGTGTCTATTCTTCCTCCTAGATATTAAAACATTGCTAACTGAGCTTCTTGATAGGTAATGACGTACAGGGTTCAGTAAATTACAACAGAAGAGGTTTGTTTTACTTAAATAAAATTCATTTTGCTAACTGGCATTATTTCTCTAATTCATCGTTTTAATCGCGTGACGCTGGGAATATTGTCTTATCGATTATTAAGTACTGCATGCACAATTTGAGTGTACATTTTATAAATATGCAGCATTAGATTTAGAATATAGACGAACGAAACTATTGAAACAGACATACATGATAAGAAAGTACGCAATAAGCCTTAACCTATATAACCAAAGCATTTGCAAAATGTCTAAAAGACACGAACAATATCAAAACCACAGACGTTTCCAATATACAATGATTTATTTGATAGTCTATAGACACTGTTGAAGTGAACCAATTTTACAGAGGTTATAAACACAGTCAATAGAATGCCGACAGTAACTTTGAAAGATGGACGGTTTGTTTTAATTAAATATTAATAACCTTGTCTGTTCTCTCGCCATTTGTTTATGAGTTAGGAGATTCGTCTTTCTTTTACCGTTTCTATGGTGACAGGCAGGTGCCGTCGACACTTTAAAGTCATGTGCATGTATTTATTAATATTTTATATTCTAACTGAAACAAAAACACGACTTGAATATCGATTTTAATAAAATATCGAATGAATTGCTAATAATATAGTCATGAGGTAAACTTTTTAGAACTAAACGCGTTCCAAAAATATCGTTCTTAATAGTTTTAATGTGACTTTTGTCAGAAGTTAGTTCACGAAGCATCCTAGTGCTTTGACGGTATGTGTGTGATTTATATATAAGATCATGTGTTTTTTCAGATGACTTCCTTTTAATACAGTAGTGTGGTGACGACGAGATTGCTATGTATATCAATCCGCTTAGAATCACCAGACGTATCAACAATTGATACGTTTTAAGTATGCCGCATTAATCTAGTCTTCAATAAGACACGTTTAATCTCGTATGGTCACTGATTACGATGCAGACTGTTTATTTTTGCAGACGAGATTTCCTAGAAGCTCCAAATAGACTTAGATTATATATGTGTGGTGTAGACTTTCCATAAATAGTACAATGACACCGACCGGCCGAATAAATAGTCATCCACCTACTATTTTAGGGAAAAAACTTGTACATTGTATTTTGTACTTTATTTTAAAAGTTCAGTAATAAGGCCATCCTTAAAAAAGGTTTGTTTGCAGTTACCCGATCGACTCATGACAAATGCATCGACTTATTTTATTATTTTTAGGTTTATCGATTACAAATCTTTTCTCGGACTTCATTTCCTTGCGTGTAGAAAAAGCATAGAATGTTTCTATAATTGAAGATAAGACTACATTGTACACTTTTTATTCATTTAAAAAAAAATTAGTGAATAAGCCACAGCATTGGAGGAACTACAAATAATACATACAATGCATCAATGCATATATGCACAAGTGGACTGTTGACGAAGCCATTACAGTACTAAACTAAAAAAACTACCTACCTACTCAATGTTAAAATTCCGGATCGCGTAACCGCAAACAAACAATATTTTAAGGATATCCTAAAGACTATAACAACACCATGCCGTGAAAGCCTATAGGTTCCTATTCATTAACGGTTTATTTACTAAATTTGATAACTCAACATAACAATAAACATTATAAAACAAGGAAATGAGATTCGAACCGTAAATTTAAGTTTAACTTTATAAATCCTGTACAAAAGAGAAAACAATGTTGATGTTTCTCTTGTATTTACTGGTTTGTTTAAACGCATCGAGTGGGCAAGATGGTCTGGCTTATTAAGTGTATCTTTGTGAAGAAAGTCGTCGCATAAAACCAACTTTATTCGCTTTCCCTTATAATAGTGACATTCAATGTTTATAGTATGGTGTGTGTTCAAATGCACTTTCTGTCATAGATAAGATAATAGTATATCCCATGAGATATTATGTCCTAGTAACAACAGAAGAACGTGATAACGCAGACGCTTGCATGTTTACTGCCAATGTATTGAACAAGTGCAAATAGACATTTGTGGAAATATTATTCTCTTTACACATAAGTTCTCTCCCTTGATCAAACAATCAAAGTTTAGAGGAAATTTGCAAAATGTCTACCAAGCCGCAATCATAGATATGATATAAATTCGTTAAGCATTAAGGCAATGATATAAAATCAGACAGCGAAGTCCAAATATCATAAATTGGGATGAAAATGGCATTTATATAAAAGCTAGTTTAATCCACATACATCATATGAGGGAACACTGGTCATCTGCAAGAATTCATGCCTCGCAGCGTATATATAATTGAACCTGCCACTTTTAGTTCAATTTATGAGAGTTTTATCAAAGTCAATCATCTAACTTCCGACTGAATTCTAACGTGAGCTAAATATACGGCTAAAATGGCCGCATATTTAGATTGTCTGTCGGATATGAACGTCAATATTGATGTGGAAATGGACAAGGTTTTAATCGTATAGCATAACGCTAGAAATGAAAATGAGGAAAGGTGGCACAACGAAGTGCAACACTCACAGAGCAGGACAAACACATAAATGTATATCATTGGGAACAAAATAAATACAGTAAAACCTCAATTAAAGACCACCTCAATAATAAGACCACCTCGAAATTAAGAACACAATTGTTAAGTCCATTTTCACTGTTTAGCTCTTTATTCAACCTCAATATTTATACCACCTCAATAAGAAGACCAGTTTTCAAGGGTCACAATGGTGGTCTTATTATCAAGGTTGTACTGTAATAAATAAGAATGGGAAGGAGATGTGCAACATAACAAGAAAAGAAAGGAGAAAAGAATAGGGCGCAGGGAAAAGCACAGCTCAATTTGGAGACAGGAATAATATATATCTAAAAAGGGAGAAAGGGATTGGGTGTACAATGTGAAAACAATAAAAGTAGAAACTCTCCATAGCAGACCTCTCTAGAGAAACTACCTGTCTTAAAACAACATAATATTTTGCCGTTTATGGGAAATTTGCTTTCGATTTAACCTCTCTAGAGCGACAAACTTTTAACAGAGGTCACAATTTGCGTCTACTAAAGGGTGTTGCTCCTGAAAGTTTGAATCGTACGACTGTTTATGTACATGTCCAGAACTGTTTCGTTTACCAGCTTATAGTTTTAGTCGGCAACACATGATGTACATGAATATTGCAATAAGAATATTGAACATGATGCATGGTGTAAACTATCACGACTGCAACAAATATGAAAATATGCTGCGGAGAAAGCTAGTTCAAAATGTGCGAGAACTGTATGATTCAACAAGCTTATTTTGCCGAGACATCAAGCAGTGATTGTTGAGACGGAAATGCGGAATACAACAAGCAGCCCTAGAGAAGCATTTTCAACGAGAAACAAAACAGCATAAAAACGATAAAAAACTAGTTAAGAAGATTATCCATCACTTAATATTAAGTTAACTCTGAACTGGCGCTATTTTTGTTTCGATATTGCGCGACCTGTCGAGTTGATAATTGACATCTTATCCAAATGAGATTAAACCGCGTGTGGATTTTTGTCGTCAAAGGAACCAATAAATCGGATAACATCAGAAGGGCGACCGGAAATGATAGATTATTCGTTTGTTTTTTATTAGCCCTGAAAATATTTGGATTATTTCTGTCGATGGATCGGCTTAATCAGAAACAGTTCTAATATTATTACTAACAATGTGGAAGTATTCGGTACAGCGCAACCTCCTCACAGCAACACCATTGTGGAATCACAAACTTATTGGTTATTGTTGAGACGTTGTTGCTTTAGAGGTTACATCGATAGTACATTCTAACAGCAGGAAAATTTATATTGTCGCTGAAGAGGAGAGATTGTTGCTGAAAATTATGCCGACTTGATTAGGCTACATAGTGTATGTTTTTTCCATATTAAATGAAATTGCAAATATTTTTTTCTCTGAATTACTATAACTTCTGCCAACTGATATAGGCCAAGTTGTTGATTATAATTTTTTATCAAATCAGAGACAGGCTACCTAAGTAAACAGCTTATTTTATTTCAACCGTTTGTAAAACGTAATCTAACACACACTCGTTATTTAATATTTCAAAATGTGACATGTTTATACTCCAGGCGAATTTAATTTTATTATAAGGTACCAACAGGAGAAATGGTTAGCGTCCCTTTTTCCCGACATTTCATTTATGCCAATAACCTCCCGGTTTGTATGTCGGATTTAATCAAACTTGCATAAGAAAAAGCTTGAATTCAGAGAATTAAGCGACGGCCCAATGGGAAATCTACATATATTCCATTTTTTCTCCGACCTAATTTGTTTTCAAATTAGTCACACTTGCGAATTCTTAAACATAGTTTTACCCATTCTATATGCAAACACAATTTCGCTTACGCGTTTCAAGTGAGCGATATATTAGAATTCACGGCGTTCCTTGTCGTTCTAAAGTGAACAACTTTAATTGATGAACAGTAATTAAATTCTGTTTACCACAAGCTATTGAAAAATTGTCAATTTATCTTCGGTGTCGTAAGATAAAAGCAAGAGTCTTCGAAGTGAGAATCTTGTCGAAATGCCACAATCTATAATTCTAAAATGTGTAAATAAATTGGAATTATACTGACAAGAGAATAGGCGATGTAACGGAAGCTGAGTAGGGAGACATTTAAATGACTTGCATTGCCGACATATTTTCATTTAAGGAGTCATTTTTCGTGAATTATTTAAACATACGTCAACAGAAACAGAGATATAGGTTGATGTATTAAGATAAATTGTAGTTTTTCTTGGATATTTCTGCAAAGTTTATTTGGTCTTTGTCGAGGATCAACTGGCAGCGTATATTGGTAATACATCCTTTGTTTCATTTATTGCTTCTGATTTTAAATAATTTCTTTCGCTAGCTGAGAACGAGCTTAATGCATTGTAGTCTAGAGCTGCGGATTATTTTATGTAAACGTTCTTTTGTTGCTACTTCTTGTCACTTTTAGACATTGTATCTGCATAATCTATCAAAGCAATGGTAATGTGGTCTACCCAGTTGGAAATGTTGGCTTTTAAAGACTTATGACTCTTCTGAAAGTACTCAAGCATAAACCCACCGCTTAAAAACTATATTGGCCGATCAAACTTAACGTACATGTACATTACAAAATGCTTGGAAGAACTTGTCAGTTATTATACAATAACAACAATAAATGTCGTAACCCCATGTTGTAATATGTGTACCTGGGTATAATAAAAATTTGTTCTGTTCTTCTATTCAGTTCTTTTAACATCTTGATAATGAACAAGTGTTTTAATATTTTGTCGTAAGCTTTAACACTAAATAAAACATGTCAATTAAACACTGCCATGACAAAGTGTATCATGTCGTCGAAATTCGGTTCTAAAATTACCTACAATGTATTTTACCCAGTCGTAGAGCTGCAATAAGTGTTAAAGATATGGAAAAAGTCAGTGGTGTTGACCTATGGCGTGGTTAAAAATCAACCGATTTACAACATCCGCAATTTGTGTACAATGCTTATTATGGCAAAAGCCTTTCAAAACATATTCAAGGATATTGTTAAGCTCGTAGGTCGACATTCCATCTCAAGAGCTACAATACGACTTGTTAATTTTCAATTGGATGTGAGAATAGGAACAGCAAAGGTTTAGTCATTTCACAGAAAGTTTTCAATCAATTCAAAACGTAAAATGCTGAAGTACGTCGAAATATGTATCCCGTCTAAAAAAATACTAGATGCCGAGCAAGCATGACATAAAAACCCCGGCGTATTGGTAATAGAGATTCGTAACTGTCCCTCAGTCTTTGATAAGGATTGCTAACTGATTATGAACATGTGGCAGGGTAAACTCATCGTCACGGCTAATAACTTAAATGTAGCATAGTATTAACAAATGGGTAGATCTCCCAACAATACAAAGTGATTGTAGGTGTGTTTCTTAATGAACTATTGTGTTGCATACATATGTTTGCATGCCTGTATCTTCATAGATTTAAGTTAATCGATATGGTGGGGAGTCATTTATGGTACAGGCGGGATATATGTGCGAAGACGTACAGATCTGTGCACCATCCATAATGACTCGTAAACAACTGAAAGGTATTGAGATAAGTATGTAGGAATTCATATTGGACCATATGCGTGTGCAATGATTCTTGATATAATTCTGATGGAATACAATGCCCCCGCCCCTCCACACCAGGCACATGTCACAAATGAGCACCTTGTATAGAAGTAAACCCCAAACATTGATTGACCGCGCCCTCTGCATACTTAAACTCAAATAAAGCTCCACAGATCAGTTTCCACTCGATTCATGAAACCAATGGCTGTCGCTGAACTAAGTGTACTGATCATAAAGGCATCCATCATACAAACAATGATCGATAGCATGTGCAGCATGTAAAGACGCTAATTAATATTGTGTTAGGTGTTCCCAAGGGCATCTCGGTCTATATTAAGTTTTACACAATCGTCTTGCAAAATATTTGGGTTCAAAGTCCATTCCGGCGTATTTCTAAACGTTGATGTTCGGCTCGTGTCGTACTTAGGAGCGTGATAGAGTTAAATTGATGGTATAACTATGTTCAGTAATGCAGAAATTTAATACAAATGAATAGTTAGAAATGATTCTGAATATGTTTATCAATATAAATCAAAATGCTTTAAATGAACACTCATGTGAAAGTGTGATCCATGCCAATTTTCAGAAGTACATTAGAATTGGTACATTACAAAATACGACGGTAGACTAACATAGAGTATACTTAGTCATACCCCCGCCAACTGTATAATTTGCTACAATCTGTTTACATTCAACATCTCATGTTCAAGTTATGTCGGCATCAACGAAACCGATAAATTATTCAAAACTGGCTATTTCATTCGACATTGTAAGTACCACAATACTACAAAATCACGCGAGATCTGTCACGATTAGCGCATTGTCTGACTTTACACGCATATGTTTTGATGGTATCTTTTATTCTGTGATATCAGAATGGCTTCTAAGTACTGAAAAGAGTTAAGTCATGTACAAGGCTTAATTTTATGTTTTTTAGGTTTCACCTAATTATTCAAATCAGAAATCCTGTTACTATAAGGATTAGGAATTGCAGATGTTTGTTATAGAGTTTTTTTAACTATGTTAACCCTGTACCAAGAAAAGCAAGCACTGATGCAAGCCTTTAATGATACAGAACTGGACATCTAGTGTATTGATCACCTAACTATTAAATGTTCAGAGTACAGCTTACCTGAGTAACTTATGGTTTATTGATTATCGTAAAACCGTGCTTTTATTTGAACTGACCGACTAAGAACTGTATATGTCAATGTGTTGTTAAGTATAACTCATTTTTCTACGGAAGAAAGTGAATTTTAAAAGTAACCTATCACGCAATATATACTTAAGCACTAATCAATGCGAACAAAGAGACATAAAATAATTCACCACGTCGCCGTATCTTTTAGTTTCATCCTCCTACCACTGAATGAAAGCAACATAGTAAGTCACACCAGAGTATGATTTATACAACTTTAGACCAACACGGCGTAAGCAAAGGGAAACAATTCTATTAACAGGCGCATCCTTCAGTTTGTCTAGATTATAACAACAATGCAACTCATTCATTGATCGAAGGATTTTCTGCACGTCCTCCTCACAGGGTTTCGACGAAAAGACCAGTGCCATTTCGTTACCTTACCGAAGTTGAAGTACTCTTCGAGTTCAACTAATTTAAAATTATTTTGGACAATCTCTCAGATGCACCTTTTTGTCTCAGTAAGATATTTAACATCGACCAATATATACTAGTTAATTTCTTTCTGTAGTATAAACGATGCCCATGAGAGTCAAATATGCACATTGAATTTTGATAGGTTTTTCTGGACAAGTAAATTTTCTATGTAATTCCCTATATAACTTATATCTATATGTGAACCCAGGCCAGGACTAATTTTGACCACATGGGCATACTTTGAACAGTCTTGGTAGGAGACCACTAAACAATGCCACATACAACATATCAAACACTGGGCCTTGCGGTTTCGGAGAAAATAAATGAACAGCAAATGTACTTGCAAATTAAACTTTTATGTCACCTACATCACAATAGCCATCCGCAGTGCGTGATCAACTTAATATGTAGGCGTCTTCAAAGACGCGGAGAAACACAATTTAATTTACTTACGTGTACTTACTGTTAAAAGAAATGAGAAACAAAACTATCCTGGTATGGAAGACGTCTTGTTTCACTTGATTGTTGTCTTTAAATTGTTTTTCTGTGTCTGGCTGGTCTGAACGTAAACATGTGAATGGGCTTTATGCAGAATTGTTGTTTATTTGCAAAATGAATTAATGCTTGCAATGTATAACCTCATATAATGTCATTTTATTCAATACACACAAAACTTGTAAAACAAACCTCGTGTTAAAAAGGTTTTTAATTTTATGATATCACAAAGTTTTTCGACAAATATGGATGAAAACATGGCTCTTCGGTACGTATTGATCTTTTGAGTGTATAAAACATCTGTTTAGGTAAACAAATGAACTAAAAAATGAACATATAATATCGCTTTAAAGAACAGAAAATATTGTTCCCTTAAGTCACACTTCTTGCTTAGTGTGGTAGGTATATATGGTTGAAATAATGAAGTTGTTTGGTGAATACTACAACCTATTGATAGAAAAAACTTTATATAAAGCCAAAATATAGGTTTGGAGCTAAGACCAGAGAATATTTCAGATTTCTTCTCCAGAAGCGTAGACACACACACCCTCTTCATGTCTTCATATGCATTTGACTATTCAAAATGTGACATCGACATCATTCTTTAGTCTTGGTGTAAATGCATGCATAACAGTTTGTTGTTTCGATCGTTTACGAGGTATAAGCCGTTATGTATATATTCCATCAATTAAATAAACATGTTTCCCAAGTTACTTCAATGCAGTGTTTAATGTATTAGTCCATCTGTAGAGACCTTTGAGTAATTAGATTGTATCTGTTCAATCCGCATTATTGGCGCTTCATTTGCTTATCTCTAAGCATCTGTATATAGGAAGGCCATGTGTTTCGTTTTGTGACCTACCTCGAGGCGCATTAAGTACATGTGAATTGTGATTTAAACCAAACACCGACGCGCCAGTACGTGATGAAACAAACATCGTACATCAATACTTTGTCATTGTGCTGTACATACAAAATAAAATAATAAATATATGACATGCAAATTGACATAGAGTTACATTAAAACATCACTTGATAGTATAAATATCAGTCTGCATTCAAGATTGATGAATCCACCACACAAACGTGTGATTATTGTGCAGCGTATTGTCGCCTATAATGATCCATATGGGATATTTCAAATGTGTTTTCTATTGTTTAAATATAAATAATGTGTCCGTTATTTACGGTAAGTGTTTTAAAACTGGGAAGTCATTTTGACAATTGAGTCTGGTTTCCATCAAGGATATTAAACAACAAGGCCAATAAAGGAAATTAATTTAAAGCCAATCAAGAAAATTAATTATGTACAATCAAATATAATCAGAAAACGAATATATACTTTGTGTATAAAACACCCAGCCAGAGGAATATTTTATTTGAAGCAGTCGAACACATGCGCAAGTTATAGTAGCTTGTATTGAATAATTCAATGCGAACGGGAATTTCAGGCCAGCAAGAGAACGTGTAGCCTCTACGTAAATCACGTGTCTTCCATTATTTACCATATTCTGCAAAACCAAACGATTTATAGTAACGGCGTTTATTTCTGCATATCCATCGGGCTTGCTGGAGGTCGGTGGTTAAACCAAGAAACCAGTATACACCCAAAATATTACCTGAATGGGTACCTGGGGAATTACCCCACTCTATTAGCTGGAAAAAGCACCACATAATACTGTCTGTTTAATAAAATAAAATATTTCTGCATAAGAAAGTGCCTTGATGTATTCCATTCGCTCGTCTTCAGGGATTAAATATAGTCAAATATCGAGATAACAAACATGAGTTAAAACGTGCAAAGGATGAAATACCCTTCACGATAAAGGAAAGAGAATACGTTGCTACAGGGAACGCCTCTTACATAAGACAGTGCCTTTCCAAAATACTACAGAATGTCTTAGCAACAATTTAATGAACATTTCATGCACGCCGGCAGTCAGTTAAGGGAATGGTTTAAATATTTCGCAATACAAAAGAGTTTTGATGTACAGGATTATTTGGGTAACCATTTCCAAAACATTGCATCTTTGGATAAAGACATGTTAGCGTTCAAAATCGCTGTTAAAACCTTTTTAAATGTACTTGAATACTGTTTTGAATAATGATGGAACCATTACTAATACCCATTGCAAGATCGAAGAATCAAATGTGATCCACAGTGAAATGAGTTGGAAATGGTTGAATAGTTAAATCTCTGAGAAATACTAGACGCTATCCGCTGAAAATGCCTACATGTTTGTCTGTGTTTTCAAATGCATTGTATTGACATTTATGCATTGTTCTTGTTTATTTACTAGAGTACTTTTGAACAAGAATAACATTTCGCATTGAGGTTGTGCGACATTCAAAATATGGGATGATAATGAAAAGCGATCAAACGAATATTTTAAGGAATTCATGACACAAGCTTTTTTATGGTATTACTATTTTTTGTACTCTTTCATCTAGAATCAACATTTTCGACTTGTTTAAGAAACCGTTTGTCAACAAAAACAACTTTTTTCAATTTCCCCCGAGTACCGTTTACTGAATTCGTAGTTAAAATATGTCCTCCACATCAATAACCCCCGCTGTTCGTTAATTATGTTCTATCATGGACCAACGTGTTAAAGATTCGTTTCAGGCAACAGAAGGTTTAGAAAATTTAGTGTTTTGAATCCGGCGTGAGTGAATGGAGGCGTACCAGGCTTTCAAACCAGAGCTTTGCGGCACTTTAGTCAATATTGATCTAAGCCTTGATCCTGTGATTGTGCTTTTACTTGCAATCTCGTCACCAATAATGTGTGACTGGTATGACGTTCCGCCAAGTCCTAACCAAGAACTTAAACTAGAACCGGGGACTGAAGTCTGTAGTATGGTCGTTTAATGGTCTCTTTCTTGAGATTCCTGGTGTGTGGTCACTTTATGATTCACATTTCTGTGAATATGCGTGACACGTAACAGTAAGATTCAAGAAAATAGCAAAACATCCGCTAGTTTCACTTCCTGCTTTAACGGTAGCGATATATTAATGTTGACATAAAGAGTCTAATGAGAAATGTTGAGAAAAGTGCGTACAAGTTTTAAACATCATGTGACAAAAACACCACGGAGAGTGTGCTGTGTTGTACTAATGGTATAGACGGTATGAAACAGTAGGATAACGGTCGAGATAGGAATTACAGTCCGTTCCTTGATACAATAACGAATAAATTAGTGGGCATTGACCTGTATTAATTAACACTTAGTGTTGATTATTTCCAACGGTTTGTGTTTTTTGCGTGAAACCTTGTTACCCCTAACAGTGATTCTGACAAACGAGAAAGCCCCTGTGACTCGTCTTTTACTTGAATCACGTACGGTTTCAAGATTGACACCGTGTTCTAATATAAACGCTGATAATAAGGAACAAATAAGAAAACGGTCGGTTATTATGACTAACGACAATCGTTTTCCCTGATGACATACTCTGGAAAATTGAGTTGTGTGCTATGTGGAACAAAACAATTGACCATAAATGTTCAGAGACAGATCACAAATACGCAATGTTCGGATTGTTAAAATAGGTTCATCAGTATCGTAAAATGCAAATGACAAGCAATTAACTGGATGATAAATTTATAAAGAAACATATTCTCTCTCGAGATATTGTCTTACGGCTAAACTGGCAAACGACACTACTGATAACGACACTATTGATACATAGATGAACTTGGTCGAACCGTGATACCGAGAACCTTTAATGCTTTGCCAATCCGAAGATCTGCGTTGGCTGTCACTGATTAGAGCTATGCTAAGGAAAGTAAATTAATTTGTGTGTCACTGACATTTAGGAAATCGGATGAAATCAACTAGTCGGAAAGTTTCCTCCCTGATTGCGACAGTGAAATGACACGACAGATACAGAAATTTAAAGTATGTAACAAACGACATTTAAACACTGGGCTCATCTTGTGAAATATAACTGCGCATGTGTCAAGATGTAAAGTAATTTTCTGAGATGGCAGAGAAGTAGGAAAACTAAATATACATTGTTAGGCTTTTGAGGATCCTCAAATTGACAGTGTTTCTTCGTAGATATAACATTGTTGCCTCGAGTGGGTAATTGAAGAAAAACGAGGTGAATTAAGCGGTTCAGTAAATGTTATAATATGTGAGAAATTCGTAACAGGGACGTCAAGAAAATTATTATACGTAGTATCTTGTAAATTACCATCGGCAAATGAGCAAGAAATATATTCCACTATTTTTAGATGATACTATTTTACCACAGAGCAGTCTACATTTGAAAACTCATAGAAATAAATGAAGAAGTCGAGCAGGAAATGACACATACAAAGGTAACAGCCACACCAAAAGGACAAGAAGACATGTAAACATACAAAGGTAACAGCCACACCAAAAAGGAGACATGTAAACGTACAAACACAAATAAACAATTACAAAAGCAAAAATGACATTAGAAGAACATAAATGACTGGAGGATGTAGCGGAGTACCGCCATGAAATGGTCAGTACCACAAATCTGTTTCAATGTTGAACTCAACCTAATATTTATCCGACAATCTCACTATAACACGGACGATGAAAATAAGGAAAAATAAGGTTCTAAATATATTAATTTAAATTTCAGTTTCGACTTATTTATATCAAAATGTCCTACTTGAACCATTAATCGTGTTGTTGTACTCGTACAATATGAATACGCACATACATTAAATGTGTCACAATATATTATAATGAAAGGAAATAGCAACAAATTCGTACTTTCATAACATTTTCATTGTAACAAATTTATCAGTCGATATATTTCTGGCTTGCATTTGATAATTAATGATAAATCGAAGTATACAGTAATTTTTTCTATCACCATTAGTGTATGTAACAGATTGCAGGCCATTGCTACCTAACCCTCCTGTGCATTGAGTTAATAGTGTTTATGTTTTTGTCTCCCTCCCCTTTTTGACTTATTCTTGCCAGCTTGTCCTGTGACGTATTCCATCCATTAACCCCCCCTGTTTGTCGTCATTGATTCTCCTTAGTTGTCATTTAGGATCGTTCCTTTGCGTATTTGCCCTTGCACCTCCTCAAATGCCTGATGTTTTATGGACTGTTGTTCTCCCGGAGGTTTTGTCCAAGTGTGTTGCGTTCCCCGTAGCAACTTAGTCGTTATTTTATAAATCTATTCAAGTGTCCACCAAAGAATCGTTCACACTCCTCCGTCCAATGTGATTTCAACACATGAATGAATACATTAAAAGAGAAGGAATACGTTACTACAGGGAACGCCACCTACATAAGACATAAGTAAATTTACTCTCAACTACATGTCCGTACTGATATAAACAGTTGCGTTTTGTATTATCACTAATTATATATACAAATGATAAAAGTACCGTAACTGTTGATAACAACTTTTTAAAACAATAAAGATGGCTAACCTGAATGGTTTCATCTAAATAATTGAAAGATAGAAAGTGATATATATAGTACTACTATATTTACTTCAATGTCATTATACACGAAATTATTAACCAACGATACAAATAAACATTCTATGCTCAATTGAATTGATTAGTTTATAACCAATTCATATATATTTTATTCATGTAAGCCGTATACATATTTATACTAACGCCTAAGGTTACACAAAAGCCATTCCAGCAATAACAAACGCTGTTCATGAAGCGCGAAGTCTCACCAGATCTGGCAATAATATAATAAAACTTACGATGAAAAACGAGCCTAAGGCAATGGCTTTAGTTAGTGTGATTTATAAATCCACGCTCTCGAATCAGTTGACAGTTCTAGCTTGCAATCTAAAATTTTATTTCACGGCTTACAAGTGATACTAAACATTGAATACAGTTCTGATACGGTCGGATGTCTAAATAATTTATTATCTAAGAAAAATAGTATCTTAGAACAATTGATCATCCTGCGTAATTGAAAGTCAAAGATTGCTATAAAACCTCTACAACTCGGCTCTTTCTGAAATGGTTTCCCGATTTTGGACAAATGATCATGCAATTTATTAGCCTATTCCTGATATTCGGTCTAGATACGAACAAGGAAACCAGTTTTCTGTGGATCAATACTCGCCTCTCTTATGTTTATTGGCTGTTTATCAAAGGACAACAAATTGTTACATTAAATCTTGTAAATAGCAAACTTATCCTTTAAATTGATTACATAAGACTGATTATCTCAACCAAAATTACTCGCTGGCGAGCTGGCCAATATCTCTTTTATTACGTTTCAACATTTTGTAATTAGGTAGTGTTCTGTGCTGCAAAACACGAAAACACTGGGTCAATGTGTCTGGATGCACTTGTCTTTTTTAATCAAACGTAGTTACGACCTTGGTTTCCTGTCATCAATTAATTCACTGTAATTATGAATCATGAAACACATTGTGTAATTGAATATAGGCAATATGACATTAACCAACCATTTACAAACATTGATTACATTATCGAAAAGCAACACGAAACTACCATTCACAAAACACCATGTTTATATGTCTGTAAACCTAATATAGGTCCTTGGTGATCCATTTTGACATAGGTGCATTATTTCACATCCATTATCATCACATATAATTGATATATTGCATATTTGGCTAGCAAAAAAGCTCGTGCCGTTCAAAGGTAGTTTGCCCGACACTGAATACAATAAAAATGATAAAGCATGCCCTTTATGGCCATATGCCTTTGCCAATTATGGAAATAGCAGCAACGCCACACGTCCATACGTACTGCTTTATTATATTTGACAATTTGCTGGCAAATTGATAATACATTGTGACACAAAGCAATTCGGAACACAGTGACAATAGATATCCTAAGTATTTATAGTACTACTCACACTATAAGAATGTGTTTATTTTCTTGTTAAAGTAATTATATCGATTCCGACGTTTCTTGGGAGCTCTGTGTTATGTTGGGACGAATAAATGATGGCCGAGACCGTATAGAAACTATATACTCTATTCTTAATGTCAGTGAATTTTACGCCTTGTCTGAATTGCAGAAAATGAATTGATAGTTTGTACAGAATGCCTGCTAAAAATGTTCATTTCTTAGATAAACTAAATATGAGAGAATCTTCAGCATTGTGAAAGTCACTATGAAGTCACTCCTCCCATTTTCTGTGATCTAAGAAATATGTCGCGCTTTTATGCAGTATGTTGTGCATAATGTCAAGATTTAAGAGACAGTGATTACTAAAATATGACGTAAATACATATGTAAGACATACAATTTGGACACAGAAGCACATACCTGATCACAAAAAACACAGTATCAGAATTCAGAGCGATAAAGTATAAGATCCCCATAAAAACCAAACAATTGTCTATAAAACATCGTAATAATAAACACGCACAAAATAGTATAATTATCAATACTCATGTTGTTCGATCGTTTTATGATCGATCGTTTATTTAAGGGAAATCAAAAATTATTTGACAATATTATAAAATGAATAAAGAGGTTGATCAGAAAATGCCACATGCAAAGTGAACCGCCACCACAAAAGTAACAGGTGACATGATTAATATATACATTTACATGCATGTAAACAATGACAAAATGCATAAAAGTGAGAGAATAAGTTGCTACAGTGAATGTTAAATGCATAAGACAGTGCCTCTCCACACAGACCTCCGGGAAAACAACAATTAATAAAACATAGGGCATTTCAGGAGGGCTCAATGGTACATACTAGGGGAACAGGGGCGCAAGGTATGGCATGGCCGACCATGAGGGATTAGTAGGAGAATCAAAGAGGAAAAACAACTATAGACAAACATAAATGATTGGTGTAGATATTTGTACGGACTTGGAATGGTCAAGGGTGCACGCAACCTCACATTTATGTTTATAGACTTGAACAGTTTAATTTTCTACAAACATGCCTTTAACAATGCTGTTATTAACCTACTGCTTCCCACACAGAAGTTTATTTTCTATGTTATATACAATATAATGTATCAATATTAATTGTATTTCATATTTGTTTAATAAATGAGTAAAAACACAGTCAAACAGGCTTCTACATTTATATCATATCGTATAATAAAAATACCAATAAAAATTACCTTCTGTAAATATCTCGCAGTGTGAGTTCAATTAACTTTTTATTTGCACAAACTATTGTTATCAAACCATGTTATATTTTCATAAAGCTAAGTAAATAAACATTTAACGAGAATAAACATGACACAAAAATAATTATAGAATTGAATATTTTCATACTGATATGTCATACAAGCCAGGCTTCTTTCTTGTGCAAGGGAGTTAATTCTTATCACAACTGTTGAAATACGAACGGTAAGCATAAACTGTTTATGAGAGAGAATAAGTTCCTACAGGGAACGCCACATACATAAGACAAAGCATGCCCACACAGCAGTCCAAAAAACTTCATGCATTTGAGGAGGTACACGGGTTTATGAGGACAAACAGGAGTATATGCAATGAAAGCAAATTAATTGAAGCTTATTTTGTGAAGGGTACGTAACTTGGCAAGCCGTTTACACACTTATTATCTTATTCAATGGCTGCTATAAATACAAGGTTTAGACAATTCGCAAACGAAAGAATTCACAAGAAGTCCAACTCTAAATGAAACTGAATCAGCGTTTTTACGTGATTTCAATATAAATGCATCTTCCACATGTGAATGTTTTGTACTCAATGAATTGAAATCTCAATGTGATTTGTTTAGTCTTACACAAGTGATAAATGATTTTACAAAGAAATAAACCTCCTCTTTTTCAACCATTGATTAGATTCCAGTGTCTGATCCATATAAATTTTCCCAGATTGGTGCGGTGTAATTCATTGTTGCATTAGCTATCATATGATGACTTTTGTACCAAAAACTGGCAAGAAAGTGTATGGGAAACCGTCAAAAAGACAGAATGTTCTGTAAAGAATAATTATGTAACAAATTATAGCATTTGCTTTATTGCTAATTGAAAATCCGAACTGAAGTCATGAAATTCTCATTTACATAATTGGTGTTTCTAATCTAACGTTTAGAAGTTACTTTGTGATTCGAACAACGTGTTGTTTGACAATAAACATTTGTAACTCAATAATTGTTCGGCTCTGTGGTAAAAGAAAAAATAAGTTGTCACAGGGAACGCAACATACACAAGACAATGCCTTCCCACATATCGTATGGAAACAGTAACCTACGAAACATAGGGAGTTAAAGGATGGAAAGACCACTAAATGGTCATTTGTTTCCAACATTTACACATAAAATAATCTTGGATAAGCCTGAATAAAATAGGGCTTCCCTAAATTATTTGTTAAAATTATTTGCATATTGATGGAGAAATATGTTTGGCCAAATTGAACGCTATATCTAATGCTTCTGTTAATAAGCTAAACCGAAATGAGTTTGGAAACAATTTTGTTACGTTGTTGCTTTACTTCCAGGGACTCCTACGTACACTTCTTGGGACGGACCATGCGACTATTGGTAGATGGACATTTTGCCAAGCCTTATCGTATGTTACAAGTGTTTTGCGTATCGATAATGTACTATTTATGTTGTCAGAATAAGGTACTAAATACGCTTATGCTGTGCATATGTTATGTCTATTGTAAAGGGGTTGGTCCAAATGATTGCACATGTAGTTCATTGACGTAAGAAGTGACAAGAGGTTAGGAACCTAAGTCTCTTCCTCCATCTCAATGTCTGTCTAACGCATCGTAACAAAGTTTCTCAAAGAAATACACAATGACGGATTTGAAGAAAAGCGTGTTCCTGACGTTTGAACGAATTTCTGTCGGGATTTTGAAATTTTTCAACACATATTTGTCTTATTGATTCGCTTGATGATATTCGCCTTGCGATGGATAAAGTGGATGAAGATCACCTTTTTGGCATGATTCTACTTGATCTTCCGGAAGTGTTCGACATAGTCAATCACTCAATTCTTTTATGTAATTACGCTCTAGGACGTAAAGTCCCTACCGTTAGATCGGTTGTATCTTATCTCTTTGAAATACATCTGTTAGCTGATATATCAGGCACATTATATTCAAAAGTATATCTCTTAAGGAGTGCCCCAATAATCCATAGTGGCCCTTTTGATAGTTGTATTCATGTTTTTAATATGGCACCATTACCAGACATACGTTCCTTCTACAATGTATATGCAGCTGAGTTGCCATTCTAGACTCTCTGTCAAGAAAAATGATATTGAATACTCCTAGTGAGTAATATATTTTCACCTTTGAGAAGATGAGATCTAGTTCTTTGTTTGAAAATAAATGTGAAATCCCAGTACAAGCTTGAAATACATTGCACAGGTCATATTATTGAATAAAAACATCAGTCAAAACAAAATACAAAGTGCGACCCTCTATCATATATACATGCAGTTGAATTGTTGTTTGTATAAATTATATGTTGCAGTTATGAAGAAAGGAATATATCGAACCGATAAGGTACCGAAAACACAGAGATAACCGTCTATGTACGTCTAAGTTTGACGAAATGGCAGATGCAGTAAGGAAGCGCCTCAGTTTCCACATTAAATGACTTCCAAAATGAATTACCTCCCAAAATACACTCTTTTGATTAGTCAATGAAATAGTTTAAGTGATATTTCTTGCAAAGTAAACACTTCTTTCAGGGTAATATAATATAAGAAACTCATTTTCTTGCCTTAATTCGTCACAAACTCTAAAACCGACACTTAAAAACCAATTGCAAGAAAAGTAATATAATAGACATTGCAATCTACACAGCTGAAACATTTCGTTTCTCTTCCGTAATTGGAAAAGTACTCCGTACCAGGATGAGCTAGATTATCGGGTTAAGTCAGTAGCTCTTAACTCTAACTTGAGCTTATCAAATCACTGATAGAAATGGGTTCTGTAATAAATTTGGCCTATACACGACTCGAGATCGGGACGATATATTACCCAGCAAGCAACATATCAACATATAAATCATCTTTTTGAATCGTATAAAGTCACACAAATCATATTTCGGCTGAGTTATTGCAGTTGGACACAATTCGTACATAAGTACAAATACGATTTTTTGCAGCTATGTATGCCATTCATCAGTTGCAGATGATTTTTAAGTGTTAAAATAAATAAAGTACTTGAAAGCCATATACAAAGTGCTCAGCCACGCTAAAAAGTACCAGGAAACATGAAAAATATACATACATACATACATATAAACAATAACAAAGTCAAAAGGAAATTAAATACTTTACAAAAAAGATAAGTACAATTTGTGTAAGAACTATTTGGATAACAGTTACAATTACTTTTATTCCGACACTTAAGAACGTAACTGCACGTTTATCACATGCTTATGCTTTTAGAATGGGTTTGCACTTAGTGTGTGGCACTTCCAGTTCGACTTCTTCATACGTTTCAGTATGTTAAAATGTATCGATAATCAACAATACGTCTAAGAGTTATTGTCTTTTTTTAAAGCTTTAAGAGGAAGATTACATCTATGTGTTGAATGATTCGTTCAAATGTGTTCTTGCGTAGAAGTAGAAGATCGTACCAACCCGATCAATGCAGTTTTACAGTTTGCGAAATCTCCAAGGTCAAATGTTGCTGCATTTTCTTTTCTTTAAAAGCACGTTGAGAATAATGTAGAAGCTTTAGCAAATGTGATGCATCTGATGATTACATGAAACGAAATGCATTAAATATTGATGCATGTTTGCTACTGACTGTAAAATCCAAATTGCAATTTATACTCCCAAGATACCAATTTAACCCAAAAAATTCTCGCAGAAATGCAAAATGAATAAATATATATCCAGACATACGCAAGTGATATTGTATTTCTCATAGAGCTGCAATGTGAGTCATAATAAGGGGAATGGAATATCTAAAAGTAGGTAAAAGGTTACATATTGCTTGGGAAATATGAAAAAACATATTTTGAAATAAGGTATGTGTAGTCATTTTGATCCTATGAAATATATTGAACTTGTAAATTCAAGGAAAGGCCGCGATTTGAAGAAATACAGTGCAACCTGTCCTCTCAGTACGAATTATTCCTGTGGTAAGAATTTCTTATAGAATTTACCTCTCCAACACAACAGCCTCCCAACAACAGCCCACATTTGATTGTAACCTCCCAACAACAGCCCACATTTGATTGTAACATCCCAACAACAGCCCAAATGTGCTTGTAACCTCCCAACAACAGCTCAAATTTGCTTGTAACCTCCCAACAACAGCCCAAATTGGCTTGTAACTTCCCAACAACAGCCCAAATTTGTGTAACCTCCCAACAACAGCCAACATTTGCTCGTAACCTCCCAACAACAGCCCACATTTGCTTGTAACCTCCCAACAACAGCCCAAATTAGCTTGTTACCTCCCAACAACAGCCCAAATTTGCTTGTAACCTCCCAACAACAGCCCAAATTTGCTTGTAACCTCCCAACAACAGCCCAAATTTGCTTGTAACCTCCCAACAACAGCCCAAATTTGCTTGTTACCTCCCAACAACAGCCCAAATTTGCTTGTAACCTCCCAACAACAGCCCAAATTTGCTTGTTACCTCCCAACAACAGCCCAAATTTGCTTGTAACCTCCCAACAACAGCCCAAATTTGCTTGTAACCTCCCAACAACAGCCCAAATTTGCTTGTAACCTCCCAACAACAGCCCAAATTTGCTTGTTACCTCCCAACAACAGCCCAAATTTGCTTGTAACCTCCCAACAACAGCCCAAATTAGCTTGTTACCTCCCAACAACAGCCCAAATTTGCTTGTAACCTCCCAACAACAGCCCAAATTTGCTTGTAACCTCCCAACAACAGCCCAAATTTGCTTGTAACCTCCCAACAACAGCCCAAATTTGCTTGTAACCTCCCAACAACAGCCCAAATTTGCTTGTAAATTCCCAACAACAGCCCACATTTGATTGTAACCTCCCAACAACAGCCAACATTTGATTGTAACCTCCCAACAACAGCCCAAATTTGATTGTAACCTCCCAACAACAGCCCAAATTTGCTTGTAACCTCCCAACAACAGCCCAACTTTGCTTGTAACCTCCCAACAACAGCCCAAATTTGCTTGTAAATTCCCAACAACAGCCCACATTTGTGTTGCCCTAGAGAGGTTGCACTATATAATTGAAAAATAAATGCAATTCTTATAGCACTCATAATGGGCTCATCTGATATCAATAGAATGTATTACAAGTCATAACGGTAGACATTGTAATAAGTATACTCTGAAACACGTTACTAAATGATCACTTTAGGTTTCTAATGTGTGTAAAGTGTCATCGTAATCTTTATAGGCACATATTTTCGTACAGTCATGTTTGTATTTTGGACTCTAAGACATTGATATACGATTTATTATAAAGCAGAACAAATTTAGTCAATTTAAGTTACAATGTATTTATTTTGAAAAAAATACAACAATATAAAACGCGAACATTTAGATTAGTAGTTCAGTGTATGCATGTTTTGTTTTTGGGGTTCATTTTGGAATCGTGTTCGAACAGAATACATATCTGATCCAAAATCAAAACGTTAATGATATCTGCGTGGTAATGCGTTATTTTCTGCCTCATGCCATCGGTATAATCATTTCGCCACTTTTAATTAAAATAAATCTCAACTTTGTGGAAAATTTTACAACAAAAACACGAGACACAATGAACGAAGTCTCTCACAACAAATGTCAATGTTTAGATATTGTTAAAGAAATGTTTGGATCAATGCACTTGCCTCATCGAGAAAGCCGTATTGCGTTGCTGGCGAAATCTTCAATTGGATATTATATAGACGTGATCAGTATGTCCTGACTTGTTGACTCGGCAATGACAATCGATTATCTATTACCATTAGATTTATCCCGTAAAATTACAAGTCTTTTACATACATTAATAATTACATACATATCCATGACGTGCATTATCTCCTTAAACAATTCTCTCAATTTCCGTGTCATTGAATGAATTCATTTCCAATATAAATTTACATTTTTTTTATGGTCGACAAGATACGAAATTGTATGCAAATAAAACTCTTTCAATTCAGTATATTTTCCTGTCAAATATTTCGTTAACTCGATCAGTACACCATTTTGACACTGATTGCTGTTTGCCATTCATAATTAAAGTTCCGATTCTCCATTTTCATGCATTTGTTCAGCTCGGTTACGGATATAAACATTGTAGAATTGTGGGAACATTGAGTTTGTCACCAATTGTATTTACATCGTGTCTAGGCTTGCCATTCGTCACTACTATTTAATTTGGATTCAAGTGCTTCTCATGTTATCTTCTCCCCCGTTTCGGCCTATTGCCTTGACTTGTCGTATGATGTTTTCCATCCATTAACCCCCCCCCCCTGTTTGTCCTCTTTGGTTCTCTCTGTTATCACTTATAGTCAGCCAGGCTATTTCTTGTGACTCTGTCCCCTTACGTATGTATGTACCCTTGAGCCTCCTCAAATGCCTTGTGTTTTACGAATTGTTGTTTCCCCGGAGGTTTGTGTGGAGAGGCACTTATGTATGTGGCGTTCCCTGTATAAACGTAAACTCTCTCTTTTCTCCCATTTAATTTAGATTCAGGTGCTTCAGCAGATGCAATTACAAAGTCAGCATTTCTTTTTCCAACTTATGCTCTTTAGCAATGGTCAAGATTTATGTAATTCAATATGCAAACGAATGGAAGTTGGTTACATAAATAGAACAATGATTAAGAATAAAATAACGATGGATGAATTATGAATAAAACTTTTACAAAACAAATGTTCTCAACTTTCAACAAGTTTGAAAGCACCAGAAGACCGTACTTCTCGTGACCTTTTCCTGCCATTTGTTATGCGATTTGGCTAGAACTTTTTGTTTGGTGTAAAAATCTCCCACTTTCAGATCAACTCAAATGCGCCATTAAATTAATTCCAAGAATTTTAATATTCTAATCTACTAGCCATGTTTAAATAACACACCGTTGACACTGTAGCTGTAAATTACATCTCAATGTCAAGTACATACTGTCATTTACGTTAAAATCTCAGAATTGTTACCAACTCTACACAGACAAATAACAAATCTACTGATTGACGTTTGATTAATTCTGAGATAGAATTCCAAGCAGCTTTAGTCTACAAACACTATTAATCCACAGACATCCATATATATTGCGCTCTCGGTTTGGTTGTTGTTGTATAAACAATTTGGGAAATTCTTGTCATCATCAAACAAATCATACAGTTTCAGCATTTGATTTAATTTGTATTTAAATTAAGTACACGAGCGCCATGCTAATAGTTCTGATGCAAGGGGTCTACTTATGTTGAGAATCTGTAACTGGAGTTAAATTTAAGTTTAATCCTCACAAATTTCCCTTTGACTTGTATACATTTTAGGCGATGGATCCAGGATTTGAACGCTGCAGTTTAGTCTGCCCTTAGCGTTTTCTTAAGTAGCTAAGCCACTTCCGAGTGATGTTTTGGATGCATAATTACACTCGGCTAACATCATTTCCAACATAGGGAATAGAAAAAAGTAACAATGACTGATAGTTTTGGCAATGACCGGTCTATGGTCGCTTTGTTCAACCACATGTTCTCAACGCGACGCTGCGGCTCATAAAACCATATCCAGGTCTCATATCTTGTTATGAGCTACGACAATTTACGGTTGTTCAAGTTTGAGACTTTGATCAGTATTTCGTTTGCACATCTGACACGGTTTGCCTTGTGCTCCTTGGTTACCAGATGGGGCACGTATCAAATGCAAATCTTTTTAATCCCAGCTTTTGGTGAGAATTTTACGACCTCTCCCCGTTGAGATACCAAGGAAAGATGCTATGTTGGACACTATGTACCTAGCTAGCATCTTCTTCAGTCATATATTTTACTGCAGCAATGTTCTCTTGATAATCTTCTTTGCATGTATTTTTAAGGAACAACTAATTTACGCTTTAATTTCAGATTTGTTTTCGCCTTTCATAGCTACATTTACATGTCATTTGGCTTGCGTAAATGACTACACTTCGTAACTAAATATCTCCGAAATGGTTCGGTGCATTTTATATAATTTGGATGCTTAGTGGAAAAGAATCGATTTTCTTGTCGTGGAAAGCACCAGTTTCTTGTCTGTAAAGTATCTACGGAAACTCAACATTATCAAAATTTTCAGAATGGCCGTCGAACATTAATTTGTTTTCTGATTTTTTTTATGCGAATTGCATATATCATACTGTTAGCGATGATTATGTTAATACAAATCTTCCAAGATGGTGTGTATGTGAGCATTGAGAAATCGTTATGCAGCAATGCATTGACTACATCAACGCCAAATGCAATCCTAACATTTCTCACCACATAAGCTACCAATGAATCAAGTTTATAAAAAAATACCCATTCCTTGCTGAAATCAATGAGCGTGAAACATTATTTCTAGTTTTAATTACAATGACATTGACTTTTAATCGAGCAATTCAAAATGCTATTAAACTCTCCTCCCACGTCAGCTTCCTATCGACCTTTTAAGCGGAAAACACCAGCTTGACGTCCTCCCGCCTGCCCGGCTAACGACATACCTCAAATAACAACTGGAACTTCAGGTAATTTTTGTTGTGAAGCGTTTCTATGGTGGCACATTTCTGCCACCAGTTAACTACATAATTAACTGGACAATTATGACAGTATCGCGTTAAAGAAGCGAGATAACTACTTAATTCGCTAGAAAGTTATGTGGTTAACTAAATAAGTGTCGTGATAAATTTTCATACCAGATAAATATCTTAACACGAAAAATTGTCTGATAGTGCCCACAACTGCCACCACTTACCCCCTGTGTTTTCCGAACGGACAATCTATTTTAGATAAGTGTAAAGTAGTATACGCGATAAGTACAGCCTTTTCTAATTAATTATATGGGTAACTAATTAAGTAACGAGATAACAACATAATTTTCTAGTTAATAAAGTAGTTATTTAGTTCCTTAACGTGATAACCGCATACCTTTTCTAGTTAATTATGTAGTTAACTGGTGGCAGAAATATGCCATCATACGTTTCAGTAGGTTGCTACAGCGAAATGTCTTTGTGTATCTTATTTAGGTCCAATGTACTCGATTTCATCAATGTATTTGGTGCAGTATGGTACATAGAACATATTCGAAAAAGGATTTGTCATTTTCCTTGCAATGGAACTTTTTTATAAATGACATAATAATTGCCGTTTTGTTTGGCCTAGGGCTTTACACCAAGGCCCTAGTATCTATGCTACAATTTTGTTATAATAGCGAAACTGTTTGTGTTGGCAGGGGGTGTTTATAATTTGAAATAGTCTAGTTAGCTCTAGATAATCTAGTAAGGCGATGTTGTCTGTCACAGACAAGCATGTATACTATCCACTCAGAGAATAACGGAAGTTCTTTCATGCGATTTTTTTCTATAGATTTCATTTTAATTCTCTCTGACAAAGGGAGTCAGATAGGGAGTCAGATAGGTTGGAATAGCATGAAAGCAACATGTCGATGTACGATTTTCCCTTTTTTTGATACAAAACATTATCATTTCTAGAAAAATAGTCAAAATCTCCCAATAATATTCTTCGATAGAGGAAACTATATGATGCATTTCTTTTTCTGTTGGTATTTCTTAAATTATCTGATGAATATTCAAAGTCCGTTTTTCTGTCGATTTTAACTTGTTTCACTTCCTGAAAAATTGTTGATATTAATGCATGTTTAGCTGTGATATATGTAAAACTTTCTTTGTCTGAAAACATCGGTTCTTCTAGAAATTATTCGCTGAACCGTATTTAAGTTTCGCCACAAAAACTGCATCATTTCGTTTATATATAAAGCCTCCTACAGAACGAATGTATCCCACACCACAGTATAATGAATGTGTTAATAGTTGAGTTGTATTACTGCAAATGTAAATATTCAAGAATAAACTGTATTTTATGCCAAATAATTTGAGCTCAATTCTTATAGCAATGTTTTATGCTTCTATAAATCATTCTAGTGCCATCTTCCCCTGTACAAGAGAGAGAGAATAAGTTGCTACATGGAACGCCATGTACATAAGACAGTGCCTCTCCACACAGACCTCTGAGAAACAACAATTCATAGAACACACGGCATTTGATGAGTCATCAGAGGAGGGTACATACGTAAGGTAACAAGGACGCAAGGAATGGCCTGGCCGACCGTAAGGGATAACTAGGAATATCAAAGAGTACAAACGGGTGGATTTAATAGATGGAATTACATCAAAGTAAAAAAGCAGGCAGCTGGCAACAATCAGCCGAAAAGGGAGAGAAAATAACAAAAATAGAAAGATTTAAACCTTTATGAATAAGCGTGCTCGTGTTTAGTTCAATGTGTGAACCCACGCCCTCTGAATTTAACAACGGACACTGCATAAATTGAACCATTTGAAAGAAGCACATTACCATTTGCCGATTAGAAATAATGATACTGATATCCAAATATCCAGGAAATCAACATTACTGACAGTTTATTTGTCCTAATGAGACGCTCAATTACTGAGCGACACGAAGATCAAAATTGACTCCGACTGCTTGATCGATTGTGTATTTCCATGTACTCTGTGTGGCACAAAAATATCTGGATTGAGGGCACTGCTACATTATTGTAGCAGGTGATATTGACTGCAATATGATTAATGATTACGTTTGCATTATACCTCACCTGTTTTATTCAGAAGCATAACAATGTGAAATATTTATATCAAATCTGCATAATTATATATTGCTAGTTTTTATCTGATATGGGAGGAAATTTACTAGATATTGATATGAATGGAGGCATTTTGGAAAGTAATTGATAGCAATTAACACTTTTTGTATTCCACTGAGGTGAGAGTGATGCTTTCTGCATGCTGCTTAATTCATTCAGAATATTGTATTTCCATATTGAAATTAGATTTGATCACGCTTTTTGTCCATCTTGGTAAAACTCGCTGCAGTGTGAGGGTAGAAAATCCAACGGAATGCTATTAACCCTCTCACAATTCTACGCTACATAGCAAAAAGTATATGTACAACATGAGCTAAATAAAACACAGTTAGTGTTAATAAATTTGCCAGTCCCAGAGATCGGTTCGCACTTCCCCGGTGGAATTTCTTGTGATGTTTATCAGGAGTAAATTCCAAATATAAGCGGCAGTTTGGAATTATCACCCCAGCTGTGTGACTTAGGTGTACTGAAAGCTTGCACTCCATTTTGAATTGTTCCGGCAACAAATTGTCAACATTCATCGTAGATAATTGAGTTTGAGTATTTTCAGAAATAGACACTTAAATGAAAAACATATACACATAATACAAGGAAAACTAGAATATAAGTCAAGTGTTGCCAGTTATGTAAATGTCTTTGGAAGATCTATATGGAAGAAGCGGAGAGAAGTGCGCATGTTCCTCCAAGATGGTAATTCTAAATTGACAGCTGTTATATTACCGTCGTAATGTTTTGCATTAGTCCAATGTTTTAGTATAACACAAGAAAGGATAACTCGACTAATTCTCTGGAGATTTTTGCATGCAAATTTCTGTCTGTCTCGTTACTCTTGCTAATTTTTCATCGTCTACGGTTTAAATTTTTGTTGGCATACATATCGAGATCTCGACACATCAGTTTCACGTTTGATATAAATGGGAAGTATAAAGAGACATGAGCATATGAAATAGGTCCAAAACAAACATGACAATAACGTACTTTCCAACACGTTAGTAATTTGTCGGTGCAACCGTACTAACATGGCTTTGCTATTTGTTCGGCGCAACCGTATTAATATGGCTTTGCATTTTTTTGGGCGCAGCCGTACTAACAGGGCTTTGCTATTTGTTGGGCGCAGCCGTACTAACAGGGCTTTGCAATTTTTTGGGCGCAGCCGTACTAACAGGGCTTTGCTATTTGTTGGGCGCAGTCGTACTAACAGGGCTTTGCTATTTGCATATCAGTGTTGAGTAAACCAATCAAATCTTACTTTAACCACTAAACCAACTTCGCTTTAACCGAACAACTTTTGTAACCTTGACGCGGATTGGTTAACCTTTCGATAAGAGTACGTCACCTTGTCGAAATCCACTGAATTAGTGTGAATTTACCGGAATCCATATTGGATCTGGAGGTGACCAGCAATCGTTTCATTTCTGCAATTACCTTTCCCGCTACTGTTAAGGGAAAAAAGGCGCAAAGTGTACCGTCTAGCATTAATTTGAGCATACCATTTTTTAAGCTGACACCTTGGTGAAACCATAAACCTTCCGTAAGCCAGTTGGACAGTTTCCTATAATATTTACAAAATCAACATGCTGGACGGGATTCTAACCCGTATTGGTGAGGAGCAAATAAGTGGAAGTTAGCGATCATTACCCTTTCCAACAGATCAGTAAAGTATGAGTATATTTAAGATCACTAAAGATGCGTATGTAATACAATATCTGAAACAAAACGTTTAAGAAACAAATATTTCACACTTAGTCTTCTTAAAAGCCTAGGGATTCGTCTTTTTCCTGAAACGCGGTAAGCCAAATGGAAATATCAACAAAGTTGTGTCACAATAAAAGTACTGTTCTTGATTGAAAAAAGGACAATACAACTATTCTGTTGCTACATAAACAACGGGGGACACACCTACAGATCTGTCTCTAACAGATCTCACCTCGCTACGCAGTACATGAGAGTTTTAGCATCAGAAACCTTTTATGATAATGAATGGTTTACACAAACAAATAGCCAAATATCAATCTTAGTCCCGGAAAACATGTTAAAAGGGGGTAATCTATGTTTCAAGTTAGGAATTGTACATAACGTAGTAGTTGTCAATCGCTTGTACACTACACTATTCTCAAAAATGATTTCTTTCAATAAAATAATTTACAATTCACCGATAAAAATACTTTTCAGTAGGTTATGTGAATACAACATGTATAAGAACATGAATTCGAACATGAATTTACGATAAAGAAAACTATAAGCGTTTCGACAGGACTGGTACTCGTTAGTACTAGTTAGAAGCCCTGAAAAACTGTTCTATTGAATTTTGTGTCACTGTAACTTAGTTCATGAAAACGAACACCCAAACTTAGAAAATAGACTATTTAGATTTGACATAACCGGCGCGACGCGAGAATGTATCTTAAGAAATCATAAGATTTTTCAATAATTGCCATACTTAAAGCTATTATTTCTATATGCATATTTGCTGTCTCGTCACAAACCACTTAAGTCTATGTTCAGTGCTCCATAAGTTTTCTTCTGAGTCCGTGTTCAAGTTATCTTAAGGACAGTGTGTGCGTCTATACCAAAATAATGGAATAATTTGATTCATGCTGTAAAAGATATACAAAATATAAGCTTTCGTAAATACTGCCGAACATAATTATTTACAACTAGACTTGCAAGGACATTCAACAGAACTCCGAGGTAATTCTTGTACTTAATTACGAAAATGTGACCATTTTATATGAAAACGTCAGTTTTATCTCGCCAATGATCTCGCAAGATGTAGACATTTGTGATGTGAGAAGGGTGATTATGTCTAAACGTGGACAAATATAAAATATGGCTAGCTTTTCTGACGAATTTTTCCCCCTTGTTTTCCCCGTAAATTCTCCTTGATTGTTCTTTATGGTCGTCCAGATCATTCATTGCACCCCTTTTCCATTACATGTTTACCCTGCTCCTTCTGATTGTCTGATGTTTTGTGTCTAAATCTTTCCCGGGGATAGGCATTGTCTTGTGAATTTGTCGTTCCGTGTAACAACTTGATCTATCTTTAATTTGAACTCACAAAAGCGGTATTTTTCAAATACAAACATATTTATTTATCAAATAATAATGATTAAATAATAAATACTTTCAACAAAAGAAGACCTATGGTAAATAAAAGACTGAAATGGTAAGATCCAGACTGTCAGTTAAAGTACAAGGAATGGTGAATGGATGTCTGGGGTAATCCGAGTGTTGTCAGTTTTAAGATTGAAAAACAACTGCAAAGACAGTCGCTGATTGATGAATGTTTGAATAAAAGTAACAATTCTCACTGCAGGGAATATTAACTCGGTGTCAGAATATACCTACCATAAATGGTTTGAACATCTAGAATTTGTTTTGCCTTCAGTCGAGACGTCGCCAGTTAGGTCAGGGACCTCATCTAAAGAAGCTCAGGCGTTCAGTCAGGGAGGTTTCCAGCACGTGAATGACTTTTCTTTAAGAGAAATAATTGGACTAAACATAGTAAAGTTCAACAAATGTCTTTCAATTTTATGTCTTTAATGGTGAGAAATGAGACAATGTTGCCTCGGTATAAGTAATCGAAAACAAACCAACCACGTCTACTTCTTTGTTTACCACAAAAGATGCAGTGAAATATATTTGACTGGTAATGAAACTGTCTAGATAAAGTGACTGATGTTTTCCTGATGGGAAATTTAAAGATCAATTTTAATAGTGAAAGTGAATTTGCTTGTTCATTTCCAGTAGTATTTATAGTTTAAAGATAGACTGGTTTTCGAAGAAAAGCACAAACATAAACTGATATTCTGTGTGTAACAGAATATGTCAAAGAACTAAAGATAGAGAACCGATATGAACAAAGATGGAATAGATACAAAGACAAGTTGTTAAAAATAGTTGTCTTCAGGGTATACAAGAAAACACACTTAATAGGTCGACGTTTTTATTATAAGAATGACCGTACATCTATCTAGCTATATTTCACACCTTATCAGATGTCAGAGTGCAAAAGATTTATAGAAATGATAGAACAAATCAACAACAAGTTTTATGTTACTCTATGCATCTTCTTCAAGGCCACTTAGTCAATAGTAATTTATTTTTGTAAAGAACTGGCAGAAATCGCCACCAATGAAGCTAAATGATTGATTGCTCATTATATGGACCAACAACGTTCTAATTCATGCTGCATTCCATCGACCGAGAGAGGTCAATGAAAATGTCAATATACTAAAGACGATAATACCGAAGTTAATTCAACACTATTAAATTCCCGATATCTCATTTATTACACTGAGAATGTAAATACGTGAGTACAAGGCTATAAAAAAGCCAAACCACTTGGAGAAATTATACAGACTCATTTAAGTTTTAAATGCTACTTAAATTATTTTTTGTAGTTAAACGATTAGCATTGTTTTAAGCCAATGTACTTGATTGCACGTGGTGTCACCAACATCAAAAGCTACGATAAGGGACTTCAAACTGATTATGTTTTAAGTAAACAGAATTGAAGAAATTAAAGTTAATTGATTATGTGACAAAAGTATTAATGGCATCAAAGAAAACGACATTAAACGATATATGTTATATTTACTTCATATCAAAGACGTATCCGTTACCTCTAAAGTCAAGTTTGATCTTTCCTTTGACAAAAATAAAGACAAGATAATGATTTTACTTTTTAGACTTAACACTTCTACAAAATCAAACGAATGTTAAACACTTATCGAACATTTTAAACAAGAATAAGGAGGGTGTATTTAAATAAAACATGGGATCGTTTATCTGTCCACAACATCTTTAGTAGGGTGCCAATTGTTCAGATACGGAGTGTCATATTTAGTCTGTAATTCTAAATTTACAGTACGGTTTTGTTTGACAACAACTTGACATTGGACCTTTTACTTAGCTCTGTTAGTTTATACCACATTAAAGCCCGTTCCTTTTCAGCGATATGTTTTATTAAACTTGCCGTCGATATTTGTTTTCAATTTTTAAGCTTCAGTATTAGCGTGCAATGTTTTAGCTAATGGATATAGACTATCGACTAATGTTACTCAGTTTCAATAAATAACGTTCAAGTGGTCGTTGACGGGCACAAAAAAACGAATAAAATATTTGAATGAAGATGATCATACTGAAAAGGTAACACACTACATCAGACACTGAATACAATTTACATGTCCCGGTTAAGGTCAATGTATTCAGATTGTGTTCACCAACAACAACTTTTAATATCTAGCAGACTTGTATTTTAATCTCCGATTTTAGTCTTTCACAGACATATATTCAGAGTTTGTGTAAGGAAACTAGAATTTATGGTATATTTGTTTAACAAAAATATGGCATTTTAAACATCAAAAGACTGTCCTCCCGTCATTTTTATGGCACTACTCATTAAACCCTTTTGTAACACATTGAGACGCATATGCTAGTAACCATACACCAAAATCCTACCTGAACCGAGTATGTTACGATTGACTGGACGATGATGAACTTCTTAACCGGAGGTATTTTAAATAAATGTCCTTTATGGTGACATCCATACCCTTCAACCATGTTTTGGTAAGTACCTACGGGCGTATTTAGAATCGATCACCTTTGCTGTCTTAACCGATGAGAAACCTATGACAATCTGAGAGTCACATATTCACATAGTTTATGGCACTTCCAATTTGGCATAATTTTAAATATCTTCAAACCATTTAAGAGGTGTAAATTAACAAAAATCTATTGAAAGCGGTTCAAATGTTCAATTAAGAGCGCACAGGAATAGTTTAATGGTTGCTTGTTTCCATTTGACAAATATTTGCAATTTCGTGGGGTAATAAAAGTGTTCCTTCGCAAGAAATGTAATTAATTTTATTGAAATAATTCCCCAAAAGGTGAAACTGAAACACAACAGCCCACATTTTCATTTCAAACAAAGCGTATACCATTTATTGCTATGCTCTAGAAAATGCTATTTCTAGAAATATGTTTCTTCGCGCTTTGTGAAACAATTTGTTCCATGTGCAAAAGGAAAATGGTCAACTGTTAGATTCACACATTTCAGACACTAAGTCCTTAACAATGTACATTTTGTTCGCAAACCGCTTGACGTTGATATTAAGGGAAAATTTATCCCAAGTAAAGTTGAATTATGTACATATCATTGCAATCGATTGAAAATAACATAGAAAATAAGATACATTATTCTTAAATCAGGTAAAAATGTTCAGAAAAGGGACATTGTATGGAAATAGTTTTCGAATTAATAATCTTTTGGAACATATAATGATAAAAAAAAATAGAAAGAAGTTAACCTGTAATAAGTTATTTCACTATTTGAAATTGACATCTGAAAATGGTCACATCGATGTATAGACGCATGTGCAACAATCTTGGGTGAATAGTTGGACAGGAATACAAGTCGTCCATGTATAAGACGTGTATTTGTAGAAAGCACCATCAGACAGTTTCGTCAGAGACAAACATAATGTGATGGGAGCCACATATTGTAGAAACACCAAGTTCAGACCTGTCATTCTACAGCAATCAATTAATCACTAACCAATGTGAGGAACACTGGATGATTAAATAGAAATACATTTTCTATTCAGGCTCGCAACTACGTGACACAATCGTAATAAAATTATATGACATAAACTTAATAAAAGAAAGGCAAACAGTGTTCAATACCATTCGCCAGTTGACACAATGAATAAATAAGACATCAAGAGTCAACACATTGTATAAAATCAACGTTCACAACTACCACAATGAATATTTAAAGTTCTGTGGGAGGAATGTGTAAAGAAATTGGCTTTTTATCGAGTCATAGGAACAGTACACAGATAATGTGAGAAATGATGGTGTCATTATGACAGGACGGACTCTACAGAATGAAGACATTTGTAAAGAAAACAGGCCCATGTTTTCTAGATTTAATAGATCTATTTCATCCATAAACAAAATGCACACACGCTGACGTAACAAAACAGTTTCCTTGTCCATTCGAAGTAAAGATAAAATCTCCTATGCATATTTATTGAAGTAACAATAAATAAGTTGGCACAATGGTCATTGTAAAAAAAGTATAATTTTTCAGACTCCGCCTTGCCTCCGTCTTACGGCCATCGTAGTACTACTGAGTTGTGTTAATTATTCACTAATGACAATCTGGTGTGCTCCAGCTTCATTTTCCCTAACATCAAAGCGTTAATCACGTATCTTTATTTACTACCTAGTGTTATGTTACGGAATGATAAATCAATCAGTCGAAATAAATAAGGTTAAAGTAGGTGGAAAGGCTGTAGAACTTTGTTTTTTATTACAAATTATTTAAACTAAGCTGTCTTAAGAAAAGTGTGAATGTAAGTCATAAATGATGATAAAAGCGGGGAATATTTTACGATACATAAACACGGAAGAAAACAATTGATCTGTGTACCGAAGTAGTCAGTAAAGTCGATTTTATCTGGGTTACAATATATTACAAAGATAGTAAACAGTAAACCTCAATCAGTTGATTGAAAAAAAAGAAACAAATGATCTTTGATTTCGCTTGTCATGACGTGGTTTAATATGTAGGCATTTTACCAGGCATGACAATGAAACATTTAACGCATATGCATATGTTTTATTTCTACTGACAGTTCCAAGGCTGTTAATCGCTGTATGGTTATTATTTACATTTGTGTTTTAAATATATGTTAAATTTCCCTTTCCCTGTGTGCAATTCTTACACTTTATATTGTGTTCATGTTATTTCCTCCCCACTTTCGGCCTATTGCTGTCATATCAGCTTTCTTGAATTGTCCTGTGATGTATTTATCCATCCCCCCCTGTTTCATTCTCCTAGTTATCCTTTATTGTCGGCAAGGCTATTCATTGCACCCCTGTTCCCTTACGTATGTACCCTTGACCATCCTCAAATGCCTAATGTTTATGGACTGTTGTTTTCCCGGAGGTCTATGTGGGGTGGCACTGTCTTATGTATGTGGCGTTCCCTGTAGCAACTTATTCTCTCTCACTCTTTCCCTGATTTGTATGTTTTTAGTTTCAGCCTGGTTTTGAAATCTCTTGTTGTTTTAACACTTTATAGAATAAAACAACGAACATGGTCTATATTCTCCATTCACCGATAGCAAGATGTGAAGATTCCATCCATCACTTCATGTATACACGATGTATAAAATTGATACAGTCAATAACATAACATGATAATAGATTTCATCAGGCTTATTTGTAATTTGTACCAGGAAACTGGGCATCATAGGAATAAAGTCACCATTACTGTCCACAGTACATCATAATGTAGGAAGACAATAAATGACCATAAATGGAAATGAATAGCCAAAAGACCAGACTTACGGACTCGTGACAAACCGGCAAAATTAATTATTTTCCTTATTACAGGTCACTGGTAGGGAATAGGAAGAAATAGATTAGATCAGAGTAGAATCGACTTATTACACTTGTGGATTCATGCCTAAATGTCAAAAGTCAGTTTTAATTAACTGATTTCTGTTCATCAAAGTAATCCGTAACCGTATTTGTGAAATCATGAAGTATACAGTTTGATATATACATGTAGATGGTGATAGCATAAAAATACATATACCTTCAGACAGATTGTAAGAAATATATATGCATATGTGTATACAATGCCAGTTATGTGGAATTGTTTTTTTCAATGCCTCACAGTGACTCCATTCTACGCCACGTACTTAATAAATCGTGCATTTCCCTTGATAACCGTATCAAAAACGAAAGTATACATTATCATACTTTGGATTCAACAGAAATGTAATTCAATGTTGCCGTTTTACTGCGTGCTAAATAGTAGATAAACATTTCTAGTACAAATATCTGGATCCCACTGCATGGCTCGATGTCGGAACGGTATCCAAATGTTTTTTCAATATCTTTCCTCAGACAATTTCTATCAGAAACGAATTATTTGTTACAATGTTTCAATGATGTATCAATAATTTCAGTCATGTTCTGTACCACTTATTACGCGGACATATAATGGCGCCTTGCATGTCTGGAGAGGGTGGATGTGGTATTACATAGAGAAATAATCATAAAATGTACCAAATAGACGCTCTAACTGGTGACGTATGGTAACGGTTTGATTTAGCCATCGAGCGAAGCACAGTAACGCCTGAATGCATTAGTATATTGTAAGATATGTCAACATGTCTGTCGTACATAAAACTAAATATTACGGAAATAAGTGGTAAATGATCTGCAACACGATGATTGGTGCGATGTTGTCACACATTGACACAACACTCATAAGGAACGCATTGTATATTGAGGCTAGGTTTTGTACGCTTGATTCAAAGAATAACTAAATGTCAAATAAATGTGAAGTAAAAATGTTTAAATTTAGCAAATATTCTTTTGCTCAACGTCCGTATTCATTTTTAGTTAAAGATACAAACCATTTTATTGAACAACTAAAACAGAATTCAATGATGCCTTCTAACATAAATCTTTTTGGAATAGACAACGTTGAAATAACCAGTAGGTGTGAGAAATTAGTATTATTTCAATGAAACATTCAACAACGCCCAACAGTGACAGCGTTTCCAATATTTGCAAGAGGCATTGTAATCTGGACTCGAAATCGTCTACATACTTAGTATTCATAGAGACGTGAGTTTCAGCGTGGTGATTGCAACTGAACATTTACGAAATGTAGTCGGTATTTTTTCTACGTTTACGCCCTGTTTGTCTAGTCCTGTTTTTTCTCACAAGCTGTCATTGATGCCAAACCACAGCACATTCAATATTATTCACATAAAATGCAATCATATTGAAACGCTACATAATTAGATAAACTATTGACTCATCTAGTGTCAATATATTCTGTTACACATTCAAACAGAAAACATTAATAACGCTGCGATGTCGATGAAGAAGTGATAATAAAAAGTGCAACATGTCAGATGCTGCCATGAGGCAATTAAAGTAACTAAAGTTAACAATCTTGCCTCCCAGAGTAATATGTTTCACCATAGAACATTTCGTATCAATATTGACAATATCGTGTATGCTGTATGCATTTTGTCGCCCCACAATTCACGGACATTTTTTGCCAATAAACATCAAAATTGCGGTAAACAGAAAAGCAATTATTTTTGATGAAATAATCAGTTTCATACAAATGTAATATCACGTTATAGGAAAATGTTTTCTTTCTAAAGAATACATGTTTCCAAGCAACAGCTTCAAAAGAATTGTTATACAAGTCATTATTACATGACACGAACACAAGGCGATTGAAATCATGAACAACTTGCAATTGCATTTTAAACAAATCAATACACTTATGCTGCAACTAGACCAAGTTATTCGAGAAAGCATCATAAAGATCATAACACTGCTATATATCGTAGAAATCGTTTTGGAGAAATGATGTTTAATTTAAAAGAAGAAAACCAATATGTCCGACAATATGTCATTTTGGCTCCCATTCAAATTCGAAGAAATGTTATTTGAATGAGAGTTATTGCTAATATCCAAACTTCATTGGCATTTATGCCCGCCCTCCACCCTCCTCCATGTGTTTTATTTCCTGACCCTGGGATATATGTTGATGGGTCATTGTAAAGTGACTGTGGCATTCCCGATGCTTCTCTTCTTCACTTTTAGTAATACAATGTACATTAGGGATACCGTATGAAAACAGAAGTAGAAGAGAGATAGAATTGTTACAGGGAACGCCACATAAGTAGAACAATGCCTCCTCACACGGGGAAACAACAGTCTACAACACATTAGGGACCGAGGTGTTGCAAGGGTGAACATGCGTTTGAACAGGGGCACAAGGAATGGTCTGGCCGACCATAAACAACAACCAAGGTGAATTTAGGGAGACAACAAAGGGGGAACATATGGATCGGCTTATTTCCTTATAGAATGATTAATCTCAATTCTAGTAACGGGTATTTATATGCCAAGTGTATAAACACAGTTTCATACTTTTACACAAAAACTCTCTTTACATCCGACGTAGCTATGATATCTGCAATACTCTCACATTTCATGTCCAATATGACTTCATTAAGGCTAATAGGTCCACAACTATTCACTATCATAAGACTTTAATCCTTATAGAATTACACTAGTTGAAAGTGAAATGAATACATTTCTAATAAATCGAGGTCTTGTTCGTAATATGCAAAGGTCCGGCTTATTGCAGAGATTTGTACTGACGTACAGGATCCTCCATGTACGCGTTCTAGAGATTTGTGATAAATCTCATTATACTACGTGATTATTCAATTTGTTCTTACGGCTAAAAGTTTATTACAATGCAATTCCACACACGTTATACGTTCACAAAGCCGCCTAATTCTGTCTTCAGAAAATGACAATAGTATTGCTTAGCGTATGATCACCATGCTAGGAATAGACGTTCTTCCATTTCTAACTATCACACCCGCATAAGTAGCCTATAATTTTCTTTCCCCTTCAAAGCTAATCTTGTAAAAGTCAATTATTACAAGGTGTAAGATTGTTCTCGTACTCGAGGCTTGTATCGTGTCGAACTTGCTTATTTTGTTGAAAAGTTTAACGTTTCTGTACAGTTCGCTCTTATTAAATTATTTGGATTTGTGAATGCAATTATGGCACTAATTCCTAACTTTTACAGTAACGCGGGCACTAATTTCCAAAATGAAATTGCTGTTTTGTTTCGTTATGTGCTGTTATGTTGCTAAATTTCTCTACATGTTTGGTATATGCAGTACTCTGTTATTCCAATTCGTCTGCTTCATAGGTTAATCTCATATCTCCCCACACGTTTTAGTTCAATTGTCACCCAAATCCCTAATCTTAAAATATTTTGTATATCCCATCCCCCATGTTTAGTTTTATTCGTGCACTATGGATCTATGTGTAGACATCCTGTCTATGACTTTCACGAGTAAATATGTAATATTAAGGTTTTATAGACAGTTGTTTTCAGGAGGGTCTGTGTGGGGAGGCACTGTCTTATGTATGTGGCATTCCCTGTAGGTCTGTGTGGGGAGGCACTGTCTTATATATGTGGCATTCCCTGTAGCAATGTATTCTCTCTTTTAATTTAAATAAACATGTATACAGATGGGAGATACGTTATATTTTACTGACTGGTGCTGTTACACGACACTATATATACGTTTGGAACTAGAGAATACTTTGAAGAATTGGTGGAAAAGGAAAACATTGCCTTAAAGCGATAAAAATACAAAAGGAGTTCAAAGTTGGAGATTCACATAACATTGTTCAAGTGTACTGATAACAAACTACAGTTTTATCACTGTTTATTCTTTGTTGTGATAAAGTCTAAAGACCTAACAAACATGAAATTAGTATCGTACGTTGCCCATATTTTGTACTTTGTTTAAGCGTCCATTATTGCTTAACGCTTGTAAAATAGTTCCAATCATGCAGTGATCAGAAGATCCTATGTTTATTGTGACAATAATTTTTCAATTAACTCCTATAAAAGCACTCAGCATATATACACATAGATCGTGTGATAAAAGGTCTATTAAACGTTGTAAGATGACACAGGTCAATTGGAACACACACATATTGTTTGAAGAGCGAGGCTCATGTAAACAATATACAAACATGATAATGTAGCAGGAATATTTCATCATTAAGTTAATGATGCTTGGTATGTAAGTGGACTTATAAAGTTGTTAGTCGTATAATGTGTCTCCATTACGGTAAATGAGGTAATCCAAAACTCAAATCTTTCTAAATGCAAATGGAAAGCTTCTGTGTATATGTTAAGGTAATGTTGTCTGTCAGGCAACACATCGCAACATCGCCACAGCAACATCCTTTGGGGAACGCGCACTTTAGACGATTCTGAAAGGTTTTGCTCGATTGAGGTATACGTTGGTAATGAATTCCTACAACAGTAAAAATCCTACTATAATTGAAGAGAAGTTGGTGCTTAGAAACGTTCGCTCTGTAAAGGGTACAATGCACTATGAGGGATATTCTAGGTTCTGAGATTGTTTTACAATTTAAAATTTCAAACCTGATTTACCTTTCGCAATGGTATATTGTCAAGAGGGGGTGGAACATAAAATATTCGACATTTATATAACTGTATCGACTTTGTTTAAAAACGTCTATTTACTGCTATTTGGCATAACTAGTAATAATCATTGTAAACGAGATTCCTTAACGGACCGTACTGAGAGAAACAGGCAGCTTATGACCCAATATCTCATTTATACTCGCTCGGCTACAAAACACAACATATAGCAATAGACAATGAAAAACAACCGCTTACACGGAATAGCTTGATTAGCACGTATAGACTGAAAACTATTTATCAATCCAATATTGTATCAAAACTCATTGATACCGAAATCTCTGTCCAGTGTTCGAATAACATGGAGTTAATCATGAGCACCCAGTCAAATATGTTCATACCAGCGATGATTTACGGCAACTGACCGATTAAATTGACGGCAAGCTTGTGAATAGAATTCTTTTGACCATTGCAGCCTCTCGAAAAAAGTCTGGTAGAAAATCTAGGATACGTCAAAACCAAATCGCTCCCAACGGAGTGAGATTTATACATACATTGAATCAACGGTCCATCAATCAATTCAAAATTAAACAAGCGATTCGTATTCAAGATTGACTAATCTCTCAGTACTACATGACTTTTTAATGAGAAATAGTACGATTCTTTACATACAGCCACTTACAGCCCGGATAAATACATAATATATAATGTAATTAGTAAAGAAAGGTATTCACTAAGACGGACTAACAAGTATACATGATGGATGTAGGATTAAATTGCAAGAAACAGTAGCATCGGGATGCCAGCGTTGTGTTCACGAAAAGTACATTAAATGCAATGACCTCTGAATAACTCGATAGCTCATTTTGTCGATATAAAATAATACAAAAGTTTGAAAAGTAATAATGCAATAAATAAACTAGGTCACTCCATAGGACACGGATGCCCCGATATGGGGTTTTCCAGCGTTTATCATCGGAAATACATTTTAAGTCGAAAAAGGGTCATAAAATCATTCATTTTATTATTATTCATAGTTATTGTTCAGAAACCAATTATTCGTACGCACGGACGCTTGGACGGACAAGTGTAACACTTTATGCATCTTCGCAATTCTTCGAATGGTGGGGCATAATTAATCGATATTTAACCTACAAAACTCTTATTTATTCATTACGCTGTTCTGAAAACAATGTACCAAAGGGGGAGCAGACTAGTCATATCGAAATGTGAAAGCGAGTGAAAACCAGTTTATTATCCACTTTGTGTGTGCGCAAATAGACTAGTTTCGAATTAATCTTTCAATACATTTTACTGAGATTAAACTGACATACTCGGACTTTGTTCTTGTTATTCAGTTTATAGATGTGCAAACATTAAGTCATGTCTACTTGAAACATAGCTTGAATACAAGTCTAGTATTGCGTTTAAAACCAATAACTTCAGTGACGGCATACTTTACAACGGTCAAGGCGGTGGTCTCCCTTTCCAATACACAAATGAAATGTATCGAGAGTTAAAAACTTATCATCTTGCCCAGTCTACTGGGATTAGCCGCATTAGTAAGCCAATACTATCGTTCGGCCAGAAAATTAAATATAATATTAAATTAACGCCTAAGGAAACAAGCATCGAAACAATAAAAACACTTTATTTATATATTTAATCGATTAAAACGAGTTATTGTTGATACTGTGATGCCCAGAGGCAATCTTATCACACAACAACGCTCTTCGTCCGCTTCACGCGGAAAGCTCTAGAAATGGTTATGTATTCGCTGAAAAGTCAGTAACAACCGAAAGATAGCCTGGTTCTATTCACCCAAACACTAACATTGTCTTGCAATGTGATTTTACCTCCGTGTAGTATGATGTTTTCCCAAAGCGCGTTTAAAATCGCTTAACAGAAAAGCAAACTGCTTTCGTGATACTATTTTTACACAAGAAATCAGGATAAAAACATGTATGACGAAAGCGGGCGTAGATACACGCTATAATCCACGTAGCACAGTTCCAAGACATTTGTATTTTAAGTACCATAATATATTATTCATTGCGATTCATGCAAGAGACTCAAGTACGATCTGACATTCATACAGACGTATTGGTATACTTCAATGTTTCAACATATTAAAAGTTCACAAACATTCAGTTGGGTATACACTTTCCACCCCCAAAACAACTGAACAAATTGAATGAAATCAGTCGAAAATTAGAATAATCCTGATATTCTGTCATTGGAACTTTTTTTTAAATTGCCATCTTTGCAGGCCAACGTAGACATTATCACCATTATTTCAATATCTGACAGAAGGAACTATACATAGACTCTGTTGTTATGGGAATATAATGTACAGGAATAAAAAACATTATACTTCCTGATTACATACATACCCGATCTGAAGATGCGAATACATCTTAAACCAACTGATAACCTTCAAGCAGCTAGCTTTGTTAAACCACCAATCCTTGCTATACACTTAACAAAACTTATAAGTGTGCACTTTTTTAATGTCGAATAACTTTCTTATTGATCAACATTTCTACACGAAATTTTGTACATTGGCTAATGGCTATGAGTAGATTATGATTCTCAAATTGAGTTTGTCGATTTAAATAACACAATGCGTTAAGTGAGGGTGTGCACACGCGCTATTAGACCCTTTCTAAACAATCAGATCATTTTTAAGAAGGAGCTGCATTTTTGTTTTGTATCGCATCATCACATTTATTGATTTTATTTGTTCAATCCGTGGGTTTATGACATGAATTAATACAAATATGATGTATCTACGCTAAATTTGTTGAAAATCGCAGCAAGATCAGACTAATATTAACATAGATACGGTCTTATGTATACCTGCACACTTATAAGTTTTGTTAAGTGTCATGTATGTCTTACAAAGGCCAGACTGGGCGTGATACGGAGTTCAACATTAAACATGTATGTATTAAATTGTCACTGCATAGATACAAGAAATATTCAAAAGTAACTAGGCAATCCTTAAACATGGTTTGGTCGATGTAACCCGACCCAGCAAAATTTAGGTGGTAGTTGATTACGTTTGATGGTCATTCAAGTTTAGATATTAATACGCAGCCCCGAAAAATAATTCCCTACTCAAACATATATTTGTTTTAGTAGGGGCCATTTCCGGAGTACGTAGGGATATGCCAAACGAACAATTTCTGCAGGATGGCCCAACTTCTCACAAAATAACGCTAGCAAACTGAAGTTATTATTTTTCATCGTTTGTGGATTTTCCATTTTATGTCATTTGAAATTGTTTATACACTGATTTGACATTGACTATACACATATTTGATCGTGGTAATATACATATTTGATAGTACAACTATTTGATATTGACAATACACATGTTTGCTACTGATAATGCACATAATTTGATAGTGATAATGCACATATTTGATATTGATTATAAACATGCTTGATATCGATCGTACACATATTAGATATTGATAATACACATATTTGATAGTGGAAATACACATATTTGATAGTGGTAATACACATATTTGATAGTGGTTATACACATATTTGATAGTGGTAATACACATATTAGATATTGATAATACACATATTTGATAGTGGTAATACACATATTTGATAGTGGTAATACACATATTTGATAGTGGTTATACACATATTTGATACTGGTAATACACATATTTGATAGTGGTAATACACATATTAGATATTGATAATACACATATTTGATAGTGGTAATACACATATTTGATAGTGGTAATACACATATTTGATAGTGGTAATACACATATTTGATAGTGGTAATACACATATTTGATAGTGGTAATACACATATTTGATAGTGGTAATACACATATTTGATAGTGATAATACACATGTTTGATAGGTAATTCATAATTTTGATAGGTAATACATAAATTTTATATTGATAATACTAAAGCACTATATTATTTAGTTGAATGAATTTATAAATACAGTGGAACCTCCCCAAACCGGACCCTCTAAAAACCGGAATACTCTCCAAACCGGACATTTCTTGCGTTCCCGAATTTTCTTCTTCTATTTTTATTGTATAAGAACACTCTGAAAACCGGAACCTCTGAACTCCGGAAACCGAACGAAAATTCAACTTAATTTGGTTCGATTTCTATATAATTTCACCTTCGAAAACCGGAACGACTTTCGACTGCGGGTGTCATCATGAATAAACTTTCATTACGTTGAGACTTAGTGTATTTTTATCAGTTTGACATGTTCATTTACATTGAAATGCGATGCGCATTTTTACTACACAGGTGTGAAAATCACATACTGTTACGGACGTCGGGTCTGATTCATGCCGATTGCAATTACTACTGTTTGACTTTTAATCATACATATATTTATTAGCATTAACTTTTACAAGTTTATCGCCATTTACAATTGAGTAATCACTCCTCATTACCGCTAAGTCTGTATTTACAGTGTTGCGTATATAATTGTGAAAACTTTTCTGGTGAAGGGACTTATTACATACTTTGTTTAACGTACAGAAGTGCGGTTCTCCTACGCAAGAGGGAAAAGAATACAAGAAAAGAAAATATGGCGATAATACATGAGACAGGAGAAAAACATGTAAACATTACATTACATTTACAAACATAGACATAAAGCATTTCAACATGAAACAAAGACGCATAGTACAGAAACAAAGACATAGAGTATGGACAACATATTATAATATTATATTGTTACAGTAAATGCCATTGCTCAGAGTTATAGCTGTGCTTTAGGTCTTTTCATTGCTAAATGTAAAGTAGTTGGTGGTATGCCATATAACGTTTTTACAAAATTGTATGATTCTTTAGTTTGGTCCGACATTAATATAATATAATTATGTACCAATTTGACAAATAATCGTTAAGTAGATCCTTAAATACTTAATAAACACTAGAAGCGAAATGTTAAACAATAGGGCAAACTTTATTGTCAAATCCGGTGTCATGACTTCGACCGGAAATTTATTTGATTTGAATCATTAATTGATGTATACATGTTCTTATTGTATGTCTTCCATGAACGACAAACTTGTTATTACTGTTCTTCTAAAATAGTACACTGTCGTTGTAATTTCGTGATGTAAATAAGAATAAACTAATTATTTTACGATCTCGTGTAAAACATAAACATACAATGTTGTCAAAAAGCAGTAAGTATCACTTTGACGAGTCTTTCTTTTCATAAATAACATTTATTTCATGTGCATCTCAAAGCAAATAATATGAATTTCTTTAAGTTTGCTTGTACATTTTTAAAATAAAGGCAGTCATGTTTGTTTAAGCTGTGTTCATTTTCTTGAAATATCATGTGGTTATACCATGTAAAATTCAAAGATGTACAATCATTCAATGAAATAATGACCTGAACCTTAGGTACAAGTATGAAATAGCATCAAATGAAAAAAAAAACACTCTACAAACCGGAAACCTCTGCAAACCGGAATTTTCAACCGGTCCCGAAGGAGTCCGGTTTACGGAGGTTACACTGTAGTATGTATATGCAAAACGCATACATTTTTATATGAATTATAACTCATAAATTAAAGATACAGAAGTTTCCGACATAATATGAAGTAATTAACCTACTTGTGCGGCATCTCAGAAAGTCTAAGAAATGCATTCGGTGCAACGCAGTTACACATCTATAAAAAAAATGTATTCAATTCAGTCAAAGCATTGCACTCGTAAAAAGACATATAAAACTCAAGTGTCGGTACCACCTATTTGATGTTCATTTTAATGGGTTTTGTTCTAAATCACGATTCCTTCAATCAAATCCTTCAGAGAAGAATTTAGCAATCAAAAGACATCCGTTAAATCAAGGCACAGAAAAGACTCAGCGGGGATGTCTGTTTGCTACAAGCATTTATACAGACGCAGTAATTCACTCCTCACCAAAATGACTTCCATTTCCTTCTGTAAACTAATATTTTCCCATTTTTACATTTATCCAACTGTTAGTAAACTTGCTCAATTACTTATCCGAGAAAAACGCAAACAACTATCGTGTTGTCATGCAAAGGTCGTATGTATTTTATAGTCAGACACAATTCGTACGCAGTATTGGGATAAATTTTTCTGCAAAATAACACTTTATAACAATTTAGCTTTACATTAATTATTACTGATGTCTATTACAGTCTCAGCAAACCATCGATTTAGATGATGTCAATTTTGTCCGCCATGTCCTTTTTTCAAAGTGCGAGACAGCAGTTTATTGCAATGCGGAAGATTTGATTTGATCAAATAAATAAAAACAAAAAATTGAGAAATACAACATTAGGGTTATATAGAGTATAAGAGATATTTAATTTCCATGCTGATGACATCAATATCATAAAGCAAGAAGCAAATCGGCGCCAAGACAATATTTTTTTTCATTTCACGAGATTCTGTTCAGTAAGATAGCAGAAATCATAGGATTTTCGTGATGATTTTAAGGTTGATAACATATACATATAAACTCACAACATTTTTGTTTACCAACCAGGCTACTTAAAATTCCATTTGTTTACTTTCGAAACTCATTTTTTATGAAAATACGTGCCGATTGTAATCAGATTTGGCTAACATGTTGCGCAATATCGTGTCAATTTTTTTCGTGTATCCTAAAAGTCGGTCAATGAAAATTTAGAAACCCTATGGACATTGTGCGTTTTTAATGTACTGAGGAGATATTGGTGGTGTATTTGCATAGTTAGTAAAAAAAGGCCAACAAAACATTTAAGTCGAAGCGATGCTGGTTGATTAAACAGTATTAGTTCACAACTGTCGGTCGCTGTTCACACGACATGTCCTACATTTTATAAAACAACATTTTTAACTCTAGATCTGTCTCAAACAATGCAAAAATTATACAAACATTACATGGCTGATATATTTCTGCATAGAAAACAACAACCAGCGTGCATGAATCAAGTGCAAAGACACAGTTCATTGATCATTTGAGCGTTCTTTATACATAATATACAGATTAGGAAATATGAAATGGAGATAATTCTCTGTAGAGAAATTCTTAAGAGACTTAGCCGAGGATACAAATTCATGCATATTTAACCAAATCGTAAATCACTACAATTGTCGTTATGTTTGTGTGTGCATTACCCTTGTTTAGTTCCAATCATTCACTGTGGCTTATGTAGGAATAACAAACACGTAGATTGCTTCAGTTGGGACAATTACGTACCGAATATTATCTTGAATACAAGACAGATATTATCATGGGATTTTCACTTACTGAAAGTGTTGGCGAATTTTAACCAATGCAAATCCAATAAAAAATCACATTTAAAAAGATATCACAAAAAATATTGTTACATATTCGTGATTTCACGATAAACGTTTTTGGAAGCGATAAATATACTCAGTACATTTAAACATGAACAGTTTTAGACCTAAGAAATTTTCCTAAAGCGTCATTTTATTGCATGTTGAAGCATTTTTATATAAAATACAATATTTACAATGAAATATATCGTATATGTTACACAAACATGAAATAATACAGTGTGTATTTCATTTCTAGTATCCCTATGTTAGTTACAAAAATTGAAAAAATATGTTTGTGCGTTTTTAAATGTACTGTAGTATATGATATAAACATGACCAATAATAAGTAACAAGCAATGCATAATAACGTCAAAACACTTAGTGCCTACCCAACAACTTATCAGACTCATTTATGTATAAAATGACACATAATTTGTTTTATAATAGTTTATATAGACCGACATTATAAAATTCTATTAATGTAGATGTATTGTTACAATGAACGCTTGACTAATATAGATGTATTGTTACAATGTATGCTTGACTTATACAGATGTATTGTTACAATGAACGCTTGACCAATGGACATGTAAAAGGATTGTTACGTCGATTTCTGTCGGCAGCAGACGTTTTGCTTGTCACTCGGCAATTTTCTGCTATTAAGTGTCTCTCTTGGGATGTTATCGCATTGATTAATAGATCTCGCAGGAAAAATGACAAAGTCTTCGAGATTTATATAATAGGGACTACTAACCGCGGTAATATTGCCTGTATGTATCACTTGTTGCAAACGTTTTCTTGCACACGATGCTAGACACGTGGTTCTGGTTATTCCGGTAATTGTTCGAAGATACAGATCGACTTATAGTTCTGACTGCAGATTAAAAGTTATAGGTATTAAGAACCCATTATCTCGAAATATGCAATTGTTTTCATAAATTATTCGTCTTTATCCTAGAATATTAACATGACATGTGAAAAATATTATGATTTAAGACAAAAATACATGCCTTATAATAGATATGGCCTTCAATATAATATAATTTAATGAAAACTGAAAACAATTTTTTTTATATCAGATATGTTATTTTCTGAAGCATTCTTTTAGCATTAGAACCGTATAAAAGTCAATACTGATTGATGTAATGCCTATTATGTCTTCATCGTAAATCTATACTTGTATTCGAATATATATTGCTCTCCCCCATATCTATGATACCTATTTATACACATACATTATATGTACATATATGTAAATACCTTCATACGTGTATAGTGTCATTTTCAAGATTGATATTTTTGTGATAATTTGTGTTGTATAATCAAATCTTTCTCCACTCATGTACTGTACTGTAAATTACTAAACCTTTTCAAAACGTTGTAGTACTATTATTGATACAAATCAGATATATTCAATGTTATTACGACATGTTATCATACTAGTTTATAAATGTAATTCTAGTCTGTAACTGTCATTCACCGGAATAGATCAATAATTATAATTACTATTGTACAATTTTATGCTGAATACTATATGTACTGTATACACATGTGACTTTATATTATATTCTCTGTATTATACATTTAATAGAACGAGCTTAATTCGAGAACTGATGTTTTATAGGTAATGATAAATGCTCTCCGACAGTTAAAAATGGAAATAAATACCAAACAGGATATGTGTAAAGACTCAATTTGAAGATAACATTTAAAATGCGTTATTCATGTTGAACAGTTTCTAAATATAAAAGCAAGAAATACTGGTTTCCTTCGAAAATATTTCATTACTGACATGATTAATCTTTGTAGCAATTATGGTTATCTTTTCAATTTATTTTAGAGATAGAAACATGTCCCGTCTAATAGAGTATCTTTTCTGACATTTAAATGTGGACATTTACATTTACTATTGTCCATCCGTCTAACCAAAGTTTGTCCCGACCTAGTCCAGCCACGGACGTCACATCTCTATACGGTCGCTGTACAACGTCTCTGTTACGAAGACGCGTTTAAAAATCGGAATACAGAGACACGTATGCGGGGCTAGTCCCGACCATTACATTTTATTTAAAAACTGATTTTGACCTAGATGCTAGTAACGAGATGACACTGTGCACCTTGAAATTTGACATTAAATTCATCAGAGCAGAGTTATGGCACTTGAATCAGCAAAAATGGTGTGAGTACTTGAAAGCAGGTCCTGAAAGGTTCCCCTAGCGCTTATCATGTAGGAACTATACATTTTCATAAACATGTTATTCAGTCTATGATACTTTGGTTTTGCGTGATTGACACCAGACCTAATCAATAAGAACAGAGTTATTTTCCTTGACCCTATGACCCAAATGGTTTGTTTTAACACTGAAAATATGTCTTGCATACCACCGTGAGTAACAAAACTTTATTGGTATTTTAGTCAACACAAGGATGTATGCATTTCTGGTTCTGACATCGGTTTAAGTTAGTAAGAGATGAATTATTGCCCTTGGCTTTTGAAATATTGGCTTGTTGGAGCTCTGGGTATTGTTTAATATATGTATTCATTACTATAAGAACAATCTTTATAAGAGTGCCGCAGTACGATTTTCAACCTCTTCTTTATGTGACGTCATTTCAAGAAAACGTCACATGTGACGTCACCATGTATAGACAGTAAGAAATATTTGCACCAAAAGGCAGTATGAAAACGAAGAGACTATATGGAGTAAATATTGTTTTCTGCTTGCAAATAGTGACATCACATGTGACGTTTTCTTGAAATGACGTCACTTACATAAGAGGTTGTAAATCACGTAGCAATGCTCAATTAGGTACGTTAGTCAGCTAATGATTTTCTGCTCTGGAAACTTGACTTTTGATTCATTTGTATATGGTAGACCACTTCATGGAATCACTTCATGGACTTGTATTTGTACCAACCATAGTCTGTCTGCCAACATACTTCTAAAACTACTCCATTGTCTCTCTGAAACTTAATACTTAAATACATGCACTTCAGTCTCTCAATAGATCATACTTAACCGAGGCATGAGACAAGCGATACATATTGTTTTCAATATATTCATCCCAGTAGCCTGATAATTATACTCAAGAGTTATATGAATTAATATTCATTGTACCATAATCTCACTAAATGTTCTGTATTAAAACTGCTCAACAGGCTAAGGCACATATATCTGTCCTTTGGACGTGTTTCTAGTTGTTAACTGATTGTTTTACATTAGTATATTTATTTTAATGAACATTTTTTCTATTTTCTGCGTGCGCCTTATTGTATGTCTCATGCCAGTTCCATTTTAATAAGAATATAAAAAGTCTTATTCAAATATTGTTTACGACTTGAGGTTATTTTCATTACATTTTCTGATTTCGCCGAAACACATAAAAACTTCTGTTTTTAGATAATGATACATTGATTTAACACATGCGAATGCAGACAATTCGCTCTAATTTCTTCCACAGCCAATCTACATTGCGCTAAAGGGGAAAGAGTTGGTGCGAGAGGGCACCAAACTTCGTATGAATAAATTCCCCTTATTAGATTAACAACCGTATTTCTTGTCAATATGTTTGCATCGGTTTTTAGAAAGTCATGTACAAGTTGCAAATTCTATTACATTTTGTCAGGGGTTCATGAATTATTCACCACGAACGGACGGGTTTGGATAAGTGCTGGAGCTAATGTATACTTTATCTAATTAACGAACAGTTTTAACATAGGCAAAAGGTAACCTTTTGTTTACTTCTGGGGATAATGTGTGTATTTTATATATATTAACGCATGTAGGTATGGAAACGAAGACCATAAACATTGACCAAACGCTTGTAGGCGCGTACAAGAATGAATTTGGGAAAAAACAGTTTTAATCTAAACAAACATGGTTAAGACGTATTTGTTTTAGTAATATCTTACTGTACCGGCAGTATATTTTGGTAAGGACAGACTTTATCAGATGTGGAGAAGAATGTGTAAGTAAAACTATTCCGTGTGATTTAAGATCAATGCACTGAATTGGTATTACTGCTCGTGATATCACAATACGTTTTTGAGCAAAGCACTATTATGTAATACTAACAACAAAACGGACGAATGGTCGGAGTGTTTCAACCTTAGTCATTTATATAAATATATCGACACGCTTACTTAACATTTAGGCAATGAACGACGTTGAAACAATCCTGCGAGCACATGAACCAGATATCAGTACTTTGCCCTGAGCAAAAATACCCATTTCACTACATTGTATATTTTCAATTTCAAAAACATACGCACCGTCTGCAGGAATTACAGCCTGGCTGCGTTCAATATTTTATTTTGATTTGCGTCTGACGATAGCAAGCTAGAAAGTTTCGTCTGCTAGTTTTACGTCGGCACAAATTATTAATCAAAGTGATAAATCAGTGTACCAAGTTACGATCCTACATAACATAGCAACCGGTGACCATATTTGTAATATCTTAAAGAATATACGCCGACAGTTTAAACGCCAGCAGCGAATTAATCACTTTCTGCTGAAGATTCCTGTCATAAAGCAGGAGTTATCTGACACCGAAATTTGACAAAGTGATATGAAGAGACTTATAAATTTAGCAGATCTTGTCCAGAGGGAAATTAGCACCCAACTGGCGGTCTGAATAGGATAAAGTTTGAATATATTGCACAATTCTAAGAAACGGTACTATATCATTTAACCAAATTTCTTTGTGAATAAATTCAATTCGCTAGGATGGGTAAATAGGGTATACTTGTGGTTTCTGTGGAAATGGCCTCATAATGAAAGGTATGTCAATTGCCCTTCCGAGAAAATAAATTTAATATTTTACTTAAGACAGCACAATATTTCACGATTCTTGCATTCGACGAAATAAAATCCCCGGAGTTGATTAAAGAACCAACAAACGATTCTATTTTCGTTGAAATCCTCTCATATTTGTGCTTGAAATGTTGTCGGCTTAATACATCGGTTTTTGCTTCAGCCAAAAAACGTATTGTGTAAATGGAAAACGAGTCATTAACGTCTGTAATGAACAAACATAAACTGCACTCTATCATGTTACCCTTGTTTATTTCCCCCGTTTTTAGTTCGGCAACATTTCAAATTATTGTCTTAAAGTAATAAGCTTTGAAAGATCGACAAATATCGACATTAAACATTTCATAGTCTGGTAACGCCAGTTGAAAATACTTGAAAATGTTCGGTTTGAAGGAAACATCGGAACCGCTCGTAAACTTGACAGTACCTTTTAATCATTTGTAATAAATAGAGGCCTCACAGGGCTCGTTCTATTATAGGGAAATGTTTATTTAAAATCTTAAATGTTTCTGTCAAAGAAAAAAATATTGCAAAAATATTGAACGGATTAAGTCATTGCTTTAATGTTTCTATTAAAAGTAGTGAATGTAATTTGTATAATAAGCATATCAGATACGCTTACAGTACATTAGCTATATGGAAGATAATGATTAGAAAATTTAAATCGATCAAACCGGAAATACAATGTATGCATTGATAACAGTGTTGAAATATTTTCATTTATTACCAGCTGCGGGAAATACTTGTAATCGGTACTCAAAAATAATAGTTGAATGTAACCTTTTTTTTCAGGAAATAATCAATACTATTAAATAGAAATATCTATTTCGTCATGATCCTGAGAGAGAAAACTTCCGTTTTCGTGAAATCAATTGTTTGTTAGTATTATGAAACACGCAACGAGATAGTATATTCAAACACCGCAAACATCGTTAGATCGTTGCCTACAATCACGTGCACCTTTGTCATTCAAATTTGCGACAAAATGTGATAAAATAGTTCCATACGCCCATGAAGTTGGCGCGCCTGTAACTATATTTTCATGTAGGAACATGGTCCACAAAATTTAACCAGAATAATTAAAATCCGATTGAAACTTTTAAAAAAGGCCCAGTTATTATCAAGCTGTAAACAACAGAACTGGCAGCATGATGAATAAAAACAGAAGTAAGAAAATGTCTATGTCTAGTATTATTAACTTAAAGTGCAGAATCGTTATCCGGAAAATCAAAATCTTAGGAACTCTCCAAAAAAGAGAGAAAAATGTTCACGTATTGTACGAGCAATCTAGACAGTTTGATAGATTTTGTTTTCGCCGAGACCATACCAATGCCTTGTCGAATGATAAGATCCATTAAGAGAAAGTAAAGACTCTATTACGGAAATTACTGAAACATGTAATGTAATATAGCTACATGTTATGCTATTCATGGAGAAAAATTGGAAGCAAAACTTGCTATAACGAGAGATTTTGTCGGATAGAGTAGATGGCATCATTTGAGAAAATGAAGTGGAAACTGTCAACAGCGAACTAAATGAGGATGCTAAGTGAGAAGTGGTTAGAACATTATAACAAGCCCGTAAATATCGTACTGGTCGAATGATAGCGTTCATTTATTAGATTTTACTAATAATTTCAGTAGTATCATTTATATTTCAGTTTTCCCCGCTAAAATACCATGAATGCCATGACATTTTGATGTGATGGAAAATGATGCGCAATAAACGGTATCATCTAATGATCGATTTCATTTTAAAATGTCCAAAAAAAACTAACAGTTGACTTGTTTTACATTATTTTGATAACTGAATTGAATGATTTCAGTTTGAGCATAAGACGATTTATATTGAATAATGAATAAAAATATAATGCACTTGCCTTTTTTTCATTGCGTATAAAATATCCCACTTTTCTTTGTTCGGTTTATTTATTAAATACTAGTTAATAGTCGCACTTGTTTAACTATCAAAATTAATTCCTCTTATCACTAAACACAATTTAAAAATAAATACATATGGTCTTAGTAGCTAAATAAACAATTATCGAATTTAATTAATGTAATTGAAAAACTTACCATGAATAAGAACAAATAGTCCCATAAATAGAAGATAACACAAATCAATAGCTTTTCGATTCGGCATTTTTATGTGGTTCCGGCTATATACAGGCGTAGAAATAATCCTTGTCCAACTCCTTGACAAGTTAAATACTTTCTGGTGATTACCAACTATTGATTCTAGAAGAAGATGCTTCCCCAAAACAACACGACAGCGTGTACAACACCATGGCTCCCCTGTGCCGTACGTTCACTGTATGATAGCTGCTTCATCTGAACAAAAGTTACAATGGAAAACTCATATCACGTGACGTTCTTTCCGAAATAAGCAGCGATGATGTGATATTGGCTGGAGGGCTTGAATATAAAGGTTGATTATTCTGTGTCGAATTATTGACCAATGACGCTAAAAACTTGTGGAACCTAGTTTAGATCTGTGAAGTAGGAATAACGTAAATGCGTTATCTAACAGTGAGTTTACGTAGTCGTTCATCTGTTGTTATGAATACGATGGTATGTTGAACAGAAGCTAAGTTATATGGTACTAAAACATATACTGTAATCAATAGAAATATTTCAGTCACTTTGCTAAGCAAATTCAAATCATACATTGTTAAAACAGAACAATTTTAATGAATTCATGATTATGTACTTAACCAAATCGACACGAGTGAATTTTCAAGGTGAGTCAATATTCCAATTCATAAATTCCGTAAAATTCAAACAATAAATCGTAATTCTGCACACGCCGTTTTGAATCGAGAAATCCGAGCGAACACCGCCAAACTTTCGCCTTCCAGAACAATGTACAATATTGGCGGACAGTATAATCACTCAATAGTGTCCAATTACATTAAAAGAAGACCGTTCATTGTCGTTCACATAAAACTAGAATCGATACCAAGCGTCCTAATTTCGTACTAACGTATACGTGTATCTCTCTCGTCAACTTTATTACAGAAATCTATATCTATTAAATATTTGTTGAAGTTTTTATTTTAATTTCGCTTTCTATTCTTCGATTTTTCATGGCTCCATATGGCGATATTATGTTTTCCTTACATACATTATACATATCGAATCATGCCGTAAGTTATAGTCTATCTGAGATCGTTCAGTTGGCATTTATAGACAAAATCGACATTTCTAATTGTTTACACTTCTATTACACAAGAAAACATTACTCTAAAATGAACTATTGATATTCATCGACTCAGTGAATTATTCATTTGTTGAAATGCCAAGTGACGTGACAGTCGGTGCTTCCAATATACATGAAACGGTGTTTAAGTAAATGTTACTTTCATTCAAGCACACTTTCACCCACGCGTATGTTCAGTTTTTTACCGAGAGTACCAACCACCCTTGAGGTAAAAACTGTATCAAGACTGCCACCAACGCCTGGGTTCGAATCCTAACTGACACTGTCTCTCGCGCCATGGGAAGAATCTGTCCCACCCACACATATGTTAAAATTATTACAGGGTAAAGTAATAAGCAATTATAATGGCCACAAAATTATAGCATGAGCAATAATAAAAAATATGTATGTGAAATTCATAAAAAATATTATTTTGTTTTAACTTAAAAATAATTTAAAAATTCTTACTACCATTATGATTCATGAATATAATTCACTTACATAAAGCGCAAGATTCAATGAATAAAACTCTTAAACTTTTATATCATTACATATTTTCACTTTCCGTTACCAAGGAAACCACACGTTTGGAGTTAAATCTATCATTCGTCCCAAGTCGCCGTAGATACAACAATATGCCAAATTAGCTAACAAAACTATTATGAATAAGACAATAACTAAGTGTAGATAGATCGTTAGGCGGACACACCCAGATATTCTATAACAATAGTCAGTGGTCAAACATAGTTTATAAATATCAATATTCTCTCAATACAAAGAATGCTATTAAATATTTTCATTTCCTTGCGTAAACACGATTTTTCCGCATTACTAATATTTAAAAAAAATGTTGTAACAATCTCATTCAATCAGCTTCGTCATATGTCAATGTACTGAGGTAACCGGTCGGTAATGTATTCAAGTTTAAATAGAACGTACATACAGAAAGTAATACATAAATGTGCTGCTTTTACCAATTTCTAAGCAAATAAAAAACAACGTCTAGCTCACAAAAAGGGAGACAATTAGCGCATTACACGTTCGTTTGAAATCCCCACGGGATTATCTCGTACAACAAACCGCCGCTGTTTGAATCGACACGTCTACTTGTTTTGACGGTGCTTTTTTCAAAACAATTCAACCGAATTTATAAAAAAACATATAGTTGTATGTCAATATATATATGGGTCGAGTGGGTATTGTGTAAAAAGTATCTGCAAAAAGTGCACTACACCTTTAGGTCATATAAATGAAAAATCAGAGAGGCCTTTCATATAAAATACTTTTTTATAAAACTTACTAATTTCCTTAATTCGGATGTAAAATTCAGCTCTGAGAGAAAATCCCAATTTAACCAGTTAATGTTGAAATTGTGCAAAATCATGAACAAAGAGTACAAGTATGATAACACATATTTGACAAGCAGTTTCCGACGCATATGAAGATTCTAACTTACATCGTTTTAATCTGAGGCATCATGGTCATTGTAATAACTTTATATAAGTAATTTACTTGAAAGTTCTGGCGTGTGTGCTTATAACAATGATGAATCCAATCAACCTACATAAGATAGGTAACAATATGCAACTGATTAATTATTTAAAAGAGATAAGCCATCGCCGGATCTGCAGAGCCATTATTGCCAAAGCTTATTCGGTTAGCATACGAGTTAGATGTAGACAGGTACTTAGATCCGACATGTGTTAGTCATGTGAATTAGATAAAAGAAGCAATTGGAGACCAAAGACAACTAGTTATTCAGAGTAGGTCCTGAAAACATTCTAGTGCGATCGATACACTAATACCCCTGTGTACAAAATCGGCAAATTTTACCATATTGCCACACCTATAATATTTTCAGTGAGAAAACTATACCAACCACGTTTCTTTTTTATGTAAATACAAATTGGTAACAACTTAAACCTCATTCGGATCAGAATATTTGGAATATATTTCAGACAGTTGTAGCAGTTTGTAATTCTTGAAAGGAAAATAACAATTCTCAAAATACAAAACAATATTTTAATGTTCAAATGTAAAGCAAATATTTGCTGAATTTTGAGTATTTTAAGGGGCAGAACAGTTCCCATGTTGGTCACGCAATGTCCGGACAAGGTCAGATTACTATAAACATTGCGCTACACCAGTCTCATAGTGAATGCTTTTGAAATCAATCTGCAAGGTTCAAATTTCATTAATAAATATTGGATATTTGCTTACAATTTCCCCAATTTCCGTCAACAAATAGAACGTAAAGGTCAAAACCCAGTCAGAACTTAATAAACACGTCAAAATTTGTAATCGTGTTTCAGTTAAATATGTAATAAAAAATCTTAAATTTTAAAGATTTTATCATCTGAAAATGTGCATTTAGTTTAAGAATAGACATTTTGAAAAAGAAGTCATTTTCGTTCAGGGACACTTTGTGGAGATAGAGAGAGGCACACCTGACTCCTGATCCGAAAGTCGTGAGTTTGATTAACGCATTGGCAACGGATATATCGCGAACCTCACAATCTCTTAATAAGGCGTTAGCAATGATAAGTAACCTAGGCCGCACGCATAGAGATTGATGGAAATAAGACGTTAAATGAATGATGAAGTCAAGCTTGAAATGCCACATACGAAGAATACAGTCACCCAAAGACACTAGGAGACAACTGCAAAGGCAAAAGCGACACAAGAGAAACAAATATTATAGGTGAATACTTTGTTTCACATCTATGTAAAATATATAAGGTTAAACGACCAAACAATCATGTATCAGCAATAACTTAACATAATAAATCGAATAGTTCCTTTTTTCTAATCAAAAATACGTATAATAACACATTACAGATGGTTTTGTTGAATTGAACTTATCCATTAAGCCCATGTACTAAGGCAAAACAAGATAATTTATTAAATTAGGGAATGTTATATCTTGCAGGAAAAAATAGAAGCGCGTATGAAAAAAAAATGAAGCATTTAATGGCAACTTCGCCCACAAATTCCATTTAATTAAAAAGCAACATTATCTAATTAATAGATATGATCATAAGACTTAAGTCCCTCATATTTCATTCTCATGCATAATGTATACAGTAATGGAATAAAAATACATCGTAAAGTTCCAAACATGATTAACAAATTTAATCTGCCTTCAAAGTTATAGTCTTCATGCAAATATTGTCTTAAATAACATCATTTGAGAATCGAATATATCTCATACATTATCATGTCAATAATAAATCATATTTCTCTTTTTGAACTAGTAATCTCGTCTTTTAATACTTACATTTGTCATCAGAATTCTAGAGTTGGTAAGAAGACACTGAAGTCGGAGCTTTAATATTTCCTCTAGACTGAATGACATTTTAGACGGTATGAGTAATGTTTGTAATGTTTAGACTTAACAATGTTTTTGATCATTTTAGACGCATTAGGGGATCAGTTGCCAAGACTACTTGTTCTAGGTTTCCCACCAAATACTACCGGAAACCACTGACGGATTTTCTAAAGCTCGAAGACGAGTGATGAAATGAGTGTCATCTTCTGTTGTTTTTTTGTCTAGATGGGCATATGCTTGATTCATTGCAATCTATGTATTATAGGCAACTAATGTAACGCATTATTAATAATTAAATAATGCAGCATAATAGGTCTATAAATTCGTGACAAGAAAAAGTGAGCCCCATTGTTGTTCAGACTTTAACATATCTTAATGAAAACCAACATAGTATAAATGTCGTTTCAAACTGAATTGTAGGCGAAATTGATTAAATCAGGCATGTGTTTCGTGCATTTAAGCGAATTTATTGTTTTCTGCTTTTAAGCTAGCTAGTCATGCCTTTTTGTCAAAATATACTTAGTCGTAAATATATAATGATCGGTGGTAAATGCCTTCATACAGACGTACTCTACAATATCACTTTTCTTACATCTTTCCTACAACCACAAATAGTCCGATACATATATTCTCTACCTGACCTACGCAGAACATACCGAATTAACGCTAGCATAGGAAATACTTATATCAGAATCGTGTTTTGTAGTCTGTATGAAGGCATTAACAAGTCATTTTCTAAAAATTATTACTCAACATATTTTGATAAAAATGAGACTACCTTGAAGTTCAACGTACAACGTATATTATGGTTACGGATTAATATCATATGAAACACCGAGTTGACACGTCAAGAGAAACGTAATCACTGAACAATTGAGGCTCCAAACATTTCTGTAGTGAGCAAATTAAACAATATCACTTATGGTTGTCTTGTCAGAGATCATTATATTAACAATACACCACTAATAAATTATTCATTAAAACCGTTGCTTAATTTAATCATTCCTTTTATATTGTAACATTACTAAAATAATTGGGTATGAATAATATTTAAACCAAACACGATATATTACATTCGAATATTACAAAGATTAATTAAATACTCTATCTAAGTGGACATATCACTAGAGAAATATATATACTGAAAATGTCTGGTAGCATTATATTTCAAACGAACATTACAGTCTGCAACTAAATGAAATTGAGTTTTATTTACATCGTATAGCCCGTCCGGCTAGCTCAGTTGGTAAAGTGCTAGACTGCAGAGCAGGGTTTGATCCCCGGGTGGGCAGGCTATGTTCTTCTTCCGTGACATTAGCTACGGTCAAAAAACAAAAACATCCATTATGTGCTATGATTTACTTTTAGCGAAAACGTTTCCTAGTGCATATTCGTATAGCTCTATACAGTCTGTACTAGACTAGACATTTTGTCTACATGATACGTTTCATTAAATTTGGTTTAGTTATTCCAGTCTCTAACATATATTTGATACTAGTTCCATATTTCAAAATACATTTGTAATAGATGGATTGTTATAGAAAACTTTACCAAAAGTCTTACATAATTTATGATAACTATAACCTTGTTGAAGAAGTAAGAAGAAGCTTAAAGTCCTCTAGGTTTCTATTACCTCTAACAAACTATTTAAGTTGAGATATGTATATGCCATGATGGTGATCTCAGATTATGTCCGTCTATTGATGGAAAGTCGTAATCATTTCGTTTATCGTATTTTTTTGTATTAATGCCATTATCTATGGAAATATCCAAGTCAAGAAACGAGATATGTGTGTCCGATGTGTTGGCTTTCGAAAGTTGTAAATCTGTTGGGTATATATTATTCACCATGGATGTAATATGTTCATCATCAATATTCAACATATCATCTAAATAACGAGAGGTATTATTGAAATTATCAATTACATCCATTTTAATTTCATTGGATAAGAATAACATAAAGTCTCTTTCGGAACAGAATAAGAACAAGTCGGCTTAGGTGGGGCTCAGTTAGGAATGCCAACCTTTTGTTGGTACACTGGTTTTACTTAATTCATAAGGGATTGTAAGAGAGAATAAGTTGCTTTAGGGAACGCTACATACATAAGACAATGCCTCCCCACACAGTCCTCCGCGAAAACAACAGCCCATAAAACATCCGGCATTGGAGGAAGTAGCAAGAGTAGAGCAATCAAATACGTGAAGCTTTTAGATATGTGGAAGGAAATTTATTCAAAACATCCGCAGAATTTTTTATGCCCCTATAAAAGTTTATACTAGAATTTTCAAACGTTTTGTTGCAATATTAATACATTTGCATGTGACATTTATATTAAAGTGAGACGGTTTTGAGCTGTGGTTGTCTATTTTATCTGCAGATGATGGAATACGACTGTATGCTGCACTGTACATAGTTCATATTTAGTACTTCTGTGTAATAAACCCGTCATACAATGACTGAATTGTTGGAAGCTTTATCATCTGGTACAAGGACATATTTGTTATGTTAATTCTCGAATTATATTGTTCAAATAGCAGAAGGACACATTAGGATCTTTAGGCATGAGATCTGGATTTGATTGATAGAACTTAATTCTTTGATCCATAATATTTACTATTTCGTTTATTCCAGGAAGTAAGGACATTGGCATCAGCGTGTTCCCTTCTACATAATCCATTAATAAATGTGTGTATCAATAAATTCAATGCCCTTATTTATAAAAGATTGTTTGAAAACTTATCTATATGAGGATGCATGTAATGACGTTATAAGATTGAATTAAAGCTGCTGGGTCATAAATACAGTTATATCTTGTATAAGTCATCTGCAACATCGTATAGATTTTAAGAGAGGAAACAGGTAGTGAGGCTAATTTGCTAATCATAATATGTCTGCCTGATCTTTTTGGAATATTTTGAGGAGGTACAAGGGTATATACGCAAGGGAAAGGGGCGCAAGGAATGGTCTGGCCGACCTTTATATAAGGGACAACTACGGAGAATAATTGAGGACAAACAGGGGCGAATTCCATGGAGGGAATACATCAAAGGACATGTCAAGACAGCTGGCCACAATAGTTCAAAAGGGAGGGGGATAAAAAAAACGTGAACACTATGTCAAGTGAAAGAATTGCACATGGGGAAAGGGAAATTTAACATACATCTAAAACACAAATATAATAAGTCTGTCTGATTCTTTAAATACGTTTCAAATCATTAAATGTAATACAATGTCTTCTTTTCATTTTTAACTGTTCCATTAATCCGATTACCATGTGATCTTCTATGACGTGTTCATGTTTGTGCATGTGAAAATCACCTATATTGAAATTTATAGAGATATAACCTTGTTCATAAATATTGTCATTCAGTCCCAGTGGTGATTGTAACTTCTTTATCAACTCCTACTCTTTTAAATGTCTTGTTCTGTTTCTTTATGCAACTGTTTCGTTGTCTTTGTATTTTATTAGTTCTGTGGTTGAAATGTAACATTGCTAAGAGAGTGTCCAGGGACTTCAAAATGTCTATAAATGAAGTTCTTATATGACTTATTATATAGTGTAGCGGGGCATTGTGTATGTGGCGTTCCCTGTAGCAACTTGATCTCTCTTTAAACGAGTCAAACATTTAGTTTCAATGAAATTCCAGCAGAAATTAAATAATTATTATGTTGGTCTGAAGTAGCGGAAATCAGAGGAACCACCATTTTATGTGTATTAAGTTTACTAGCAATTGTAAAAGTCATGGTGTGAGTTTAAAATACCATTAGACAACGTGTGTCGTTGACCACAGCACATAAGTGGCTTACGTTCAAAATTAAATAATCTATTGAAATAATAAAGATGGATCTCCAACAGGAACAGTTTATAATGAACGTCGTGGCTCAAAATCACACCATTTGCTGCAACAACATGTGCCGCTGGAAAAGAATGAATAAATATTTTAAAGTTGTATCTTTAAAATTACGGTGTAACATGACCGCCGCTGCCATACTCTCAATGTGGTATAATGTAGTGACAGATGTAAGTAGGAGGCAAATAATTAAGAATTTAGAAGTACTGCCCCTGATGGATGATATGATAACAGCATTTATGTCCACATATTCATGAGATTTGTTGAATTTGCTTGAATACACAATGCGTGAAATGTAATAATCCACTACATGGTAGAAAAGTACAAACATTTTTTCATTATTCATAAATGTTCAATGTAACAAACACAGTACAAGTTACCTCAAAAGCTTAATGAACCTTCGAGAACCAGCGTCTTTTCCTTGAGTTACGACACGATTCGTCTCCATTCAGGTGCATGTTCTTTCGTTACGTCGTGACTTCAGGTTTTGACCCCCTCAAGAGCTATGTTTGTGGGTAAAGCTGTCAATCAATGATCGAAGTGTCTGATATTACGACGTAACTTACCTTCGAGAACCAGCGTATTTTCCTTGAATTACGACACGATGCCCCGTCCACTTCTGCGAATATCCTCTATCAAACACTCCTTTAACGCGAGAAATTCGAACCAGTTGACCGGTTTTATATCGGTATCGTTTCTGTTTCGATGTTGTAAGTACTTGTTTCCGTAGTTAATATTGTAATCTACTCTCACGTTCATTGCCTTTGTGTATGGACTCTGGAGTTTGACCTAAGCTTCTGTGTACTGTTTAGTTGTAACTGTTGATGGTATCTTGTAAAACGTCGACGTAACGATGGGTGCTGTTTTTCAACAAATATCGAAACAATTTATGTTTTATTGTTTTGATGGCACGTTCCGCATAGCCTTAGTTTCGTTTTGTGTCACAAAATGGTGAAAAGAAAAGCCTGTTAAATATGTCTTTAATTCTGTTTTTAAATGCACTACCTTCATCTGTTCTTATCATTTTAGGTTTCCTTTCATCTCGTAGAATACGACGCAGAGCAGTTATCACTTCCTCACTTGATTTGTTTTTAAGAGACTGACACCAGGTGTATCGGGAAAATACATCAATACACACAAGAATGTACTTATAACCACTGTTCTCTTTGGAAAGTGAGAGCATGTCTGTTAAAACCATATCCCACATACTATCCAAACCGTTAACGATCACCCTTGATCTTCGAAATCTTTTTCTGGCCCCTCTGTGTATGTCGTAGTATCAGATATTTCATTAGCGTTTGCTGATGTTACGGATTATAAAATACGTACTTCGTATATTAAACCTTAGACTTTCACAGTTAGATCAAAGCTATCACTACCATGCTCCTTTGCGTCTTGAAAACTTGTTAGGACAACACCCGAAAGTTAGAGTGACTGACGACTTCGTGTTTTTCTTTGGGAAAGAAAATCCATTCACTTAGATGTTCGAAGCGCCTATTAACGTTGGCGGCACGTATTACAGCTGCTGCGAACAGTATATTCACGATGTCACGATAAGGCGAAAATAACATTGACTCCGAAATAATGAGGACCAAAACCCCGTACTTGATGAAGCAACTGGGTAGACCGAAAATCAAGAATTTCGACAAAACTGACTTGGGTGTCGCGTCAGTAGACCTTTATCGGGAAGCAAATCGAATGAAATACATGCAACATGCAAAGAAATCTTGTTCGATACCAAGGACAGGCTACTTGTAGAAGCAAGTCCGAATGATATGATATGGAGGGTTGGGAAGTCTATGTTTGATTACAACATTACTGATGTTTCGAAATGGAAAGGACTCAATAAATTTGGATCGCTTCTTATGGAAATTCTTCAGGAACTTCGAACGATGTAACATAAAAATTAAGAAAACGAATTTCTAATTGGGGGGTGAGGGACTTTTCCAGAAAAACTATAAGGAAAATCAAGTATTTACTGAAAATTTAGGAGGGAATACCTACGTTACAATGAAGAATGTTTATTTCGGTATTGACATTAGAGACTATTGGATGTCAGGGTGAGAGTTAAACGTGAAACCAACCTGGAGAGTTGTGTTTCTTAAACATCCAGAGTTTGCCAAAGTTGCTGATCTCGTGCCGAGGATAAATACTTTCATCCCGGAGCTAGAGAAGACTAGACAATGTATGGAGAACCCTGATTATCAGACCCACTTGGGAGCGCTTCGGTGTAGAGAATGCAACCCGATTGAATGGCATTTTAACTGATATTGATATTATCATTAAAATATTACAATATATACATGTATATGTTTATGAAAGATAACATGTTGTTGATTGTATTTGATAACAAACATACATAATTTCAAGGCTTGAAACATAGTTTACAGTAATGAATATTTAAACATTGTCGTTATAAAAAACAATCCCAACAAGTATACAAAGTCAAATATTAACTGAATGATATTAAAATACAGGTTGCTTTTGTTTATAGAGTTAAGAAAACATGACAATATGTTTACATATATTCCTTTGTTGTTGGCGACGACCATAATACTGATGATGGTTCATCACAGATAGCTGGTCTTAACATTAATCTTCATTCACCAATAATATGATGTAAGTTTAAATATCGAAAATCTGTAAAACATGTGGAAACAAAAGCTCTTAAACACACGCTCTATCAGATGTGTACAAATCGTTAATTTAGAAACATAAGCATTAGTATAAACGGAAAGGACTGATCTTATGAAATCTTAAAATTATCAAATGTTGTTAACGTTTCGATTTAACACAACACGAGTTAACCAAACGAAATATAAATACCATCGTAGTGTAGGAATGTCCTCCATGATAATGTCTTGCAAGGTTAGGAGACAATAGGCGGAATAATAAAGGTTAAAACAGTAATATTTTGGAAGTAATGTGGTAATGTGATTATCGATTGTAATTAATAGTAGAAAGTGTTCACTCAACCCCAGATAGTATTTGTCTTTTTTTCTGTGTAGTTTTTTAAATGATTTTACGGATGCATTTTTAAGAAGTCAATGACAACGCGTGTGAAATTAATAACGAAAATAATAAGGAATGCATTTTGTTATTGCATTTTAGTCAGTTTGTATTTTTTCTGTTGTAGATATGTTGGGTATATATCATTCATCATAGATGGGAAATATCCATTATCAATATTCAAAATATCATCTAATCAAATAGAGGTAAAGATGTATAGAGATAGTTCGATCAGCAACTATAGTAACTATAAACTCAGTCTAGTTCATATATGGCCTAGTTACTCTGGTCACTCTTCTAACTTGGATGTTTGAATACTATATAGAGGTGTTCCGAACATTAACTATGGTTAAACCACCGATTTAGTACAGTTAAACTTTAGTCGATATTCGGAATACCTCTATAGGGTTTTCAACCCTCCAAATTCTAAGACTTACCAGAGTAACTAGACCATAGATGAACTATACTGAGTTTTATCATTCAACCATAGTCACTATAGTTGCTGATCGATCTACCTCATAATTGAAATCGTCAATGACATCCATTTGAATTTCTTTGGATAAGAATAACATAAAGTCTCTTTCATAACAGAATAAGAAAAAGTCGGCTGTAGGTGGAGCGTAGTTAGAAATGCCAACTTTTTGTTGGTACACTGGTTTTACTTAATTCATGCAGGAGTCAAGTAGCAAGAGTAGAGAAATCAATTTGTATGGTCCCATAAAGGTTTATACTAGAGTTTTCAAACGTTTTGTTGCAATATTTGACAACTTCAGGATTAATAGCTGTAAAACAACTAGTTAGTTTAGAAAGTAGTGTAGTAATAGTGAAGCTAGCATAAGCATAACATCTCGCTTTATATGAGTTTTGAGTAGTTTAGATATCTAATACATATTTGGTAACTTAATAAATTTGTATGCGACTTTTATATAAAATTGAGACGATTCTGAGCTGGGGCTGTCTATTTCATCTTCAGACAATGGAATACGACACGACTGTATGCTGCAGTACTGCTGAGTTATTTTTAGGACTTCAGTGTAATAAACCCGTCATACAATGATTGAATTGTTGGAAGCTTTATCATCTGGTACAATGACAGATGTGTTGTGTTTTTCTTGAATTCTATTTTCAAATAGCAGAAGGACAAATTAGGATCTTTAGGCATGAGAGCTGGATTTGATTGATAGAAATGTACGACATTAGCCCCTAGGACATAAGCCACTAAGCTCAAATTTGCATAGGCGGACACTAGCACTTTCAACATAGGACTTTAGCCCCTTCATGATTTTGCACAGGTGGACAAAATCCCCTTCATGACTTTGCACAGGTGAACAAAGCCCCTTGATAACAGGACATAAGACCCTAGCAATATTTAAATTAACCCTCTTTGTGGGGGAAGGGGATAATGTCCTACTTAACAAAACAATGACGGGGCTAATGTCCTATGTTGAAGGGGCTTTTGTCCGCATGCACAAAATAATGAAGAGGCTTTTGTCCGCCTATGCAAATTTAAGCTTAGGGGCTAATGTCCTAGCGTCTAATGTCCGTCTACCGATTGATAGAACTTAATTCTTTGATCCATAATATTTACAGTTTTGTTTCTTCCAGGAAGTAATGGCATTGACATCAGTGTGTTCCCTTTTACACAATTCGTTTGTATTACTATTTAGAGAGTCAAAATGTGTTCTTTAGATTTATTAGAATCTATCTTTAGAACCCTTAGAATAAAATTCCTCATCCTTTTATCAGATATTAATTTAAGGTTGCCCGTAATTATATGTCCTTCATGTTTATATAGAAATTTAGAAAATTGAGAATTTGAAGAGTCTTGAAAATTCTTTCCATTGTAACCAGATGTGTTATCAGTAATATTGAGATTAGAAGTAATATTATTATAATTTACGCATGGGTTTATTGTATTTTTAAGAGAGGAAACAGAAAGTGAGGCTTTACAAAGCATTATATGTCTGTCTGATTGTTTCGGCGCAGTCGTACTATAGTCGTTTGCTATATCAGCATTGTGTAAACCAATCAAATTTTACGTAAACCACAAGACCAACTTCTCTTCAACCGTTGAACGTTTACCTTGACGCGGATCGGTAAAGCTTTCAATAAGGGGCACGTAACCTTACCGAAATCCACTGAATTTCGGAAAATTTACCGAAAACCATTTTCAATAACCAAAATCCACTTCTAACACAACATATGCACAATATAATGCTAATTTCTTGTTTAAATATTTAAAATTAGGTTGATTTAAATGCACATACAAAAATCTAAGGAAAATATTACATATTAAGAAAAATATAAACGATTAAGTCTCCAGTGGATTTCGTTAAGGTAGCGTATCATTCGATAATGCCCATATATGTGTTTTACCAAACCTAAAATCATTAACTTGATTATTGTTATGTATTTTGTCTTCCGAAGCAAAGTAATGAACACTATTATTGAAATGGTGTTATGTTTGCATAGAAAACATTTTGATCACGATGAAGGCGCTAATCATATTATATTAAACATGACAATATTGTTTGCCTTAAGAACTGTGTCTGAAAGGAGATCTATAGCATATTGCAAGAGTTATCTATTGAGTAGGTTTGTTAGTCAACCCCTCGGGAAATTGCCCAGCATTGGAATTAAGGAGAATCTAGGTTGTATGTACCAGTCACGAATATTTGTATAGTTTTAATCAGATAAATCGATATGTAACAAGTTTAATAACATGAATGTGTGATTTCACGACTGATACAATAAGTTCTGATGAACTATATTGAAACAGACTATACTGTATATGACTAATCTCAATACGGAGTTGTTTTTTATCCAATCTCCTACGAATTCATCTCCTCTTACAGGGATCGGAGTTACTATAGTCTAGCATAATCGAGTGACTAGCAATCGTAACATCTTGGCAATTTTTAATGTTGCAGAACAAATCTTAACCTTCAGATTGCAATTAATTTGCTTCTTGCTACAGACTGCGCCGACCATCTTTTTTCAAGATATTTCTTGTTTTAGAATATTTTTTAAATCATTAATTTTAATACCATGTCTTCTTTTCTTTTAAACTTTTCCATTAATTCGATTACCATGTGATCTCCTGTGGCGTGTTCGTGTTTGTGCCAGTGAAAATTATATTAACCTTGATATAATCCTGTTCGTAAATATTGTCATTCAGTCCCTGTGGTGATTGTAACTTCTTTATCCACTCAAACTCTTAAAATGTCTTCTTCTATTTTTTTGTGCAACTGTTTCGTTGTCTTTGTGTATTATTTGTTCCATTGGTGGAAATGTAACATAGCCAAGCGAGTGCACAGGGACTTTAAAATGTCTGTAAATGAAGTTCGGATATCTCTTATCATATCGTGTATCAGGAAGACATTGTCTTATGTATGTGACGTTCCCTGTTGAAAATTTCTCTTTATACGAGTATATAATTATATATGTGTTTTCTCAATCTAGTTTTAAGTTGGCGGCCAGTCTGATCAACGTATTGAAAGCCGCAATTAGAATAAGCTCAAGTATGTAAATAAACCATATATTTACTTGTATTTATTATATCAGTTCCCTGTAACACATGTAATGTAGTATTATTTTTATAAACCAAATACTTAAACTGCACTTATAGAAAATATAGAATATATTTTGACATATCCACAATTCGACGCTCCGTATTTGCGACTCACAGGTGATCCCAAACTAGACTATGACATTTTGTAAAAGTTCTTGAAAAAATATTATGCAAACTTTTATTTCGATTGACGATATTGGTTAAATATTTGGAGATTTCAATGAAATTCTAGCAGAAATTAAATAATTATTATGTTGGTCAGAAGCGGAGGAAATCAGAGGAACTACCATTTTATGTGTATTAAATTTTTTACTGGTACTTGTTGTGGTCATGTTCTGAGATAAATCGATTTAAACCCACAGTACTTTCACTGACAGTTCCAAGGCTGTAAATCGCTGTTTGGTTATTATTTATACTTGTGTTTTAAAGTATGAAAATTGCCCTTTCCCTGAGCAATTCTTTCAATTTATATAGTGGTTATGTTAATTTCTCCCCACATTTGGCATATTGTTGCAAGCTCTCTTGACTTGTCCTGTGATGTCATCCATTGAACCCCCCCCCCCCCCTGTTTATCCTTTTTGATTAACTTAGTTATTCCTAATGGTCGGTCAGGCCATTCCTTGTGCCCCTGTTCGCTTGCGTATGTACCCTTGAACCTCATCAAATGCCTTATGTTTTATGGATTGTTGTTAACAGGAGGTATGTGTTGAGAGACACTGTTTTATGTAGTGGCGTTCCCTGTAGCAACTTATTCTATTTCTTCTAAGATACCATTAGACAACGTGTGTCGTTGAATACAGCAAATAACTGGCTTACGTTCAAAATTAATAATCTATTGAAATAATAAAGATGGATCTCCTACAGGTACAGTGTAAAGTGACCGTCGTGGCTCAAAATCATCCAATTTGCCGCAACAACACGTGTCGCTGGAAAAGAATGAATATATATTTTAAAGTTGTATCTTTAAAATAACGTTGTAACATGACCGCCGCTGCCAAACTTTCAATGTGGTATATTGTAGTGACAGACGTGAGTAGGAGGAAAATAATTAAGAATTTAGAACTACTGTCCCTGATGGATGATATGATAACAGCATTTATGTCCACATATTCATGAGATTTATTGAATTTGCTAGAATTCACAATGTGGGAAATGTAATAATCCACTACATGGTAGAAAAGTACGAACATTGTTTTCATTTTTCATAAATTTTCAATGTAACTAACACAGTCGGGTTACCTCAAAATCTTTTTACGGATTTTTGTCATTCGAATTCTATTTCAACATAGTTTGACTAGTTTACATATGCATAAATCAGGTATGGAAAAACAACACGTATTGATATGTATTGTCAATAGTATTCGTTGTTTGTAACAAAAAGAACCTAAATTCATGAGAAAAATGTAACAGGTATTGCATATCGCTCTTTGCAGTCAACATAAGAGTTCCATACACAGATATCAACACAGCCACAGACTGTGTATTATCACGTCAACATTATTTAACAATTGTTTTTACATCAAAATAAGTATTTAACATAAAACATATTCTATATACATGTATAGCATTTTCATCATTATAGGGGTTTACATAGCATGCATCGAGTGTTGGAAGCGATAGTTTTTTTCGGCGCAGCCGTACTAACATGGTTTTGCTATTTGCATATCAGTGTTTTGTAAACCAATCAAATCTTACGTTACCACCAAGGCAATTTCGCGCCATTTCTCTTCAACCGAACAATATGTGCAACCTTGACGCAGACTGGTTAACATTGTGTATAGTGTATTGCAAGATTTATCCAGTAAGAAGTGTTGTTATTCATCACCGCGGGGAATTGTCCGGTGTTGGAATTAAGAAGACTTTCTTGGTTTTATGTACCAGCCGCGAACATTTATATTGTTTTAATCAGATAAATCGCTATGTAATAAGGTTAACATGGATGTATGAGTTCACGACTTATGCAATAAGTAATGATGAACTATATTGAAACAGACTATGCTGTGTCTATGACTATAATCACACTAAAGTACGGAGTTATTTGTATCCAGTCTCCTACGCAGTGACCTCGGGGTTTCTGTAGTATAGCGTAATTGAATGACCGACAGTCGTCGTTACACTAAGCATGTTTTATGTTGTACAACAAATTTTAACCTTCCGATTGCAACTTTGCAAACTTCAAGTTGCGCCGACCACCTTTTTTAAAGATATTTCTTGTTTTAATTATAGATGCATCTATTTCGCTCTCACTACTCGATATGAACACCATGTCAGTGTTATACACCATGTCACTGTTATACACCATGTCACTGGTATACACCATGTCACTGTTATACACCATGTCACTGTTATACACCATGTCACTGTTATACACCATGTCACTGTTATACACCATGTCAGTGTTATACACCATGTCAGTGTTATACACCATGTCACTGTTATACACCATGTCACTGTTATACACCATGTCACTGTTATACACCATGTCAGTGTTATACACCATGTCACTGTTATACACCATGTCACTGGTATACACCATGTCACTGTTATACACCAAGTCAGTGTTATACACCATGTCACTGTTATACACCATGTCACTGTTATACACCATGTCACTGTTATACACCATGTCACTGTTATACACCATGTCACTGTTATACACCATGTCACTGTTATACACCATGTCACTGTTATACACCATCTTACTGGTATACACCATGTCAGTGTTATACACCATGTCACTGTTATACACCATGTCACTGTTATACACAATGTCAGTGTTATGCACCATCTTACTGGTATACACCAAGTCACTGTTATACACCATGTCAATGTAATACACCATGTCACTGTTATACACCTTGTCACTATTATACATCATGTCATTGTTATACACCGCATCACTGTTATACATCATGTCACTGTTATACACCATGTCACTGTTATACACCACGTCACTGTTATACATCATATATTTTCCACAATCAATAACATGGTGCATATCGATCAAGCAGAATGTTAATTATCAGATGTATAAGTCTGCAAAATGTATTTTATTTACTTATGTGCAGTCATTGCATGAGTTGAAGGCACTCATTCCATTATCATAAAATCTGTCAAGCAAATAAATTCTATACTAAGTTTTATCAACACAAATCCTAAAGGACCTCATTTTCGTATTAATTGATATAAATCCGACGACTGTTTCAATTAAACTTATTTATAGTTCGTCAGTTTTATTTAAAGTGATTATATTTGATAATACACTGATTTAAGTTTTCATGGACAATAAACGGGATACAAACCAGTTTCGGACAGTTCTCTTTGAAGGTTTAACTTCATTATAAATTTATCAGTTACTATTCCTGCATTTGATTTTGTATGTTCAAACTGGGACTAGTATATATCGGTCCCAGGTTCTTGAAAACGTGATTTGAACGTATATCGGACATTATCGTTCATTTTAAAGATTTATGATCAGCATAAAAATCACTATTAAAATTTGACCTGAGTATTACATTGAAAATCCACTTAAGTAAATACATACATGTATATTGAAAATGGTAATTTTGACCTATCTGTCTTTTTGAATACCCGACACTTTCCGCATATGGCATTGGAGGTCTGGTGGATATATGTAACATATCATATTTTCTTTGAGTTCTTAGCACCTGTTCCCTGCATTTCTTTATCCTGGATATCTGCATTGTACATAGATAGCATGTAATCATGTCTATATGTTATAAATAATTTGTAATAAGAAATTGAATGATATTGTCTTTTTATCGGTCTTATTGAATAGTTAACGTTTTATTGGTCCATTAAAATACACAATTTTGAAATGTATCCATATTAAAGTATAGATTCCATCAATGACAGTTTAATCTGCCTTTGGAGATACAATGATGTCAATTAGGTATTCCCAACCTTAAAAAGCCGCTTGAATTACTTGTACAGTTTAATTAACTTGTTTATTTACCCTTGCATCACCTCAAATGCTTTATACTAAACATGGATAACAGGGCGCATGTAACATTTCTGAGTATCAAATCCATCCACTAGCTCAATTGAAACAAATATTATTTCTCATTTTTGATTTCCATGCATAGTGCATATTGTGTTGGAATGGCAACATGTCATGAAGTTGCAAACAAGATTAGCAACTACATAATCTCCCTTGTAGTTGCTCAAAAAAATAGAGCTTCTCACATTAATGTATCATTATCGAAGTAGCAAAAATTCATTTTTTTCTCAGAAGAAAGGAGCCTTACATAATACAATCATCGGCAAATGAAATCATTTGATCGTAACGTTGTGTTCAGAATGAGTGAGTCAGTACGCTGGGGAATTTAATACCCGAATTCTTAAGTAAAGTCATATTTTGAGGAACACGAAAAATCGGTCAATGGCGCTACCGAGATTCGAACCCGGCTCTACGGATTGCCGGTCCGTTATGCTAAACCATTGTAAAGGAAATGTAACCAAGTGTGCGCTGGACTAATATGCAATGACATTATCATATTTAAATAACAATTTCTCTTACATACTCGTACAGTCTTATGCACACTAACAAATGATTATGTTAGTCAAAATGCATACTTATTTATAAAGATATTATATAAAATTAGATACACCTTATAGAGTTAAATACAACTGAGGAGGTGTGAGAGAGTTTAAGTTGTTACATGGAACGCCATATACACAAGACATCCCCCACACACACACAGACCCTCGGGAAAACAACATTCCACAAAACATCAGGCACTGAAGAAATGCAAGGGTAAACATGCACGAGAACAGGGGCGCAAGGAATGGTCAGACCGACTGTAAAGAACAACCAAGGATAATTTAGGGGGGAGGGCTAAAATGGGGGAATTCATTGAATGGAGTATATATAACATCACGGAACAAGTCAAGCAAGTCAATAATAATAGGTCGAAACGGGGAGTTTTGGAACTGTCGACAAGACTGCATTCACAAAACAGAACATTCGAACACAGATCGCTAGCACACGAAACAGAACAATGAAGGGAGTGGTGATACTAAAGAAAACCATAGGAGGGTTACGGCAAACAACATAGACCTGTCCAATGATCGAACATGACGTCTGAAAATTAGAGACGAGAACGAGTGCACCACTTGGCATGCTCCTAGTTACACTTTCATATTACACAATACATGTAACTCAAACTTTTACGTCGAATGGTATGCGCGCTCGGTTCAAAAATCCTCTCAATTGTCTATAAACGCATACTTTCATCGAACGATGACTATGCATAATGTTCATTGCAATACTTGTTTAAGTACAACATGTATCTTTGTTATACGTTCGGCGTGTAAACACTTTGCGTATAATACAAAGATATAACCAACGTTACTAAAATAAGATAGGTAACATTATAATAAGACCATCCCTAGTACATTGTTTCCAAAGCTTAGTGAGTTACCTTACGTAGATTCCAACATGCGTTCGCTTTGTGAATCGGATAAAGGAAATAATTTGTGGCAAAAGAAAACTTGTTGTTCACAGTAGGTCCTGGAAATATTCTGGAGCGATCGATTTGCTTATACCACTGTGTACGGACTCGGTGAAATCTACCAGATTATCAAATCTAATATATATTCAGCGATAAAACTACGCCAGTCGAGTTTCTTATTTCTGTTAACACACATTTGTATCAGCTAACCTATGCTTCTATTCAAAATAGTGTGTAAAGATTATAAGATAACTCTAGTTCATTTTGTTTTTCTTATACGTAAACTAAATATCTGAAAAAATAGGATATCCCTACACATTAAAATGTCAACAATAATGTTTGCTGCGGATAAAAGTTTTTAGGACAGAGTAAGTTCAAGGGAGTCGGTCACTCAGAACAGATTGAGGTCATACACTTTCCGAATAATGTAAACATACAATAACCATCGAACGATTACGCTGGGGTCGGGTATGTTTTTGTAATTAATATGCAATGTTCAATATTTATTATAAATATTGTACATTTAGTAGTGCATTTTACCAATTTCAACCATTTCCGTCGACAAATAGAATCGGGTCACGGCACAGTCAGTACTCGGTAGTTTATTTAGGAGACAATGAAACATTGGGCATTCAACGTGATGTAAAATGTACTTATACACTAGCGGCAACATTTAAATAATTGATATTAGTTCCATACAAGGTAATCATAGAAGAGAGAGGAGAATAAGTGCTACAGGCAACGCCACATACATAAGACAGTGCCTTCCTACACAGAACTCCGGAAAAATAACAATCCATTAAAAGTAAAACATAAGGCATTTGAGGAGGCTCAAGGGTACATACGTAAGGGAACAGGGGTGCAAGAAAAGGCCTGGCCTACTATAAGGGATAACTTGGAGAATTCAAGAAGACAAACAGGGGGGCATTTAATGGATTGAATACATCACAGGACAAGTCAAGACATCTGGCAACAATAGGCCGAAAGTTGGGGGAAATAACATGATACTATATAACATGAATGAATTGCACAGGGGAAAGGGGAATTTAACTTATATTTAAAATATAAATAATAAATATACAGCGATTTACAGCCTTGTGTCTGTTAGTAAAGATCCTGGGGGTTTAAATCGATTAATCAGCTAGCTAACCTCACACTTAATCGCTATATGGTCATTGATTTCCAACACATGTACCTAACTTGACTAAGTAGACAATAACTAATCATTAAAAGCAGTTAACCATTACGTACACTTACGTTCACGTAAGTTCTAAATAGTTCAGCGCGATATATCGTATACTGAACAATACACTGATTTTGATATTGTTGTTTTCGTTCAAACAGTTTTAATTGCTGATCAACTATTGAACATATCCATTAAACCCATATCGTGAAAACAGAGACATATTAAATTAAGAAAGTGTATGGAAGGTCATAGCAAGACTATCGTAACTCATATGTAATTATATAGAAGTTGCGATAGTCTTGCACTGAACACTCGGTATATTCTTGACAATACAGGAAAATATCAAAACCACAATGAATAAAATGTAGCTTTGCTCACACATTCCATTTAGTTCAAACAGTAACATTATCTAATTAATGGATATGCTCACAAGACTAGAAGTTCCTCATATTTCAATATCATGCATAATGTATACAGTAATGGAAAGTTAAACATCGTAAAGTTCCAAACTGGATTAATAACTTTAATCTGCCTTCGAAATTATAGTCTTTGTGCAACTGTGGTCTAAAATTACATCCTTTGAGAATCAAAAATTAAGTCAAAAATGAATCATATTTCACTTTTCGCTGTTAAATTTGATGTCCAGTAATACACACGAGTAAATGCAGTCGCTTTGATCTTGGATTTTTCATCAGAATTCTAGATTTGGTAACAAGACACTGTAGACGTAGCTTTAATATTTCCCCCAGACTGAATGACGTTTGAGACTAGCTATTCGTCATACTTGTCATATTTAGGCTTAACAGCGTTTTTGATCATTTAAGAGTCATAAGGCGATCTGTTCACAAAACTATTTGTTTTTAGTTTTCAACCAAAATTTACGCAAACAACAGTTCAGTAATGGTGTTTGTGACTAACGTTTCGTAACGTTTGCAATTTGGTTCCCCGTGTGCAGTGAATGTGATACGGTGAGCCATGAATAAAAAACAAAACAGTTCCGTAACTGTTAGCCGTAACTGACGACCTCCCTAAAGCTGGAAGATGAGTGATGATAGATGCGCCCTCAGCTGATGCATCATCGCGGAGGGTATACGCCTTGCCTCAATCTCAAACAACCGGTATCAATATTGTACGGAAGCTCTGGGGTCTCATTTGCAGTTAATACCTATTACATATTTTTATTGCTTTTTTATTATGACTTGATTGTAAATACCTATTCGGTTCTTGAGCAGTAATTAATAATGTGACACTTGCCATGTCTCCTAACATAGGCGTAAGCGGAATCAGATTTATGAACTGAATGTGTTACAATCAGTGCTCACACAGGACCAGAAGTATTACAACACCGGGATGAAGTACAAGGCGACATTTTAACTGCTGCCAACACTTATTTGGAAATCATCAGTATTTGAAATTGGAATATCTCCATTTTTACCGGCCTCCTGACCCAAAAACAATATAGGTCAGGATTTGACCAGATTAGTATTCTGGTATTGAATTTAAACTCAGAATGTCAATTTCTTCGTTATATTAAAATTAATAGGGACTAAATGTTATGAATAATTAGTTAATTATTAATACTTAAAAGTTAATGCTTAATAGTTAAAAGTACTTACCTTCACACTTGAAGTTCCTGCAAAGACAAATGGACTTTAATTCAATATTTAAAAAAGTCTTTAATTTTCAAATGCAATATTGCTCCTTCACATACTAAGACAATATGATGGTATCAGTCGAGGTATAAAAACAAAAACATAGTCAACAACACAATGAGTATACTGTTATAACAAAGTTTCAAAGTTTATTGTTATAACAAAGTTCCAAAGTTAATTGGCATAACGGCAAAGATAATTGCCTTTGGCCATTTACAAACACAGTTCTGAAATGGTAAGAAAACGCAAAAAATGAAAAAAATAAACACAATGAATATGAGATTAACATAACATAACATGATAACATGAATATAAATGAGCACAATAACAAATGTCTATAAATATGTTTCTTACACCATTTCAATTCATAACAAAGAGAAATGAAACAGCCATTCAAATTAACGAATGTAGGACGATTTTGCCAACGGATGTTTTGGCCCGGATGTTTCGTCCTAGGACCTTTTGGCCTAGGACTTTTTGCCAGCCATTCTTATCAAATAGGACTTTTTAGCCAGTTATAACAAGACATTTTTTTTTTTATTTAGTATTTTATTATCAATACATCTTTATATCTAAAATACGAAGTGTTTTCATGTTTTATTTTAAAAAAGAAGGTATTGTGAGAAAATTTGAAAAAAAATCTCCTTTTCATACAATGTCTTTCTCCAATTCCTAAACAATATTTTTTTAAATTGTATGCTATTCACATTTTACATTTTCACTGGCACAGTCTGTTAGTCACACATTGAACTCATTACATCGCTTTTTTCAACATAATATGTACTTATATGTTCGGTTGTCCACTTCTAATATTAATAGAGTTATAGCAGGGATAATAGTGATTTGGCCAAAAGATCCTATCTAAAAAATATGACTGGCCAAAAGGTCCAGGTCAAAAAGTCCTAGGACGAAACGTCCGGGCCAAAACATCCGTTGGCCAAAACATCCGTCCACCCAAATTAACATATCCAATTTTTAAATTATATATTTTTCATAGAATAAATAAGAGTTTGTTTCCCACAGTTTTAATGTTAATATGCAAGTATTTGTATAGCACGGACCATCCATTTGCCAGTTTGTCTGATTATGAACGAGCCTTGAAGGACATGCACAGCATTTATTGGTATCTTATAGCGTTGTTAAAAGTTTTGATGCGTGATTGGAATTGTGGGTAGGTAACAGTACAGTTCAATGCATTGTAAATCATCGACCCCTTACTGATAACATGCTGGGAGACTAGGGACAAGTAGTCTGTTGACCCGGTGCCAGAATCCAGGCTTTTAAAGCAAATACGATATTACGGTTGAATATGAACCAGATGAATTAAATAGCCATATTGAGCGGGCATAGCCTTAGTCAGATAATAGCATGTAGCATTATATTTCAAACAAACATTACACTGTCTGCAAGAAAAGGTAAGTCATGTTTAACTATAAATATGAAACCATATGATGTAATATGATATACTTTTAGCGAAAACCTTTCCTAGCGCATACTCGTATAGCACTATACTGTCTGGACTAGACTAGACCTTATGTCTGATAATACGTTTTATTAACCAAACTACTTTGTACTGAGTCAGAATAATAATAAAACATGTTTATGTCCACATATTCATGAGATTCAATGAATTCAATTGAATGCAAAATTAGCAAACTCTTCCATCTATGGCGTGTGATGATCAACTACATGGTAGAAAAGTACCAAATTAGTTTAAGTGTCTTGTTTCGCGATTCATGCTATTTTCTGGCGTTGCCATTGGGACATATATATTTACCATTATAGCCAACATGTAAGGCATCAAACAATCAAGTGATATGAGTTGTATGCTCTCATTTATTTACAATGTCGCTTCGGTTCTGTGTGTTTGTCAATGTAACATCATTGGTTGTAAATCACAAAAATGTTTAAAACACGCCATAATTTAAAAATGATATATACCTGTATAAACGGTTATAACACCTGAACTTGGATAGCATTGTATGTCATGTAATAAAACATGTATTTGATTGCTTCATTAGCAGTAGTCTACAGACTCTTTTTTAATTAATTAATTTATTTCGGTAGTTGAGTACATGGTACATGGATAATTAAGACATGCAATACTATTAAAATAATAATTATAACATGTGCAAAATACCCATGCCATACACACCAACACCTAGGATAGCACAAAAAATAGACTCTTATTTCCATTGTGGTCCTAGACGTGTAATGATTTAAGAATAGCACGGATGCAGTCTGCATTCTCTGTGGATGACTTTCATCTATAGCCACAACAATATCAGACAAATGAAACCATTGTTTTGATATTCATAGTTGTAAATAAAATGTATTGCCAATCTGACATGTTTGCTTGTAAAATCAAATATCATCACCATACTGCATATTGCGTTATGTATCATACATAAAGATATCGTTCATTCATTGCCTTTTGTAAACTGTTCAATTTGTTGCAATAAATTAACCTTTGAGAAAAAAGCATGACAACTAAATAAATCGATGAGATAATGATCAAACAGAGAAAATAATTGTACTGGGAACGCCACATACATAAGACAGTGCGTCCGCACACAGTCCTACGGAAAAACAACAATCCATAAAACATAAGGCACTTGAGGAGGCTCAATACATACGTAAGGGAACAGAGGCGCAAGAAATGGCATAGTCGTCCATAAGGAATAACTAGGAGAATCAAAGTGGACAAACAGTGGGGGAGGGAATTAATGGATGGAAAAGATCCATACGTTGGTTGAAAGTTTTATATAGTTTATCACGGTGTTGTCTTAATAGTTTTTGTATAAGCATTGTTTAATTAGCTCTTATTCCAAAAATGGCAAAAAAGGAAGCACTGACGCATCATTTGTTACATAAACATTATTCCGCTTCTTCCTTTATTTCTATGTACAAATGACTTTCATTTTTAGTTTTAAACGCAATGTAATTGCTTTGTACCATATATTTTTCCGCCATCTACAGTATGTTCGTTGTGCACATCGACCAGATTGTCAATTATCAGCTCTATGTTTTACCAGCTTGTGAGAAATCTTTAAAATATACTTTAGTTATTTATTTGCTGTCATTGCAGGAGACGCAACCGCTCCATTCATTATCAGAGAATATGTCAAGCACATAAAGTCTTTACATTTAAGTTTAATTGATCACACAAGTCCTTAGGGATCACATACTTTGGTATAACTTGATATAGATCCAACTTGTGCTTCGATTAGAAGTATTTAAAGTGCCCCTGCTTTATTTGAACTGCTTATAGTCGATATGTTTGAATGCATGCAATTTGCAGCCACTATAATGCGAGATACAAACCTGTCTCGAGAAGTTTATTTAAAAAAGACGCCTTTCTAGAATTATACTTTTACTACATTTGATTTCTATATGAGCACTTATAATACTGCAAAGAAAAATCCAGTAATTTCATTGGTTAAAGGCTCGCGTATAGGATTCTATATACACGGCGCTGACAGGGTATATGACGTTTTTCCCTTCATGCGCCTCGTGACAATTTTTGTTGACGGCTCGACTCGAAAAAATTTATCGCTTGATGTCTGCAAGTTACTAGAAATTGAAAATTGATCTTCACACATGATTCAATAAATATTGAACAGATTACATGTGTGCTAGTATTAATATTCAAAACGATAGATTTTTTAAGGTTTGAGCAAAATTCAGCTCGGGTTATATGGCACACAAACTGGTTATATTCCCCCATATACCCTGTCAACAACCTGCATAACTAATATTGTAACCAGAAAATATCGTATTATTATAACAATATGTTTGAGTTCAAAATTGTTGTTAAAATTGCTATAACCGGGTCTGGGTATTGGATTGAATAAAAAATTAAAGCATCAACACGATATTAAATCATAAGAAATTTCTATTACAGACAATCGTGTCCATTTATAATACCCGACGCATTCGCTTGAAATGTCCACTTTGATTGATAATATTAAAAGAGGTTTACTGTTTGACTTGGCTTGTTCCGTGATGTATTCCATCCATTAAATGTTCCCCTTTGTTGTCTCCCTAATGTTAGGTAGAGTGTTGTTTCCATGTGGTCTGGGTTGGGGGTCGTTGTCGTATTTATGAGGCTTTCCATGTAACAACTTAACCTTGTACACAATCATGTCACAACTTAATATATCTTGTACACAACCATGCAACAACTTAATATATCTTGTACACAACCATGCAACAACTTAATATATCTTGTACACAACCATGCAACAACTTAACATCTCTTGTACACAACCATGCAACAACTTAATATATCTTGTACACAACCATGCAACAACTTAACATCTCTTGTACACAACCATGCAACAACTTAATATATCTTGTACACAACCATGCAACAACTTAACATCTGTTGTACACAACCATGCAACAACTTAATATATCTTGTACACAACCATGCAACAACTTAACATCTCTTGTACACAACCATGCAACAACTTAATATATCTTGTACACAACCATGCAACAACTTAACATCTGTTGTACACAACCATGCAACAACTTAATATATCTTGTACACAACCATGCAACAACTTAACCCCTCTTGTACACAACCATGCAACAACTTAATATATCTTGTACACAACCATACAACAACTTAACCTCTCTTGTACACAACCATGCAACAACTTAATATATCTTGTACACAACCATGCAACAACTTAACATCTCTTGTACACAACCATGCAACAACTTAACATCTCTTGTACACAACCATGCAACAACTTAACATCTCTTGTACACAACCATGCAACAACTTAATATATCGTGTACACAACCATGCAACAACTTAACCTCTCTTGTACACAACCATGCAACAACTTAACATCTCTTGTACACAACCATGCAACAACTTAACATCTCTTGTACACAACCATGCAACAACTTAACATCTCTTGTACACAACCATGCAACAACTTAACATCTCTTGTACACAACCATGCAACAACTTAATATATCTTGTACACAACCATGCAACAACTTAACCTCTCTTGTACACAACCATGCAACAACTTAACATCTCTTTGTACACAATTGTATAACCATAAAATGATCAATATTAAAAACCAAATACGTCGTATTAGAATATCAAAGAATGATAAATGAGAGTTTAAAACCATTTTGTTTCTGTTTCATCTGCTATCTCCATTACAACAAGTTTAATGGATCATATTTGATTTCCATGCATAATGCATATAGTAATGGAATGGGAAAAAACTGTCGTGAAGTTGCTAACAAGATTAGAAACAACATACTCTCCCTCGTAGGGGCTCCAGAAAAATAATTTAAAACATTAGTACATCATTAACGAAGTAAATCAAATTTCATTTTTCCCAGAAGAATGGAGCCTTACATAACATAATCATCTGCAAATGAAATAATTTGATGGCGATGTTGTTTTCAAAATATGCGAGCCAGCAGGATGTTGTATTTTTAATATCTGGAATTCTCACATTTTTTTCAAAAAGCATTTCACTTATTTGCAGTATAATTCAATTATCAAATAAAATGTTTTCGACATAATATCGCCGTATAGAGTTTTGCTATCTTGGCATGACTTCATTGCGTACTTGATAGAAATAAGACATAATTACAGATAATGGGATTAATCAATAAGTGGATGATCCTCAATGGCGAACAAATCGTGTTTCCAGTAAACGAAAGCAGTGACATTATTTATAAACACTTTTAGACGGAAATTCAGACTTAGACTTTAAATTTAAATAGGTTGACAAATGAAGTATATGTTTGTTTAAATTCATTTTCTGTTATTATTTTTTAGTCACGGTTGCCAGTATATTATAAATACAATGTACTGCGAATGACATGGCAGTTCTAAAATTAAGACATACTATGGTATTGGCATATGATAAAACCTAGTTGATTTTTGTTCTGTTCAATGGAATATAAAAAATAAAATGTGGATCATACATTCTGTTTGCTGTACATCTCCAGCATATTGTTAACAAATATTTAAATTAAGTACATTTGTACCTTCTTCTGCCAAAAACGTTAATTATGTTTTCACAATAAATCATATGGATTTTTTTTGTTTTCTCAAGAGCTCGTTTTATGACCTCTTATTTTAAAAACGTCAAACAACGAGGCGCTTGCTGTATTTTATCGCTTGTTACAAAATGATCATTCCCTTGAGTATCAAAATTTTAAATTTTAGAAAGTGAACGATGACAGCCAGATGTCGATTGTTTGGCACGAATAAGAAATTAGTTCCACTATTGACTTGCCTCCACAAAAACCTAACACAGTTTTGTCACACGGATTGTGATATTTTGCTTCCACATACACAAGGTGTTTGTCGGTACTTATACTGAGATGTATGTATTGTCGGTACTTATACTGAGATGTATGTATTGTCGGTACTTATACTGAGATGTATGTATTGTCGGTACTTATACTGAGATGTATGTATTGTCGGTACTTATACTGAGATGTATGTATTGTCGGTACTTATACTGAGATGTATGTATGGTCGGTACTTATACTGAGATGTATGTAGTGTCGGTACTTATACTGAGATGTATGTATTGTCGGTACTTATACTGAGATGTATGTAGTGTCGGTACTTATACTGAGATGTATGTATGGTCGGTACTTATACTGAGATGTATGTAGTGTCGGTACTTATACTGAGATGTATGTAGTGTCGGTACTTATACTGAGATGTATGTAGTGTCGGTACTTATACTGAGATGTATGTAGTGTCGGTACTTATACTGAGATGTATGTATTGTCGGTACTTATACTGAGATGTATGTAGTGTCGGTACTTATACTGAGATGTATGTATGGTCGGTACTTATACTGAGATGTATGTATGGTCGGTACTTATACTGAGATGTATGTAGTGTCGGTACTTATACTGAGATGTATGTATGGTCGGTACTTATACTGAGATGTATGTAGTGTCGGTACTTATACTGAGATGTATGTATTGTCGGTACTTATACTGAGATGTATGTATTGTCGGTACTTATACTGAGATGTATGTATTGTCGGTACTTATACTGAGATGTATGTATGGTCGGTACTTATACTGAGATGTATGTATGGTCGGTACTTATACTGAGATGTATGTATTGTCGGTACTTATACTGAGATGTATGTAGTGTCGGTACTTATACTGAGATGTATGTATGGTCGGTACTTATACTGAGATGTATGTATGGTCGGTACTTATACTGAGATGTATGTATTGTCGGTACTTATACTGAGATGTATGTATTGTCGGTACTTATACTGAGATGTATGTATTGTTGGTGGTTATACTGAGATGTATGTATGGTCGGTACTTATACTGAGATGTATGTATGGTCGGTACTTATACTGAGATGTATGTATGGTCGGTACTTATACTGAGATGTATGTATTGTCGGTACTTATACTGAGATGTATGTATGGTCGGTACTTATACTGAGATGTATGTATTGTCGGTACTTATACTGAGATGTATGTATTGTCGGTACTTATACTGAGATGTATGTATGGTCGGTACTTATACTGAGATGTATGTATGGTCGGTACTTATACTGAGATGTATGTATCGTTGGTGGTTTGGAACTACCAGCTACGTCATACTAGTTTAAATGTGGACTTTCGGGCAATACGAGTCTTACATTCATCTGCATCTTTACGGACCGTACCAAGGTTATGTGGCTGTTTGTTGCTATGGTCATACGAAATTCTATATATGTTTAGCGTCAGGTTCATTTTCGAAATCTAACACCAGGCAGGCAAACAAACAAAGTGTCGATAAGAAAAACAAAATTTATTTTTGTGTCTACATCTTCTGTTCTTGCTATATACGTGTAATGCGCGTTAATTTGACGTAAACATGTGGTTGTTCGGTCTTGACAAATATGCTACTATCGGTCACGTGATTTTGGAGCAGTGCTGATTTATTTTCGTACATGAGAACTGAGCGGAATGACCAAAACTACATTAGCTAGCGTTTTCATTTCGCCCAAAGTTCATTCATATTGAGCTGAGTAATTGTACATGTATATAACTTTATAGTATCCCTTTATACGCATTTTATTATCCGGCATAAATCCGAACTCTAGACGAAGGAGAATGCTTAATAAAATGAAATATAGACGAACTATTTTCAATTAACTACATACTGCAACATGTACTATTAACTGTAGACGGTGTAATAGTTGTTAGTGTGGTAATGTTGTCTGAGATTTTCACAATTACACATTTTTGTCTATTCAGATACGTAGTGTTCATCATCAGGGTCCTTTTAAGAGGTTATATATGGCATTGCTTCTAAATGTAGAGCTTTTACCTGTCATGTTCGTCTTTAAGCTGGCCATTAATAGGGCAGGGTAGTTTCGCATATTCGTCCCGGATACATTGAAACACCTCTCGTTGAATCACATGTAAAGTATTACTTTTAAAGAAAACAAAGTCCAATGAAAACGAAAATACGTTTAGAAACAAATGGTACTAATTAGATACTTGTGCCATAACATACAACTTCCAGTAAAACTGAATATGGCCTTCCAGTGTCTGCGACCTTTTGTTACTCATGGAAAACATTCATATGTCGGAAAAACATAGACCTATACATTTATCAAACATTGATCAATGCCCTGATAACATCCAAGTTATGTGCATAGATGTGAATTATCATTGCACGCAACGACGACAAAACGCCATGAATCAAATATCAAAAGAGCACTGTAAAATAACCACGCAAACATGCTTAGTGACGCATTGGACGATTAATTTGAAAATAATGCACTAAACGATATTTCCATACGGAGTAACTGCAAAATATTGCGTGAAAAACTTGACGTGTTTGTGAAAAATGGTAGAGAATTGAGATTTATAACTGATGGTTCTGTACTGGCTCAGAAAAACTGACTTCAGGCTCCTGCACATTGTGTTTTATGTTGTCGTTAAATAGCTGCATCATTAATTAAAATAATAAGGCTGCCAGTGAACTCTATAAACATGCATGTACCCTTGCGGTACAAATCGATTGTTGACAACATTATAACACTATGGTTACAGTATCCATCTTGTGTTTAATATGAGTTCATGAAACATTTACAAATAATTATAGGAACCATTTAATGCGTAATCAAAGATACCAATAATATTTCATTCTTGTACGTTTGTGTCTTATGTGAGGTGTCTGTTGTTGTTTTTTTTTCAATTTTCATTAGTTAATTATACTTATGACAGAAACTGAACTAGAACAAATCAGGATCAATTTTCCAAAATCGGTCATAACTTATTGATGTCCGTCTTTTTTAATAAGCATAACATGTGAATTTAATGTCTCAAAAGTTTTGCAGGATGTTCATATTTGTAACATTCAGTAAATATATTGAGCTTTTCATAACATTTCTTAACAAAGTTTGAAAGATCCTATATTTGATCTTAATCCTGATCCTAAAAACTGATTTTTTGTGAACACGTGGCCTGAAGCTTATTTCAAATAGGGTCCTGAAAACATCCAAAGCGGGAAGTGTTAGGTATTATAGGAAGACAATTTACTATCTTATCATTTGCCAATCAAATTGTTGATTTGTGTCGTACAAGGGGTATGTAATGATGGATTTATTATTTATACAATGTAATACGCAGGTCTGCTTGTAAAAAAACTCACAGTCACTTTGAATGTTTCTATATCTGTACAGAGAAGTAACCATGACAATAAAGCGATATAAAAATTAGAGTACAACCGTTTTGCCTGTCATTTCGAACATAATGTTAAAAATCTAAATTACATATGAAGTATACGTACATACATTGAACAAATTTTCTAAACGTCCATGTAATAAAATACAAATTTAAGAAAACGGTTAAATATGCCGACATAAAATTTGGCATTCTAGTATTATACATAATACTCTATCGACTTTCACAAAAAATACCTATTTATCATCATGGTTGACCACGCGTGACGGTGAATGCGATGTTCAACTTTTGGCACGAAGATCACGTGTACTATGTAGTTAGCGGTGAAATTCATTTAAATGCAATCCACGTTTTTTGTCCAACACGAAAAACAGAAAAGATGCCGTCGGTATGACTAATGCTGGTACTCTTCTTCAACATCTGACTAACTTTATAAATTAATTAATCAATTCAAATAGAATTTGGAAAATAATTATAAAAATATATATGTTTTGTATTATTGACCACTTTTTATTAATATTTCAAGCTGCCCGTCTGTTCAATAGGCGCAAATGTGTACATTTGTTTCTGTTCTTATATTTCGACGAAGTACCTAGCGGACGTTTTTGGTCGCTGACTTGTATCGCTTGCCCCTCACCGCAGCGGATTCGTATATAACTTGTGATAAAGCTATACAGCATGCTTGTGATAGGTCGGTGAATCTACCCAGCTGGATTAGTCACTACACGACCCTGACTGTTTGTGTGACTTAAAGCCCCATTACAAAAAGCATACACTAATTAATTTCTAATCAACCATCCTGACATTGCAACATAATGCACAACAAATGTAAAATATGGCGGGTCGACATTTATTAGAAAACAATACCATAAATTACTCTTCAATAGGCACCGGTTCAGTGATTTAAATGTGGAATTCTGCAAACATGTTGTACTCTTGCAGTATAATCTTGCAATCAAGCATTTAACTGTCTGAAACTAAATTTACGCGCCAGTTAAATAATACATCAAAGAACTGATTGCGCAGGAAGGCTGGACCGTAAAGGGAAAAAACAATAGAATGACTTCAAGTTTCATCATGTTAGGCATGAATAAAATATAGAAATAGTGTGACTTGATGCAAAGCGGGAAATATTAACACAGAGAACGCAACATTCTCACGACAATATGTCTCTCCATATGTGTAGTTTATGGAACGAAATAAACAATTAGTGTCGGATGTAAAACCGAACCTGAACAGGAGATGTGTGGAGGACAACAAACGACTGGTTATCGATGATACTCTGGTTATTCATCTCCATGATGTTTAAAATTTATTTAACATTGATTGTGAAACAAGTTCTCACAACTTATTCTAATCACTCTTGATGATTCCTCTGCTACCAACCATTTCCATGATGGAGCTTTATACGGAGCTTTTGTCGACTTTGATAGCTCATTACAATGTGTACATGTCTTCAGTATAACTTTCCCGCTTTATACGATAGCAGGGTACCATCATGCTTCAGGCCCATCCGGAAAACCTCGGCCAACTAAGTCCAGTGCCTCGGATGTTCGTAAGGCACTACTTTCGGAAATACCGTTCGAATATAAATAATAAATTGCCACATAGTGCTCCGCCTGACATACACTAGAGGATGTTCGTAGAGTAACGAAGTGGAACAGAAATATCCGAGAGCTGTCGAGAATGGCTTCAGGCCCAGTGTTCACAAAGAATCAGTTTTCGGGATCAAGATCAAATATAGGATCTTTCAAACTTTGTAAAAATTGTTATGCAAAGCTAAATCTCTTTACATAATGTGACAGATATGAATATCCTGCAAAACTTTGAGACATTAAATTCAACTGTCATGCTTATCAAGAAAGAGATGGAAATTAATAAGTTATGACCGATTTTGGAAAATTGATTATGATTTGATCTAGATCAGTTTCTGTCATATAAAAGTAAAATAAATAAATTCTCAACATCATGGTGAAGTTTTGTATGTTTTCACGATGTTAATAAGAAGATTTTAAGGTAGTTTTGTGTATGTTTATGAGTAGTACTGGAAGAAGTGTTCAACTGTTTCATGAAATGGAAAATATTTTCATATATCAACTTGATCCAGATCAGTTGATCCCTTGTGAACATGGGGGAGCATACGCGGAGGGAGCTGGATACGGTCACACACGTTACGCGGAGGGAGCTGGATACGGTCTCACACGTTACGCGGAGGGAGCTGGATACGGTCTCACACGTTACGCGGAGGGAGCTGGATACGGTCTCACACGTTCCAACGAAACTGATACTTCATTGTTATCAAACTAAGAACGCATGCGTTTTGCATCGGCATAGTCCCATACTTGTCTACCCTTGCACATCGCAGTGTCTAGTGTTTTGTAGACTGTTGTTTTCCCGGGGATCTGTGTTGGAAGGCATTTTCTTTTGTATGTAGCGTTCCCTGTAACAATTTAATGTCTCTTTAGAATGCCGCATTTTCGGCTCTGCATATTTCACCTTTACTGGCATAATAGTGCGTGCTCATGTCTGGTCGAATTCGGTTTATATATTTGATTTACATTTCAATAAAATCACGTACACAAATGCGCCGTAAGCCAAATTATGTGTACGCTTGGGTATTTTGGTCATTATTCTGAAGGTTCTTAGTTTTTGTTAAATTATTATTTTTGATAAGGAAAGATGTTTGCCCATTAAGTCAGTCTTATTGTTGAAATCATTTGAATTTGTCGTTTATTTTGTTCAATATTCAATAAAGAAACAGTTATATGTTTCTCTTCTTATATCATGCATTTAGACATTGCTAAATTATTGAATGATTCAAGAGTAATAAATTTGTTCACAAAAGAAATTACTGTGTTTTATAGACAAAATACGCATCACGCTCCCGAATCAATCAAAGCTTAACCTTGTTAAAAATTGATGTATACAATACGCTGTATATAATTTTGATATTAGAAACTCAACTTGACAAAAATACGAACATATGTTTCGATCAAACTTATAAAAATGATCTACTAACATACATTTTACTTCAGACAACATAATTCATCTTTCTACATTGTTTAGGTTCTATTATATAATATAACTTAAAACCTCGTCTACATGCGTAAAAAAAATTCTCCACAGTACCAAATGACTTAAAGATATTTAGAATACATAAAACATATTTTAGAAGAAGTCCCACAAAAATCCGTTTGTAGAACCACTCTTAAAGTCGAACCACTCTTAAAGTCGAACCACTCTTAAAGTCGAACCACTCTTAAAGGCGAACCACTCTTAAAGTCGAACCACTCCGAAAGTCGAACCATTATTAAAGTCGAATCACTCTGAAAGTCGAACCACTCTTTAAGTCGAACCACTCTTAAAGTCGAACCACTCTCAAAGTCGAACCACTCTCAAAGTCGAACCACTCTTAAAATCGAACCACTCTTAAAGTCGAAACAATCTTAAAGTCGAACCACTCTGAAAGTCGAATCACTCTTAAAGTCTAACCACTCTTAAAGTAATATTATGCTAATTTTTGTGTTCATTTGTTTACCTAAACACTCATGAAAATATATTTCCTATAGTTAAAACATAAAATAAACATGCATTAACAAAGAATGAACTCGTAATGTTTTGATCCGTATTTGTTGAAGAAAGATGTTTGTACATAATATTAGGCCATGCCAAATTGGAATTTTGTTAAGCCTCCGCGTGCGCCTAGGTTGTGGGCTCCTAGAGCCAAAGAAACAACATTATACTACGCAACAATTCTCAAATATTTTCGATGTCCATGATTCGACAACGGCAATTTTAGTTGAGATCCGACAACGAAGTGACTACCTGACCCATTCCCAAAGCCAAACATATGTTTTTTTCCCAATCTGAAAAAAAATCCCAATCAGAAGCACCTACGAAAAATCGTCTACTGGAGCGACCTTGTAGGTCCCTATATCTTGAAGCTCTTTGAATAAATCTCGTCATTATTGTATCTTGTATCATAACGACAGTTGCTACAAGAAATGTAGATTAGAATGCTTGTTTATATAAAATTTAGATATGAAAAGCCTGTTCTTTTAACTATGAAAATTCCCAAAATTCATGTTGAAGCGATTCAAGTTTTCTCAAATTGGCAAATTTTACGACGCAAATTTTCCCAATTTATCTAGGGTCTTTTTCCCAAAATGGACAAAAAAAGACCTGAATTCTTAACATACTATTATTGTCTTGTAGAAATTTGTTTAACGTTAATTTGTGTGAAAACTAGTCAATTTGTGTGAAAACTAGTCAGTTTTAAATTAGATTTATTCATGTATAGATCTAGTTTTGAAACAAACCATTTTGTTTTGTTTTTATGATGTTTCTTTCATTAAAATATCTAAAGTTATGCATCGCTTATTATCTGAGGATATTTGTTTTGCCGTTATGAGTTTGTGGTTTTTTTTGTGAATAGGTAGCTAGGTTTCGCGAACTTAAGTTGACGCTCAACAAAATTCCAATCTGTCGTGGCCTAATTTATTTTTTAATCCAGTTTTTTAACACTCGTGCTATTTTACAAGTTTTGTCTATTGGGGGTTATACAATGGTTCTTATTAGAGATGTTTCAGCCAATGTAACAACAATGTTGGATGAAGCCAATTCACACACTTTATGTTCAGATAAGCCAGATAAATCTTTAATGAGGTAATGCGGACACTTTTTAAAATAACGTGCCTTAAATGAATGTCATTTTCAAATATCAGCGACGGCATTTGCTGAAAACAATTGTGTTTAACTCTGCATGAATTTAAACATACAAGTATATATGAGTGTTGGTCTGTAATATTTCAAACAATGATATATTATATATACACCTCTTGCAAGCAAGAGAGATTATTATACCCGCACCGTCTCGTCCGCCATATTGGAAGAATACCATTTAGCGTTGAGTTTTCTATGAATTTACATGCAATTTCTGTCTCGATTATTCGTTCCATTCATGCAATACGGAAATTGAAGAAAATACAGCCAGATCTTAGGGCTAGATACGACTAAAAAATTGAAAAAATGTTTTATTCAATATTTAATCAATGTCAAATTCTGAATGGTCTCAAAATCATTTCCGACAAAAAAAAGTCATTTCCGAATAGTGTCATAGACAAACGTTAAGAGTAGCAAGTATCGTTACATAATTCCGGCACCATTCATAAGATACACAAATTATGCTGTAATAAGAAGCATTATTTAGGTCGTGCAAACTCCCATTTCTGCAATACGGTTTATTGATAATCATTCTGAAAAGAATATTTCCTTTCAACGCTGTATCGTCAACAATGTCCTATTTTAAAGTAAACTGTTCGCTTATAAAATTACAAGAAAATGTTTGAAACACGTGACCAACACCGGCAACAACCTCAATGCAATCATTGATCGAAGAACAATAAAACGCTCAAGTTGATTAATGTTTCTTGCATTCAACGCAGCATCGACAGGGGACATCTTTTTTAATCTGGCGTATGCTGTTTGTCAACAAGTTTCAGTTATAAACGGCGGTCAGTCGACCTAACCAGTTTTCCTGGAATAATTCTTCATCTGGGACTACCTTGTCTTTCTGCAAGAAGCTGACAACCTCTCTACATAAAGCATAGATGACAACCTCTCTACATAAAGCATAGCTGACAACCTCTCTACATAAAGCATAGCTAACAACCTCTCTACATAAAGCATAGCTGACAACCTCTCTACATAAAGCATAGCTGACAACCTCTCTACATAAAGCATAGCTGACAACCTCTCTACATAAAGCATAGCTGGATGACAATTGATCGTAGCCAAATATTACGAAAAGACATGACCTGCTCAGTCCAGCAATTAAACCCGGACCTCCCGGTTGACATGCTGTCACTCTTTGCACTGAGCTTACCGGATGGCTACAATATATAAAACGTCTGAATAATTTAAATGACAAATTATTACGAATACTAAAACTAACGTAGCTACATTATGGAAACATACAGAGCTTAATTCTCTTAATTTGAACGTAGTGTTGGTAAAGATACAGAAGAACTTCGAAACCTCGAACAGTTTGGGCTCGAACACAGTAGATACCTCGAACAGGTTATGTATTTCTGCTAGGAGTAACAGCGGTTGTCTTGTTTACATTAAATTATTCATAGCAATGCTAAATGGTAGCATACATGAACGATTTCATCGATAGTCTTGCTATAATCAAACGGAAACTTGAACATTGAACCTATTTGCCATACCGGATACATGTTATCACTGATGCACAAGATATACTGACTTGTATAGTTATTGCACAAAATGACTAATGGAACAATACTGGTAACTTAATATGGAAATACAGTAGTAAGTATGATAATTTGTTTGCAAACAAGAGACTAGATATACGCAGGGCAAGCAAATCCACAATTCAATTCAGCTATCTGCAGCCCCAGGCCTTCAGCGCTAACAGCGCTTTGATTGTGATATCGAGTGTGAAGCATGTTTACAACTTAATATTATTCACATTTAAAGACTGTTTCCTGGGTTACGAGACAGTACACGCGTCTAGAAAATCAGGAATTGTGAAGTTCACGGTTCGGCCTCACCCAAGGTGTGTTTCGTACTCAGACGTTCAATAATTTCTGCCACTTCACTTATACGTTCAATATGTATAATATACATGTATATCCTCTATTATATACAGCGCATGTTACATCATAGTACAGTCAAGCCTCATTATAACGACCATGTTTGTTCCTTAGATTACGTCGTTGTATTATATGTCGTTATATTGAATTTGATCAATTACCGAATAAGCAGATTCGTTCTCATCGAATTTGTATCGTTTAATGAATAGTCCGTTATAATGAATGTCAGTTAAAGCAGAGTTTACTGTGTAATGAAAAGTAAAGTTTATTAGACAATTGAAAATATAAAATGAGTATATTACAGCTAATAATACTGACCCTGACATCGTTATTATTGTACTTTATAATCTCCTAATTTCAAAGACGTTTATATTGGGGGTTGCACTAGAGAAAAAGATTGCCCAAACTGTTGTTAAGAAAACAAGCATCATTCCACAAATTTCAGAGGTAAGTGGCTTTTAACCTTATAATTCCCGAAGTTTGATCACTAGTTAGTTATTCGATGATCTGACAATTAGTATGTGTCCAAGGTTCCCCCGCATTTCAGATCTTCATATTTAACATGATTATTAAAATGCTGTAATTTCATTGAATATGCGATTTAATAGTAGTGATCCAATTGTGAAGGAACACCAGCTTCACAAGACATTGCCTTCCAACACAGATACAAGGGAAACATCAGCATACGAAGCATTAGGAACTGAGGAGTGGTAAGGGCAAACATGTATGGGGATGTGGTGATAAGGATTGAGGAATTGCCTGGCTGATTATCAAAACAACCAATTAGGGGGTAATAGATAACAAGAGTATCTTTAAAAAAGATGGGCAGCGCAATTTGAAGGTTAAGATTTGTTGTGCAGCATAAATAAATGCCGAGATGTTACGATTGCTGGTCACTCCAGATCCAAAATGGATTGCGGTAAATTCACCGAAATTCAGTGGATTTCGGTAAGGTAACGTACCCCTTATCGAAAGGTTAACCAATCCGCGTCAAGGTTACAAATGTTGTTCGATTGAAGAGAAGTTGTTCAGTGGTTAACGTAAAATTTGATTGGTTAACACAACGCTGATATGCAAATAGCAAAGCCATGCTAGTACGGCTGCGCCGAAAAATAGAAACTATTTCACCTACAGAGACTAATACGTGTACGTGTATTACTCTTATCGATAGTGTTCCGATGATAACATAGGCTCCTCGCTGGCATAAAGGAAACTAACAGATGTCCTTTTATGATGGAAGTGGCTGGCGTACAAGCTAGATGTGTATTACTCTTACTGATAGTGTTCCGAATTTAGAATCATGTACAGATAACTGGCTCCTCGCTGGCATAAAGGATACTCACTGATGTAATTTTATGATGGAAATGGCTGGCGTACACGTTAGACGTTATGGTGCATCTCGTGTTCACTTTATATTATAGCCCCTACACGCACAATTAGAAATAAGCAGTAACCTTTTTTGATGGATACTTGAAAGGTTTGCCTTGTTGAAGTTTCAAGAGCGACTTAATAACAAAATGTCAAATAAATTTGGCACGTACTAGAATAAGTCGACACCTTGACAAAATTCGTGGTAAATGTAAATTCGTAGTTAAGTGAAATTTGAAGAAACTAACTTCGAATTTAAGTCTTTAATTGAACAAAGAAGTTGTTAAAGCGCAATATTTCACGTTACTTCGTAAAACATATATCAGCGTTGGAATTCTAAGATAGTTCACTTGATTAACAGAATCCAATTCCCTCACATAAATAACGCCTATAGCTTTTAAGACTCGGAAACTCAGACTTAAGTTATATTTACCAGCCGTTCGTTTTCATTAAATGTAAATAGTTCTTATTACCCATTATCACATAACTTGCACTCCAGGAGTCGCATACAGCAGTGACATAAATATCATATCTAGTTACATAAATAGCCGAATCACAGCACTATTTAAAGTATATTTAAAGATTGAAAACAATCTATTTATGGTGTTATGTGATAAATAGAATCGTACATTCGTGCTTATTTGATATTGTTTTTATGAAACTCGTCGACTGAAATGAATATGACGCTCGACAGAGCCTCGCGTCATATTCAGTCGACTCGTTTCATAAAAACAATATCAAATAAGCACTCATGTAAGATTCTCTATTTCTAGCTATTTTTTATTAAAATATATAATGTAACAAGTACAAAAGTTGCTGCAGAATGCAGCAAATGGAGGTTGCACGGCTATCAAAGTTAAGCAAAAATGAGGTAGTCAAAGTTAACAAGTTGATCTATATTGCCAAAATTATTGCATCAAATTCTAATGCCAGTAATTTTTGATGTTATAATTGATTTAGTAGTGCAAAATAAGCCTTTATTGCAAAATTATATGCAATATATATAAATTGCAACTAATTAAAACAGGAATATGAGAAAGATAATTTGGTAGAAAATGACTTGACCGTTTTCAAATTATTGGTCTGAGATAATTAATGAAGCATTTAAATAGTACAAAAATATTAATTGTATAACAGCATGTTATTGTTTATAAGTATGTAAAACAAATACATGTGCATTCAGAGTCATTACTATGTGTTTTATCTATGTCTGTCACACCTCAGTCCATCCAGCTTTGAATAGATACCAATAATATAGATACAATATGCTCTTTCTCATAATGTCATGTCAGGAGTTGTATACTGAGAATGTAGAGACACATTTTGTTTGGATTTCACCCCAACATTTGCAGCCGTCTGTGATATAAGCAACCACTATTATCAATCCTTTGGTTAGCTGCTTGTTTTGTGTTTAACTGTAGTATTACAAAGCTTGTTGAAAAAAGTCATAAGTCTCTACAAATGGTACTTTTCCCAAACTGATTTTTTTTCCTCCAAAGCATGCACATACAAACCTAGATGAAACAACAGCTTAGCACTTGTGAATAGTATATAGATAGTGCCATATCTAGATAACCAAGTTGAAAAACAATACACACACTATATACCAGTGATTACAATTTTATTCAAATAGAACTGCATTTCAAATCCTAAATTTCAAGATTGATAGAAAACTGTCAACTAGTTTATGTACTACACAATTGTTTACTTAGTCAATCACAGATTGTAATTATTTCAGTAACAAATGGTAATTGGATTTAAAATGTACAAGGAAAACTTCAAGAGTATTTTCCAAGAAGTATTTTATGACTTGTTGACCACTGTTTGTAAATTTACAGCCTATTTCTTGTTGTACCCGAGGTGACTTTTATGAAGCATCTTGTGAATATATCATGAAAACCTGAAACGATAAAGTGATAGCAGAAAAAGAGTCATTACATTTGTATTATGTAACTGATGTGTGTGAAAAGCTTTTCAAGCCCTACATTGGGTACATGTTTTCTCCTAGAATTACTTATATATGTGGCAGGGGTGTTTGACGATTGAGCCTCAAATGCTGGAAGATGGAGAATTGAAGTGGTGTGGGGTTAGGCGGCAACCTGGTAAGCCGTACTTGTATTTAGGAAGTCTTCGGTTCAAGTCCAATATTGAGTCCAGTTTTACCCCTTGAATTACTTAAATGGTCTCAAATGCTGGAAGAGGGAGAAGTGTAGTGGTGTGGGGTAAGGCGGCAACCTGGTAAGCCGTACTAGTATTTAGAAGGTCTTTGGTTCAAGTCAGTATTGGGTCCAGTTTTTCCTATCGAATTACTTAAATGGTGGCAACTGTGTTTTCCAGCCCACAGTGGTTGAGCCTAAATGCTTAAATGACGAAGGGTGTTGCAGTGGGTAGTAAGACGGCCGCCCACGGTGGTTTAGCCTTAAATGCCTGACGGGGGTTGGATGCTGTGTAATAGGGTTATAAATGAGAAAACTTATTGCAGAAGAAGTTTGCGCATACCATTATAAGCGCTGAATTCCAGACTTTCCACACCGAAGTCATTTCTTTCCTAAAGACCTTTCACCCCCCAATTTTGATAGACCCTAGACTTTTCACCCCCCACTTTCAGTATAATCAATTTTTTGTGAATTACATTATTAATATGATGTTTATTCTAAAATCAGATTGTTAATTTATAGATCAAAATTCCTTTATCTTCATGTTAAAAAAACAGTGTGATTTGATCAACACCTTTTGACTTGTTAAGAATGATGTGATTTAACAACCACTGCGCCTCCCTAAATCAAGCATCTCTAGTTTCCTTATCAACAGACTCTGATCCAGTGGGACTCTAAGGTACATCCTTTCAATATTGGTGATAAAAGTCAATATTTTCAGATTAGATAAATAATTTTATGATCCCTAGTCAAGCAAATAACAAAGAAATAAATTGATGATTTCATATACCTATGATGTATATGATACACATGCACTACTCAGCATGGTAAAAAATAATGCCCAATTATTGTCATGTTTCAACCACCATGTGTAAAAAATACATTTGAATAAATCTCCTTATTTCTGGTTGAACAACAACATCTAGTTTAATGTCACATCTAAGTTGATACGCCGTGCAATAACAACGTAAGAGCAAAAAGAACATTTAACATTTTAAAGTCTAAGTCTGAGTTTCAGTCTAAAACTATTTGTGTATAATGCGCCTGCATTAGATATTTGTAGTTGTTTTACTTCAAATCGTGTCAGACGCCTGTCATGCCAAACACACTAGCCTTCAAATATATTGTCATCAAGAATACGAGAAAAAAGTGGACATAAGAGATGTAATTGAGAATGCATGGAATGCCACAACGACACAAAGAGAAGTATGAACTGGCCTGGAGCTTTATTCACATTTTTTAAGACTGAAACTCAGACTTAGACTTTAAAATGTTCTTTACGCTTCTTTGTTATTACAACGGAATAGATTTTAATAAAATGTTACAAAAGACTAGAGTGGGTATCAACAATTATTCAGATAAAATGTCATTCTTTAAGATTTAACAAAAAGGAAATGGAGGTAAATATAATGTTTGCAAACCCAAAGTCTATGTCTGAGTTTCGGTCTTAAAATGTTTGTGATGATAAGGTCCCAGTACAGTATTTTATAATTTACTTTCGCAAAGAACTCAGCGCAGACATAAATGTACAAATTTTACATTCAATAACATAACAACACACAGGGAATAACCTACTCCTTGCAATTTGAGTTATTGTTTTCTACGAGTATATGTCAAATATATATGGTCTTGTATCTGCTGAATAGTCAGTTTTATATCGTTGTTGTTTCCAATGTGTCATATAGAACATTTCAATCAACTGTTTTAACGTAAATAACTCAATTAAAACCTTCCAGAGTTACTTGGTTACTTTTTAAAGTCTGGCTACTGTACATAATTTAGGAGATTAGACAATAAGACATTGGCCTATATGTACTGTGATGAAGGCACTTTTGGAGTTTTTTCTACATTTGAAGTTTTGAGTGCAGGGGGTATTGTCCTTAGGAGATAAGGTCTGTTTGCGATCATTTTCGCATTTTATTTGTCTTCATAACTTGTGGGGAAAACATAATGCTTAAAGCAAAATGTCGACATAAGTATAACAGAAGAAAAATCAATTTTAATAACATTTATGATCTTCAACAAATTGAATATAATATTTAAAATACAAATTATAACAATAAAAGTACATTGCCATAATAATAATGTAATAAAACAAACATAATACTCGAAGTCCATGACTACAAAAGACAGTGTAGGCGTTCCATACTGACCTCTCCAGAACGATCATCTGGGGAAATAAAACAAGATAAGAGTGACATAATACAGCATTGAAAAAATATATAATATAATTATTATTATATAAAAAAAACATCAACATACAAATGCATACAAGAAAAACACTAGCTAAACCCCCAATAACCATTTCAATTAAATAAAGAACTGAAACAAATAAAAGTAATCAGCAATGAACTGAAAGGTGATTAATCATGAAGATTAATTAAATGAAAAAGCAACATGAGCAATTATGAGTCCAACAAAAAATAACAGCTAAAATGACCGCTGAAACAAGTAAATGCATTAAGTTAATAAAATAAAATACAATTGGTCCTAAAATCTTTTTTTAATTATTTCATATTTAATTCGATTAATTGCGTCTATATTTATACTCGATGTTTTACCGGTATTAATCAACGGAAAATCGTGGCATATATTTTTGGGTATACATTATTCAAAGACAAACGACTGTTTCAATTAGTTGTATTTGTGAATTGTGTCTGGTGTATATTAACTTAAGCATGATACCGTTTCAATCCACAGACACTAGCCGCCGGTTTTACTACAGTATTTATTAAATTTCAGCGAATTTTACTCATTGCCCGACGGTACACTTCCATTTCAAAGGCACGACTTTGACTTGAAATAAGGTTATGCTTAATGCTTTAAGGCATATTCTACATCCGTGAGATTACGTACGGTGACTTAATTCAGTAGGTATAACCATGCATAGGATACAGATTTTTAAAATACTGTAAGATTATTTATTAGAAAAGACAAAAAGTTTGAAAATCTGATATTTCCCTTGTTGATAGGTTTATTTTAGTAAACATAGATATAGAAACATTTTAGATCTTGTAGCTTCCAAATTCCAAAATCTTTTTCTATTTTCATTTAGTTATTTTCCTTGCATTTCTTTTTTTTATTGTGTACCACCCCGTTTGACAGTTAATGACCCCATTGGAAATAAGCTTTCGGGCTTTTATGGATTATCATAGACACTTCATTGAAATATTGCTTAATATGGGCGATTTGCCCCACCTTACGCTATATATAAGCTTAAAATCATTCATTTTGGTAGTTTTTAATAAAAAATGATATTTTAAATTATTTATATTTAATGATACATTAAATTGATGTGATAAAAATTGACTGTGATATGGATATTTATTATTTGTGTAATTGTGTAATTATTTCATGTGTCAGTATTTAAATATACAGTCGGACCTAGTTTATGCGACAACCTTCTACGCGAATACTCGGTATCATCCGAAATATTTCCAGGTCCAGGTGTATCTTCTTATGCACGTCGAATTTATATGGGCTATACGAAACCATGTATTATTCGAAATAAAATTTCGGACCCGATGAATTCAAATACAGTCAGTATGTCTAAATTCAAATCAATCAATCAATAATTGTATGTAACACGCTTATTTAGCTGTGGATTATTACAATCACTGTGTAATCATGTTTGTACCGGCGTTCCCAAACTAAAATATTGTTATAACATACTTGTGCTGGAGCTATGTCAGGCTAGCGTTAAACATTTGATCCGTAGAGGAGTAAATATCTCACAGAGGAAATTAATTAATTAAAGAAAAGGACCAATAATTTACGATTCACTCGCCCTGATTGACGTACTTGGCGTAATCAATGTATAATATATGTATGCGTGAAGGTCAGGGTCATGTTAATTAGCACGGACTATATAGTGCTGTTAGATTGACCGCGAACTGGTGCATGATCTTTCAGGACCGATCCAGGTCAATTTAGGTAAAACATTGGCAAAGAATTTTTTCCGTCATGCACTTGGAAAAGCTCGAACAACTGTGTACACCCATATATCAGAAAGAGTGAGAGTATTGTTACTGTAAATTCACTCACCTTCTACATACAGTTCATGAATTTTCCTAGTCAATGTCACGATTTACAATTATGTCATATATTTATACCAACAATTTATAAAGTTTATTTTGTTATTGATGTGTAAAGACAATGCAGGAGAATAAATACGCATTTGCAGTCAACTAATGTCGGATACTACTTAAAGTTAAGATAATATTTATTTAAAGTCGGCAAGATTTACACAACATTTTTTTATAGGTACAAAGCAATGGGGCCATAAAGGATTCCAATATTGAATAAAAGGTAAAACTCTTATCATTAAGATATTAATATAGGTTGAAAAAAATCTATATTAACCTTAACATTACTGACCTACAAAATCGCACATTATATATCTTTCCAGGCCATAGATGTTATTGTACATTTAAATTCATCACAAACCATTTTATATACAGTGTTAACATTAAACAGTCCTGCATACTGTTGTTATTTCGCAAGAAAACATTGCTTTCCTACTGAGCCGTAAATGGGAATCTAAGCGAAAATCCCAAGGGTCACATCTCAACTAAAATCGCTCCATTCAAAATGAATTTAAAATGTTATCCAATTGAGAATTATACAATGATGAAAATTTAAGTATTGTTTGTCTAGATAAATTTACCTCTTGGCTACAGTATTAAGGCATTAGAGAGAGGGGGTGGAGAGAGGGATTGAGGGACAGAGAGAGACGCAACGCGATGCCACGGTTACAAACCAAACATTTACCATGCAGAATAAAATTAACGAATTTGGGCCAAGAATGGTGTCGAATAAAACTCAAAACACGGGAATGAAGAACCTTAAGATGAAAATTTAGACGGGAACATAAATACAACTTATAAAGAAGTGACCGGGGAGTAATAAACAGGGCAGTCTGGTGATTCTAAAATCTATATTTTTTACGTACACACCTTTTCGTCATATTATCACATTTCGTTTTTGACTTTGTTTGTATATGATAACAGCTAGCAATATAATATAGATATAGAAACAAATAGTATATATTTAAACAACTACCACGTATATTATACATTTATATGTACTTTATATGCTTTATCTCTTATATGTAAACAGAATCATGAGAAGCTTAACACAACTGTCTGACAGTCTTGACACTGTCCGTATACAGAGTGGAAGCTTAATGAAGCTTGACGGTATGACAAACAGGCATTTATTTGTTATACTTAAACATCTCACATGCATGAAAACTAATCTTAACCGGTAGAAACAAGTCTACACTGCAAACACTCAACATTACACAACTAGACAAGTAACAAGTGCTTTAACAATTTAAAGTAATTAGGAAGAAAAACGAAGGACTTCAAATCGAACTAATACATAATACAAGCGATCAACATCAGTCAACTCTGAAAGTGAATACATAAATAACATGCAAAACACATGGAGCCAACAAATTAGGTGCAAAACGACTTCATACAAACACCGTCGTGTTGAATAATAAAATATTTAATATTATTGTATTTCTCTCATTAAGGTGATTTTACATTTTAATAGTGTTGAGTTATATGCTAATGTGTTTATATTGTTTTGTTGTTCAAATGTGCGAGCGTGTAAGAAGACATTTTGTGCGGTAGTTGTTTGTAATCCCTTGCAAACATTTGATAAAAGTTGATACAGGAGCGCAATATTCACGAGACAAAGCCCCTACACACAGATCCCAGAGAAACGTATACGGCATACATACCAGTAGGAGTTAAGAACGTGTAAGGACAAACACAAAAAATTAAGGAGAATAAAATGATAGGATAAAAAGGGGGAAAAGGGAATCCATTACAGAACAGGCTAAAGACACGTTGGCCACGGACCACAAGATTGTGTTTGGAGTATCTTTTCTGGCGGAGAACGAATGGCAAGCACGATGTAATTGTCGACATGCGTATTGATCTTCGCGTAAAAATGTGTTGTTTATATAAGGAGCAATTTCAAAGATACAATGCATCTATATGTTCACTTTTTCGGCGAGGCCGTACTAACATGGTTTTACTATTGGCATATCAGTGTTGTGTAAACCAATCAAATCTTACGTTTATAACCAAGTTGCACAGCTACATTGCCTGCTTCAGATTGCGTCGACCATTTCTTTTACAAGATATTTCTTGTTTGTAATACACGACGTGTATTCCGTTTCACGTCAAATGACTCGATTATCGTACATATGTCATTGATATGTGTGGCTTCTGTTACAATTATGCTTATTCTTTCTACTCCTAATTGGAACAATGATTGAAAAGTAAAGTTTCTAACAAGCTCTATGTTTAAAGCGTTAATGATATTATGCTGGTGCTGCATATATCACGTGAAACCGTAATTATTTTCATATGCACGGAATAGTGTGTGGTGTCTCAGAGCAGCGAATGGTGCAAAACTCGTGAAAGTCTAGTGCAAATAAGTTTTAATAACACGTTAATATTACATATTGAATCGACTCGGCAACATTTCCGCTATGGGGTCATTGTTAGGCTTCATATGTCAGATATTTTCATTTCATTTCTTGGTACGTGTCGGTTGGAAGCCAGATTTATGTTTCTTACGTCAGACATGTTCGTGCTAGCCATGTGCAACAACCAGTCTTATAACTTTGAATGTAGTGAAATAGTTTTATTTCTTTTCCAAGTTAATTTTGATAGCAATCATTCAAAATGAGTCTCGCTTTCGCTATTACGAAAGAACACTTCTAAAACATCTATCAAAGGGTATTGCATCTCGCGTGTTGTGTCAATGTGGCGTGAATTTGCTTCAACAAAAACGTAACAATTTATTATAGATAAAACAACTTGTTTTGTAAATCTTAATTTGATCTTAATACGGAACAAGCCTTTTCCGTGCAGAGTATGCACTAAATACGATGGTGGGAAATAATGCTAATAGTATAAAATGTAAAAAGTAAGATATATGGTTAAGAAAAACTAACTGATCGTGTAGTAAGTTATGACAAAAACAATATGTTACAATTGCACGAGGTCAATGAGTATTATGTAATTTGTTGGAATGAAGTCTTTGATATCCGACAAGGTTTCAGAAACTTAATAAAAATTGAACAATCAGATTCAAATTATAGCCAATGTCTTTTCTGAAACTTTATTGTAGAACACATGTGTAGGTGGATCATGCGTTACGACTATGGACTTGCGCCGCCAATGGTTGTTGAGCAACATCGCATGTGGCTGCAGGGGCCAGTCCAGGATTTTCAATTTATTTAACCGGCAGAAACATAGGTTGATCAACTAGTAACTAGATAAAGATCTGCGTGTTTTATGACCATGTTTGTTTTGGAAACCATAATGCCAATGTTCCTGTTCCGCTTTCATCAACAGAGAAGATGCATCAACAAATAAAACCAAAACGTGTTTACGTGACGGAGCATGCTGACAACAGCTTGATCAAAGCGAAATATTCAAAGTAAATAGAGGGGCGAATACGGACAATTCCAATAAAGCGTAATAGATTTCAACCAATGGGACGTTGAATAAAACAAATTTAGGAATAACAACAAATATTTTTTGTCATTTTATCCGCATTCTTCCATACTTTACTTTGTGAGCGGATAATCTAGTTAATAATTGCATGCAACTAAATGAAAAGCGTGAGCTTTCGTTGTTTGAAATTAAATGTTCTCGTAATTGCATTTTGACGATTTAAGAGCTTTCTATATCAAGCTTAAGAAACAGTTTACTGACAAACACGAATGCTGTAATGGTTTTAAAACGAAGATAGCTTAATCATTTGTTGCAATAACGTGAACGCGTGCTGGAAATACGCCGACCATTTGACACAACACGTAATAAAGTTGAAATTAATGTCGATTTATAACCTTAGATTGACAGGGAAATTTACATGCAAGTTTTCAATTTATAAATTGTTTCTTCTTTTGTTAAGGAACGTGTTTCCTTTTCGATGTGGCTTCTTAAATATATTTTAAAGGTATATTTAGATGTCTACAATTGTAGAAATTCAAAGTTTAGTGCATTGCGTGTGACCTATTCTTCAAAGTTTTCGCTGTCGGTGAAATCGTTTTGCAATATATATGTTCTTTTATCTGAGACATTTTACCAGTATATCTTGAATTACATTTCATGCGATAGAAATTTCAAAAGCGCCGGTATTTTAGTCCGTTGTGTATGCAAAATTCCCCTGTAAGAAACAACGCCTCGATTCTTGAAGTAGCTGTCGGCTTTGTATGGGACACTTTCTGTTCGACCTCTATAATTACATGTATAGAATATGTTTTTCGGCGTAGCCGTACTTACATGGTTTTGCTATTTGCATAGCAGTGTTTTGTACAATCAAATCTTACGTTAACCACCAAGGCAATTTCTCTTCAACCGAAAAACGTTTGGAACCTTGACGCAGATTGGTTAACATTGTGTATAGGGTATTTCAAGATTTGTCTAGTAAGTAGTGTTGTTAGTCATCACCACGAGGAATTGTCTGGTGTTGGAATTAAGAAGACTTTCTTGGTTTTATGTACCAGTCGCGAACATTTATGTTGTTTTAGTCAGATAAATCGCTATGTAACAAATTTATTAACATGAATGTGTGAGTTCACGACTTACGCAATAAGTAATGATGAACTATATTGAAACAGACTATACTGGGTCTATGACTAATCACTCTACGGAGTTACTTTTATCCAATCTTCTCCGCAGTGATCTCCCCTTTCAGGTCTCGGAGTTACTGTAGTATAGCGTAATTGAATGACCGGCCGTCGTAACATTTAGGCATTTTTATGTTGTACAATCTTCAGACAGTCCCAAGGCTTTTGGTCATCGTATTACCTTAGTGTCGTGCAATTTAGTGTCATACATGTTCATGTTACTGAGTGCATTGATGTTGTGGTGTTCCTGATAGTTTCGATCTACATTTTGTGTCCCCTCCCTGTGTTTAATTCTTTATTCCATTTGCTCCAGTTTTGCGTCCCCATTCGATGTTTACTTCCTGGTCCATTTGCTACAGTTTTGCATCCCCTCTCAATGTTTACTTCCTGGTCCATTTGCTACAGTTTTGCATCCCCTCTCAATGTTTACTTCCTGGTCCATTTGCTACAGTTTTGCATCCCCTCTCAATGTTTACTTCCTGGTCCATTTGCTACAGTTTTGCATCCCCTCTCAATGTTTACTTCCTGGTCCATTTGCTACAGTTTTGCATCCCCTCTCAATGTTTACTTCCTGGTCCATTTGCTACAGTTTTGCATCCCCTCTCAATGTTTACTTCCTGGTCCATTTGCTACAGTTTTGCATCCCCTCTCGATGTTTACTTCCTGGTCCATTTGCTACAGTTTTGCATCCCCTCTCGATGTTTACTTCCTGGTCCATTTGCTACAGTTTTGCATCCCCTCTCAATGTTTACTTCTTGGTCCATTTGCTCCAGTTTTGCGTCCCCATTCGATGTTTACTTCCTGGTCCATTTGCTCCAGTTTTGCATCCCCTCTCGATGTTTACTTCCTGGTCCATTTGCTACAGTTTTGCATCCCCTCTCAATGATTACTTCCTGGTCCATTTGCTACAGTTTTGCATCCCCTCTCAATGATTACTTCCTGGTCCATTTGCTACAGTTTTGCATCCCCTCTCAATGATTACTTCCTGGTCCATTTGCTACAGTTTTGCATCCCCTCTCAATGATTACTTCCTGGTCCATTTGCTACAGTTTTGCATCCCCTGTCGATGTTTACTTCCTGGTCCATTTGCTACAGTTTTGCATCCCCTCTCGATGTTTACTTCCTGGTCCATTTGCTCCAGTTTTGCATCCCCTCTCGATGTTTACTTCCTGGTCCATTTGCTACAGTTTTGCATCCCCTCTCGATGTTTACTTCCTGGTCCATTTGCTACAGTTTTGCATCCCCTCTCGATGTTTACTTCCTGGTCCATTTGCTCCAGTTTTGCATCCCCTCTCGATGTTTACTTCCTGGTCCATTTGCTACAGTTTTGCATCCCCTCTCGATGTTTACTTCCTGGTCCATTTGCTACAGTTTTGCATCCCCTCTCGATGTTTACTTCCTGGTCCATTTGCTACAGTTTTGCATCCCCTCTCGATGTTTACTTCCTGGTCCATTTGCTCCAGTTTTGCATCCCCTCTCGATGTTTACTTCCTGGTCCATTTGCTACAGTTTTGCATCCCCTCTCGATGTTTACTTCCTGGTCCATTTGCTACAGTTTTGCATCCCCTCTCGATGTTTACTTCCTGGTCCAATTTCTACAGTTTTGCATCCCCTCTCGATGTTTACTTCCTGGTCCATTTGCTACAGTTTTGCATCCCCTCTCGATGTTTACTTCCTGGTCCATTTGCTCCAGTTTTGCATCCCCTCTCGATGTTTACTTCCTGGTCCATTTGCTACAGTTTTGCATCCCCTCTCGATGTTTACTTCCTGGTCCAATTTCTACAGTTTTGCATCCCCTCTCGATGTTTACTTCCTGGTCCATTTGCTACAGTTTTGCATCCCCTCTCGATGTTTACTTCCTGGTCCATTTGCTCCAGTTTTGCATCCCCTCTCGATGTTTACTTCCTGGTCCATTTGCTACAGTTTTGCATCCCCTCTCGATGTTTACTTCCTGGTCCAATTTCTACAGTTTTTGCTGGGTGTTGGGGAAAGTGGAAATCAGATGTTGGTCATTAATGTTAGAACGACATGAATAAGGTACTGTCTTATGCCTAGGTAAGTTGAGGCAGTTTACATGCAAAGTAAGGGCAAAAACCTTGAGAGCATGTACGCCATGCTGTGCGGGCCCCACGAAGTTTCAAAGAGTTTAACCCGTAGGGACGCCGTATAGCCCATGTCTGAAAGTTGAGCATGGACAAGTTTCATGTCTCGGTCAGAAGACACCGACAGATGATCCCGGGCCCGTTGGACTTGGGAAACCGTACGGACCTATGGTCCGTGTGAAGTCCTTACGCCGGGAGGTTCGTGTGACGGAAGCATTAGGAATTAAGGCGCAGACACCGGTAACCAGATATCAACTAGAAGAGGTTTATAACTTATAAACATCATGTCTTAGCTTAACATCACCAGACAACGGAAATTAGACCCATAACAACTCTCTCTCTCTCTCTCAATACTTTGGAGAAGAGCAAAGCGCAGACATAAATCTATTATTACTTTGGCACACTACGAAGTGAAATACCTTTTTGTTTCAATTAGTCTCTTTGCCGCATGTTATTATCTTTCTGATTGTGAATAGTTTGTTCTCTATCGCTGGTTTTCCCGAGGTCACGTGTCATGCTGAAGGTGTTGGAAGTCTAGAACTACTCGGACACCTCAATTAACTTTGCGGAGTTAGTTACCCTTTAAATGTTGGCAGCTCTTCTTGGTGTGTCGACAAGGTAACAAATTGCTATGTACAATTTCACGATTTGTTGGCAAGTATTCCACCTAATAGTGTAACATCTACATTTCACAGACTGAGAGAAATATCCAATTATGGGAATTTTACATAAGATATATTTCAATATATTGATGAAGCAGTCTGCAATACTGACAAAATAAGACTACCCCAAAGGATAGTATTTTTGTGTGCTTATTTTCGTTAAAAATAAAACAACGTGGATTAGACCAGGTAGAAATGCGTTGTGTTATATATCCGATTTTTTTAGAAAGAGATATCACTAACTGTTCACTTGCCTGACTTCTTTTTAAATGACCAAAGGACTTAGACAATGTCTACGCGTTAAAAGATATCTTATGATTTACAGGAATTTTTTTGAATTACATGTATAACAAAACTTTCACATTTTTAAGCGATCTGATTTGTCTAAGATAGTAAAACAAGGTCACCCAACAATTTAATTGATTCATCAATTGTCTTGTGTTTGACTTATGTTGGTAATGTCAGTTACAGAGACAGCATGAATATAATCATCCATCAGGCGAGGAAGTCTGTACATGTAACTGACTCCAAAACAAACCATGTAAATAACAATAAAAGATATATTAAATTGTTCTAGGGAACGCCACATGCACAAGACAATGCCTCACCTCACAGACCCTTAAGAAAACAACAGTCTACAAAACATTAGGCACTGAGGAGATACAAGTGGATATATGGGAATATGGGTGCAAGGGTTAACATGTATGGGAATATGGGTACAAGGGTTAACATGTATGGGAAAAGAGGTGCAATGAATGGTCTGGCCGACCATAAAGAACAATTATAAGGAAAGGTTAGCGAGACAACTATAGGGGGTATTACTAAATGGATGAAATGCATCACGACACAGGTTAAGAAAGTCAGTAATAAAAGGTAAAGAACAATTAAAGACTTAAACTTAAAGCACCATTTAATTATCTCCTGTCATAGCGAAATATTCGCGCTTCAAACTGATATCATATACAAAAGCACGTGATTGCTGTTGACAAATGGAGTTCCTTAAATAAAATGTCATTAAATCCTGCAACAACAGATTGTATGGTCATTCATTTCAACCACACAGAAATTACGCTACGTTTCACGATCAGTTCACTGTGACTTGACAAATAACGTACAGAAATCACTTTGCTTTTGATATATACATTAGTTTCCAATTAAAAAATGCGAACACAATACTTATGGAAACAAACTTTTGTCTTATTGCTTAAATTGCATGAAGAAAATGCCTTATATGTTAAGTATGTATTGCATGGGGAATGCGAGTGAGGTCGAAATCTGAAATAAGAAGAAATGAAAAGTACAGAAAGAATAGTACTTTGAAGACCTTGTATATCGTTGTTTTGTTTTTCTTGTATTCTTGTCAAAGTTATAGACGACTCTGTCGGGGCGTTCATTTTGGCTGTAGTCCTTATCATCAATTGATTAATATCAGTCGTGTTTGTTTTGAAAAGTTTACTTATACTACCATCAGTTCTGAGACAGCCACATTTTTATTGGACATGTTCGTGTACATGATTGGTTTCTTGACAGTTCGAAAGAAATATTAGCAGACAGAAATGTAAGGGATTAAATCATTTTGAAAGTAAGCGAGAAATGAGATATTGGAATTCATATGTAGAGTTCTCAATGTCACAAAGCAGCCTAAAGGAGATTAAACAAATGTAATACTACGTGTTACGGGGTCACGTGTGACGGGGTCACGTGTGATGGGGTCATGTAAAATCCAGAAACAAACTGTAAAACACGACGTACACAGAGCTCGTGGTTAACTGTACTCGAAAAGAAATCGATGTTGGTAATTTCTACAGTGGTTTGATTACTTTAATTAGAGTGTTTGTAGTTTAAACCATCAACAAAACGATTAAATCCTTAATTGAATTCGTGTTAACTTTAACTGAATTGCTTTAAACATGGATATTACGGTGCAAACTTTATAAAAGCGCACTTTGATTGACAGCAGCCGAAAATGAACGCATTCTATAATGGTTCACGCGAGTGGAAATCGTTTATTTCTATTTCTAAATGTCGATTTACCATGTTATCGGACAAGGTGCTGAAGTATTTGACGTAAGTGATGAAATTTTATAATTAGTGAAAAAGCGAATGAAACTGAAACGAAACAATTTATGCAACACTTTAACACACTTTGCAGTATTGGGTTCCAAGAATGTATGCCACCATTTTTTCGGCGCAGCCGTACTAACATGGTTTTGCTATATGCATGTCAGTGTTGTGTAAACCAATCAACTTTTACGTGAACCACCAAGGCAATTTATCTTCAACCGAACAACGTTTGTAACCTTGACGCGGATTGGTTAACCTATCGATAAAGGGTATGTTACCTTGCCAAAATCCACAGAATTTCCGAAATTTCACCGGGTGAATTTACCTAAATCCATATTGGATCTGGAGTGACCAGCAATCGTAACATCTCTGCATTTTCTTATGTTGCACAACAAATCTTAACCTTCAAATTGCGCCGACCATTTCTTTCAAGATATTTCTTGTTAGTTTTGTTTTATTGCTGTATTATTGTAACTTTTGTAAACAGTTGATGTTTCTGTAAAAAATGTCACATAAGCTGCAAATTTGTTGGAATCAACCTATGTGTGTGTAATATAATACATGTACATGAACATATCCAGTGTATGTACATCATGTAATCTTTAATATTTTATTATTGTTAACATAATAATTAGTTGCATACTTATTATAATGTATACATTATTATGCAGAATTATGACACTTTGGTCTACAAACATGTTTAAATGACTGTACATTGTGTAATATCCGCAACTGTGTTTGAAATATCCTGTACATACATGTATGTGTAAATACGTTGTCCTCATTGACCGCGAGGCTTAATGGATTATGAAATAAATTAGATCATATGTATCGATAAAATAGGGATGTCAATATTCGGTTATTTTGAAGTATTCAATATCACATTTAATTGAACAGACAGTTGCAATCTATTTGAATACAGCAATGTTAAAACACAGTGTTCAGTACAATAACAACATCATTTATCTGTCGATTTATATATCCCTAAATTCTCGAACACTCAAAGAGTTTTCCGATTGTCATTTGAAACAAAATGAAAAGTAGATGTTTTTATAAAAAATAACGATTAACCGGTTAGTGATTTTACTAACCGATAACCGCATGTTCGAACGGTCAACCGGTTAATCGTTTACATCCCTACAATAAACACATTGGCAATGTCATACTCCCCCAATTTTTACCATCATCCACAAGCGTGTATATATATCCGGCACATCGATCAGTACGTATGCCCCTTATCAGCACGTAGATTTATCCACATCTGATAAATCTGCAAAATGTGCTTTATTCCTTTATTTGCCACCATTGCATGAGATGAAGCCACTCAATTAATTAACAGCAAATACGTCATGCAAATAAAGTCTATACTTTTAGTTTTATTGATCAAGGAACGCAAGCGCTTGCAGGATAATACTTAAGGAATAAAAAGTACCAACATGCAGCTGTTGTATCACTGCTTAATATTATTTTTAAGATGCATCTTGTTTCGTATAATAAGCGGCTTACATCGAATTGAAGTCAAATTTAATGTACGCTCGTATATATATGTTGATTCAGAATCTTGCTCAAAAACATTTACAAGAATTCTTGTAATGCCAGTTTTGTATTAAACGTCAAAATAATGTCAGATTCTTTAAACATGCTGATCCATATTTGTTGATGAGTCTTACATGTAAGTGTTGTAGACGATGTACGTTGTACAAGTCTCAATACAATGTCTGTTCTGTTCTGTTCTTATCTCGTGACTTAAAGCATTACTTGCAGTGAATCATATTTGATTTCAAATGTTAATGCATTAATTGTTGAAGTGTTAAAATATGCAGGACTATCATGACGTAGACAGCTGTACCAATAACGGCATATCAGCGGTGATTACCTGAACGCACCATTCAGCTGATAGAGCTACTGATTTTACATCTAAACGTACCACTATGTTCTAGGCGATGAAATCGTCAATGTACACTGGTAGGCTATGTACATTGGTATTGAAGTAGTTTGAACGTCTGAAGGGAGTAAGAAAAGTGAACGAGAAAGTTTTAATTCACCACCAACCATGCGTTCGACGTCTGGCATTGATGATTATTGCACTTTATAGCCTCATTGGGGATAACCAATTACGATGATGTTGAGGTTTTACGTATTTACTTAATTTAAACTCGATTTATGACTGCTAGAATTTCTGTAAAGACTTATAGTGCGTGCACTGTTTTCCTGCAAATGCTTTTCATTACGCTCCATACTTTTAATCCAGCGTCTGGTCATTTCTTTTTGGCTGTTGGGTACATAACCACACGCCATCGGCTTAACATATACATTAAACTTTGATGAATGCTTATCCCGACTAGACTTAAAGTTTCATTTACCGAACGCACTTGAAACAATGTACATTTAGATGTAAGTTAATGTATTTTCATAATATGTTAAATGTGATGTTACGGGAAGGCCAAATAAGATTTGATTATTAAAACAACATTTAATCATCTTGTTATTTCAAACGCTGGTTAAACTTGTTATTTCGAACACGATGTCATCATGTTATTCCAAACAACGTGTCCTTTTGTTATTTCGAACACGATGTCATCATATTATTTCAAACACCGTGTTGTCTTGTTATTTCGAACACGATGTCATCATATTATTTCAAACACCGTGTTGTCTTGTTATTGCGAACACGATGTCATCATGTTATTTCAAACACCGTGTTGTCTTGTTATTTCGAACACGATGTCATCATATTATTTCAAACACCGTGTTGTCTTGTTATTGCGAACACGATGTCATCATATTATTTCAAACACCGTGTTGTCTTGTTATTGCGAACACGATGGCATTATATTATTTCAAACACCGTGTTGTCTTGTTATTGCGAACACGATGTCATTATATTATTTCAAACACCGTGTTGTCTTGTTATTGCGAACACGATGTCATCATATTATTTCAAACACCGTGTTGTCTTGTTATTGCGAACACGATGTCATCATATTATTTCAAACACCGTGTTGTTTTGTTATTGCGAACACGATGTCATCATGTTATTACAAACACCGTGTCCTTTTGTTATTTCGAACACGATGTCATCATATTATTTCAAACACCGTGTTGTCTTGTTATTGCGAACACGATGTCATCATATTATTTCAAACACTGTGTTGTTTTGTTATTGCGAACACGATGTCATCATGTTATTACAAACACCGTGTCCTTTTGTTATTTCGAACACGATGTCATCATATTATTTCAAACACCGTGTTGTCTTGTTATTGCGAACACGATGTCATCATATTATTTCAAACACCGTGTAATTTTGTTATTGCGAACACGATGTCATTATGTTATTACAAATACCGTTTCGTCTTGTTATTGCGAACACGTACTATCCTGTTATTGCGGACGCGTACCACCATGTTATTGCGAACACGTACAATCATGTTATTGTGAACACGTACCATCATGTTATTTCAAACTCCTTGTTGTCTTGTTATTTCCAACACGTTGCCATCATTTATTCCAAAAACCTTGTTGTCTTGTTATGACAAGAACCCCAAAATGAAGCCCGTCTGAGCTGCTTCAATTTGTGCTTGCAGCGTAATCTCTTTAACACGCTCGCGTCGAGACAGCTTCATGTCAGGTTAGGATTGTATTACATCAAGCTATTGGTCCGTTAAGGTCTCCTAGGGATTTTATACACCGCCAAGTAAATATATCACATGGAGTAGGTAATATATTAAATTACTTAAAACACGTATTTGATGTCCTATGAGAATTCACGATATTTATTGAAGTGACAAAGTCGAAAAGAAACTAATATGACGTTACGCATACATAAAAGTGAAAATGGTATTTGCAGCCGCCGTGTGCGTGAACTCGAAGTTATTATATCAAATAGCAGACTGCAAGCGGAATTAAGAAATGTTTTCATATGAATTATGAACAGACATGCAAATAGACTGGTCTTATACATTCGGGAACAGACTTTTCGGGATAACACTGCGCTCATTTAATCTTCATCTTCAAACGAACGATAACTTTCAGTGAAATAAATAAATAGCCAATCTGGACACCCGAGTTGAGCAAAAGTATCAAACAAACTTCTATTTTTTAAATGGTCGGCGCAGTCTGAATCAAGTACATTTGTTGTAATCTGTAGGCTGTGAATTGTTGTGTAACATAAATGAAGACAACTATAGTGCATAAATTCTCACATAATAATATGCCCACTTACTTTCATGATATAAGTTCTTCCACCCACAGTGCTACCTACTCATTAAGATCCACCACCCACAATGACATAGCACCCTTTTCCTTTAAATCAAATTATGGCAAACGAACATTCTCGTTTTATGCTCGTGAGGTATGGAACTCTATTCCTGTAAATATACGTCGTATATCTTATATACAGATACATTCGAAAATAATTACAGGGAAGATTTAATGCTGAATAAATCATATTTCATTCTTGCATACATGTGTCTTATGTCAGGTGTCTGTGGTTGTTTTATTTTCAGATCATCGTAACTTTTGATGATCTTATGTATCATTATAATTATGTTGTATGTATGAACATGTGTAGATGTGCAGATATATATTTTAATGTTGATGTCTTACATTGTTGTTTTTAAAGACCACATTGTAAAAAGGTTAGACATGTAGCTTATTGTGATATCTTCATGAAATAACGATATTATTATTATTATTATTAGTAGTATTATACAAAACAAACCAAAACAAAATGTTCAGTTTTTCTTTATTCGTTATTAAACTGAATCAAATCATTCTATGTTAGCACTTCCAGTACTTTGATCATAAACGAGCTGGTGGGAGACCAATTCGTAGATATCGCATTCGGCCATTTCCGACATTGTTCAGGTAGGTCTTCGTGCGTTTCCGGCCATTTCCGTAGACAAAAAATAAACAAGCAGCATTTTCTTTTCAAATATAAGTATACAATAGACATTCCCACCACCTCTTTTTTGTTTGTATTTGCGTTTATTTATCGTCGCCACCGGTTTCCCATATGGGCGATGCCACCAGAAGAATGTTTAGTCATTTAATATGTTTTGAGGATAGTGCATGATACAGAAGATGCCCAAGTTCCAGAAGCACCCCTGGTTCTTTTACGTGCTCGATGTAAAGCATCATACACAGAACCTCGGTTTTTCAATGTCTCGTCCGAAAGACTGTTAGTACTGTCAGTGATGGAGCGGGGAATCGAACCTGCGATCACTGGATTACTAGTCCAGCGTGTTACCACTGGACCACGGATCCGATACCCACCACCACCTAGTCAATACATCAGTGAATCTTATGTTCAGAAATTTTAATTTAGCACTGTATGCGAAGTATTTCAAAGGAAAGCTTACGCGTGAATTTAACAACATAGTTTTAAAGTTTCGTAAGAACTGGTTGTATAATGAAGTAGATACTCGTAAAAAAGAAAATATCATATCGAAAGTTTGTATATTTACCTCCATGTAGTAAATGTAATTTTCTACGTTTGAATTTATGAATAAGAAGAAAATTAATTTCCTTGATTTGATGAAATGTCCAGTAGGTGGCGTGTTAGTTAGCTCTGTACGGGTGGTTTTAGGTCTGCACGGGTGGTTTTAGGTCTGCACGGGTAGTTTTAGGTTTGCACGGGTAGTTTTAGGTCTGCACGGGTAGTTTTAGGTCTGCACGGGTGGTTTTATGTCTGCACGGGTAGTTTTAGGTCTGCACGGGTAGTTTTAGGTCTGCACGGGTAGTTTTAGGTCTGCACGGGTGGTTTTAGGTCTGCACGGGTAGTTTTAGGTCTGCACGGGTAGTTTTAGGTCTGCACGGGTAGTTTTAGGTCTGCACGGGTGGTTTTAGGTCTGCACGGGTAGTTTTAGGTCTGCACGGGTGGTTTTAGGTCTGCATGGGTGGTTTTAGGTCTGCACGGATAGTTTTAGGCGTTAAATAGGTCATTGAGCTTTGGACGTTTCGGACAAACTATTATAACAAAATTAAATTGATGTTATTAAGCTGTTTGTTTGGATCACCAAAATGTAGTTAATATGATTGTTTATTTGTGACTGCGTATTGCCGAAGTTAAATGTGTAAAGTGTCAAAATGCTTTAAGTAAATGTTTATTATAGCATGGAGCATTAGAGAAGTAAAATGGTCACTTATTTCTGTTTTAATTCAGTATGAATGGATGTATAGTCTCTACTGTATGTATAAATATGTAACAGTCAACGGCCGAGTGATATACGTACAGTCGTAATCAAATTCAATAAATGAATTTTGAATTGAAATTCATTTGTTTGTCAATTCTGAGCCATGAAGTCTATAAAAGAAATATCCGTACCCTCGGGACATATTACGCAAATGATTCTTAGTTATATATTAGCGCAATCTTTTTCACACAAATATATAACTAATATTATTTATGAATGTCTAGCGCTCTTCGATATCGTCATGACAAAAAAGATTAGGAAAAACAAAACGACAAGCAGACTACGAAGACTGTTGAAGTTTTCATTATGTTCGGATATAGCAAAAATGGGAACAACATGGCGTCTTCAGTGTAATATTAAACATGTTATAGCTTGTCGTTCGGTCTGTACTCCTCGTGTTTATTCTGGAAAAAGGGAACATCACGGTATGACTCCGTCATGCAGGACGATCAATGGTATGAGATGGAGTAAAAAATCAAGAATTGTATACAACTAAAAACACTGCTCGCTAGATATACCTAGAAATATATAGGCAAACAATATTCACCTGGTTTTCATAATTTAAAAAGTGGCCGGGTGAATATGCTTAAGTTACTGGGTAATGTTACTGGCTCCCGGCTTTTATTGACATCCCTGCTATGTAATCATAACCGCAAAAAATGGAAGAATATTTAAAACTTTAAATAGCAACCAGTAATCACTGTAGGAGTAATGATCCGAGGACATAGCCGGTAAACACTGGACCAGACCATGTGACACACTGAACTACATTCTGACGGGATATCAATCTAGAGGATGAAGCAACCTCAAACTAGTTGCATGTCTGTAGCGGAAGCATCATACATGATCTAATCCAAGCAATCAGACATCAATCTGTACATCTCGAAACACATGCGAAATACTACCGCAGAAACCAAGGCATCCATCTCTATTGTAGAACCTCGCGTTGAATACTGCCACGTTATATGAAACCCCTACCAACAAACAGACCAAGTCATACAGGTTAAAGATTGTTCAAGCGAAGAGCAGCAGGTTCAATTTGTCAAACAGCTGTAGAAACATAAGTAGTGTCAACGACATCATGATGGACCAGCTTGATTGAAACATACTCCAAATGGGTAGGAGGAAGCTGACACTACTATTTAAGATCATTGATAATCTCATTCACATCAACGCTGACCAATAATTGACAGAATCCATTTTCTGGTCAACACATCGTTCCAATCATCGGCTGCTTTCAACATCTACGGCTGTAAGTATGTCAGTATTGTTCAGAAGCATTCGTATCTGCAGCAGGCCTCCAGTATGTAGTACTTTCAACATCTACGGCTGTAAGTATGTCAGTATTGTTCAGAAGCATTCGTATCTGCAGCAGGCCTCCAGTATGTAGTACTTTCAACATCTACGGCTGTAAGTATGTCAGTATTGTTCAGAAGCATTCGTATCTGCAGCGGGCCTCCAGTATGTAGTACTTTCAACATCTACGGCTGTAAGTATGTCAGTATGTAGTACAGATACTGCTTTGCCATTTTAGGGGCTGTCTCATCAACTCCTTCAATGACAAATCGGGACTCTTTTGCCGCAGTAGGTATAGTTTAGAGCATTGATTAAAGCTGTGCCGACCTTACTTAGTGTTCTTGCACTGGCATGGTAGCAGGAAGGGTTAGTCCTTATAGCTATGCCACTCTTACTTAGTGTTCGTACACTGGCATGGTAACAGGAAGGGTCAGTCCTGATAGCTATGCCACTCAACTTGTTTTACGTTTTCCTCTGTTATCAGTTTTAGGAGCGATTTGTTGTCTCATTATTTACTTGTATTGATTTGATAATAAAATGGTTATATGTTGTTGATATGACAATGTATTTTGTATTGTACATACTATTTTATTGCAATGAACGATTAAAAAGGTGTACATCAACATGTATATGCATATATATACAGAGTACACAGACAGTCAAATTCTATAAAAATGTGTTGTTGTTTTCGGTAAAACAACTAATACAATATTTTTCCCATTTTTGCAACATAACTTGATACCAACTGTTATGCATTGTATCACAGACAATTACTTAACATCAATCTATTTGATCTCAGACAATTAGGTACTGGTTGTTCACTAGACATATTTGCCATCATAAATAATGCGATTTTAGTGCCGAAATTACTTAAGAAATGCTCTTAATGCTTTCATTGTTTTGAGTATTACGCAGCAAGACGCATTGTCTTTCATACGAATGCCATCTTGCTAATAGTGAATGTTAATTCAGATTTACAGTTTAGACATGACCTGCCATGTGTACCATGGGTCATTCTTACAGGACAACTTTCAAGAAAAAAACAGCCTCAATGAAATGTCATTATCAGTACTATCTGTATTAGACACATAATTATATTGAAATACACAGTACCTACTTATTGAAATCTAACACGAAGTTAAAGGGTTAGATTATACACTCATAACTTAGGGAAACCAACAAAACATTGAACAAAGGGGTCATCACAGCACTGCTCAACTGAAAATATTGTACAGTAAAACCTCAATAATAAGACCACCATTTGGACCCTTGAAAACTGGTCTTATTACTGGTGGTCTTGCAAAATAATATTGAGGTTTAAATTTTTTTTTTCTTAATTTTGAGGTTTCACAGTAATACGACAGCCAAGGAGACGCTGTGATGATACGGAGTGAATATATACTGACACATACGAATCTGCCATTTGTACGACAGTTAACCCAGAGGGTCTGTCCTGCTCACATGTTTTGTCATTTTGACTTATGTGAACGAAACTTAAATGAAATTATTTCTGAATATGGGGCATTTCATTTTTAATTTCTGAATACTTAAACACGATCCACTGAAGCAAGTCATGATCCTAAACGAACTGAAAGTGAACATTATTTGTAATGGTCGGAACTTGGTTTTTGTCCAAAAAAAATTTTTCGAGCATTTTTTTTAAATTTGAAAATGATTGGCATCAAGTATTCGCAAGCTACTGCTTGGCATGTGGACGGTAGTCTGTGGAATACAAGATCATTTCACTGCAAGTACTTCCGTAAGTTTAGCCACAATCATTTGTTCAACTCACTGGGCAAAAACTGCATTGGTTTATGTTGTGTTGTATGAATGGCATTGACTTGCATTGCAATATATTGTATTATATCATATTGTGTTGATAATATGTGCATTGAGACAATCATTGAAATAAAAATATAACCAGTAACAAAAAACAAACAATTTGAAGTTAACCACTTTATTTACACATTAAGCAAAGCCATACTTGAGAAATTAAAAATTATTATCACAAAATGTTATCATCAAAACATAAGAACTACACATAATGTGTTATAAAGTGTATATATACATATACAAGTGCATATATTATATTCAACGTCCCACACTGTCAGCCGACTAGTTCCAATGGTAACAACAGAAATACTCGGGTGTCCAAGATGAGCAGCACTATTGCTCATGTTCCCATATAAAAACCCAACATGGCGAGATAGCACATGAATATAGACGTTATTAAAATCATATTTCATCTACGCTCGGACCTCGTTCATTCGAATTAATCGGGTCCAAAATTGAATTTGAACACATGGTTTCAAAATTGCCTATTTCAATCTGATGTGCCTAAAAAGATGCATACATTTATTTTGGATAATACAAAGTATTTAGATATAGGATATAAGCTTGATGAATAAACGAGGTCGGACTGTACATTGGATTACGTTTTAAATTCAGTATATTTATAAACAAAATGCTTCAAATCAGGCACTATCAGAAACAAGGAGAATAATGCACATATGAATTCTTTTCAACATGACCCTGTGACCAAAACTTTTATATGAAAATGGTTTATTTAAACCTGGATTACATCTCGTGTAAAACTACTGACAGACAAGACCATATTTGGAATAAACAACAAAAAGAATAAATACATATGGACCAAGGAGGTCAAAGTGAAAAGGTTAGTCTATCTCCTTTATTCATACACAATAAGACTGCTTACACTTTTACCACTGGATATCTACATTTGAGTACTTATTTATAATTACAGTCCAACTTGTACAAGAGACCACCACATTAAGTGACCTTCGTCTTAAGCGACTAATTTCAACTGCCCCCCCCCCCCGAAGTATTTGTTCAATAAATTTAGTGTTTTAAATGCATTTTGTCCAATGTGACCAACGATTGAAAAACCATTTCAATTATTATGTCTATAGCGACCGCCATTGTCAAATCATGTTAATAAACAAGGTGTTAAATAAAAAATGGCCACTTTTGTATTAGACCATTGTAGTAACAGACTGTTTTCAGCCACTCCCTTGGGTGGTCGCTTAGTACAAGTAGGACTATGTAATTTATACAGATAACATAAATTCACTACAGGTGGGCAATTTTTCATATACCAACAACTAAATCAATGCGGCTGAGATCAGCAGATTTTAAAGAATGAAAAGCCGACTACAAAACTGAAACCTCAGTAAATTATCAAGAAAATACAAATTCTCTGAAGACTGGATTTGACAACAAAATGAAATAAACATTGACAGGTCAATTATCACATACTCAGAAGTGACACATACCATTTTGTGAATTTTGCAAACCAGCCAACATGTCAATTGAAATTCCTACCACATTTCCGCAGTAAACGTATGTTAACATTGGCAAAATATAAGAATCTCTTGTCTTCATCTATGATATCAATATCCCTTGTTAACATAGCAATAAACTATGTGACGGAAGGATATGTCGGAACATCAAACAACGGAGATCAAGAAAATCGAGAACACAGCATGATACGAGTATACATATATGTGATATCAAATCATTTTGAACAACTTGACAGTAATAAATAAACATGGATAAATAAACGAATTTCAGATATGATTGTACTTAGGTTAAATAAAACTATGTATTCTCGTATGCATGTTTATTGTGAACAATGCAATGATCAAAGGGAGGTAACAATTGATGCAATAATTATTTTCATACTACACAAAGTTTTGTGCATTGACAAAGATAAATTCTTTGAAATACAGTTGGACCTCGTCTTTTCGACATCCTTCTATCTGAATACTTGGTATTCTTCGAAATAAATATCAGATTCCAATGTATCTTCGTTTGCGCGTCAAACTGATATGAACTTTTCGAAACCATGTTTTATTCGAAATACGATGAGTTCAAATAAATGAGGACAGACCGCATGTAATTTTAAAAGATTTTCAGTAAATATGTAAAAAATTATCTGCAATAAAAACTCAAAATCAAAAATACATCACTCATTACAATTCAGTCCAACATTTTTGTAATTGCGAATCGAACAATAAGGCAATGGTAATATAATACCACTGAAACCTATAAGTCATCATATATGCGCGCTGTTTCAAGCCAATATATAGGTTGATTAGAAAATGGTATCATTTCTGTCAAATACCAAAACTTTAAATGACCCACAGTAGATACATTATACATGCTCAGTACATGATATTCATACCATATTATACAATAATATTTACATACAAATACATAAATACTTGTTTCCTTTACTCAACAAAAAATGAGGAGATGAATTGTAAACAAATTCTATCATACAGTAAACTCTTCTATATATATAAACTCCACGCCATTAAAAACGCAACTAAAAATTGTCTGCTAAAAATGTCACACTGTGACATTATAAAGAAATTATTATGCCTTAATAACTCTCAAACATAATTTCATAAACTTAATCAATTATGAAATATGAATACTAGGGCAATAGTTTGACTTTTATTTGATGAATGATTTACACGTTTGTAGCAATAAAACGCGTTTCATACTGGGCACAAACTGAAGGCTAAGTGAAATAGTTTCGTTTTTAATTGCATTAAGTATACATGTACATATTGAGTGGTACAAGAAAATCAAGTCTGTCCGCTTCATTTAAATGCCGATACATTTTGCATACATCCCACCATGTAGTACAAAGGATTTCTTGATCAGATCAATAATACAAATAAATATTGACCAAGAATGATAAAAGTGTTCAGGATTATTTAAGAAGAACTTCATTAAATAGTAAATCCTACAATGCAAAGTCCAAGGAGCCTGTTAAAATGATACATCCTAAAAATCTGTTTTATATACTGGCCCACTCTCTCACAATTGGCTTGAACACTTAGGGACATTTAAGGAACCATAGATACGTGTCCTGATAACGAGTCGGCGTCCAAGGATTATAACATGACATAATTCCAATTAAACTGTGATTTGTTCACACTTTGAATGATAGGGATAAATATCCACCAATTTAATTTTTATTTTCGTGTATTCAAATACCAATTTCACTATTCGATAATCAGACTAATGACCGGGTACTCTGATGCTCCAGTGTTTGTTCACATCCTGCTTTTTACACAAGTTGTGCTTTAAGATGGCGGATCAGAATTGAAGAAAACATTTTTATCACATATCTCACCCATTTAACACGGGAGTTGTTTTGGTCATTATCATCAAACAACCGTATTGAAAACAAAGAAACTGTGGGTACACAGCGTTCATGACTTCAATAGCAATGTTCTTTAATAAATCCTGGCAAATATACGATATTTCATTGCCTAAGGTGTAAACCTATTTGAAACCAAAAACAGACAGTCTATAATTGAAACCAAAAACAGACAGTCTATTATAATATAAACACATAATGGAAATGATGAACAAAATGGGATAATAATGGTGACAAAATTAGAAATAGAATTTTAAAACATGAACCAATACTTCAAAACATAACCAAAACTTATCCAAGATAAACTGGAACAATTTTCAAGACATATGTAATCATCGTTTGATAACATAAAGCCTTAGATAGGCTTTTATCACAGATTTAAATCATCTTGCTACAAAATGGCATAGCAAAAGCAACAAGTCCGCTGACTATCATAAAATACGCCCATTCTACGGTTATGTCACTCGAGTGTGAAAAAAATCAGTGTTAAAGCATTATATAAGACAAATTTTAAGTAATTTCTATAATTAAAGGGCAATAACTCCCGAGTGACTAGAGCAATATGGCTGTTTATCGAACTTGACTGAGATATTATGCCCAAACACATTCTGACCAAATCTGGTGATGATTGGACGAATGCTTCTCAAGTTATTGATCGTACAACTTACTGGACGCGCCCACCCGCGCGCCCCAGATGAAACTATAATACGTCCCGTTCTATGAACAGGCGTATAAAAACAATTATTCACTGATATTTCCCTCAATGAATACCACCATACCTTCATATAAGTGGAATTTGTCATCCTATCAAGGTAGACTGACTAAATTCAGTCAAAAACATCCCATATTCTATGTCTTCTAGAACTAACTTCACTTTGAGATTAATTGAATTGCATAAAGTAAACATGAATAAGCATCAACACACAATATATGTACAACAGAAAACATATGACACAATCTGGAATTGTCATAACAATTATTTCAGCAACAACGAAGCAATGCAAAAATAGTATGATACATGTAATACCATCTACTGAAATACAATCTAGCAACAAATAATACTACATGTACACACTTAACTGCAACAGCACAAACTTGACATACACGGAAAAAAAATCAAAATATCAGTTGGCACGTTTGTTTCGTTAAGAAATCCACTTACAATTACACCAAATGTAAGTGAGTTTAAACATTATCATTCGATGCACTAAGTCATACAACAGAGTTAGCTTACAATTAACCTACAAATAAGGCTATCATCGATTCATTTATCCCAAGTCAAGGCATGAAGTGAAATAGAATTATTGTATGCGCCTTGATTAGCAGATTTGAAATATATTTCAGATAACAGAATTGTTTTGAGATCCAATAAAGAAGTTAAAATAGAGAAGCTTTAATTTACATCTCAAGAATTTGATACAAAAATAATGTAACTACTACATCAGAAAACTTCAGTTCAAACAGTGCTGCACCATTCACTTGTTTCAACAAAATGCAGAAAAAAAACCGAAACTTGGCAAATACTTAAAACTTTATTTCTGCTTCATTTAAATTGATATGCAAGTCAAGAAATTACAATGGAATGCTTATATTGTAAATACATTCTGTTAAACAGAAAAATAAACTTTGTTCACCGAGAAATGAATGTGAATGAAAAAGAAATGAGTGCCGCTACACAATTTCCATCCTCTTCTTAAAGTGACGTCCTTTCCAGAAAACATCACATGTGACGTCACTATGCACTGACAGTTAGCAATATTTGCCCCATATGGTAATATGAAAATGAAGTGACCATATGAAGTAAATATTGTTTCCGGCTTGCAAATAGAAACATCACATGTTGCGCTTTCTTGAAATAACGTCACTCACAGAAGAGGTTGTAAATCCAATAGCAGAGCTCAAATGAAGACTGATATTATCTAGCATTTCAAACACATGCAATATCTACTTATATACCAACTAACATGAATGATTCACAGGCCTGTTCGTGACAACACAGAACAAGTTTATCATGTATAAATCCATTTTCCTTACTAGAAGACAACCCAGTAATCATAAACACAAATAAATCCTACACAATATATCCCCAAAAATATGTACAAATTGCCACTACATATTTACTACGCTTGTTTCAAAGGATAACTTCAGGAATCTACCCTGAATTTAATACAGCTTGATATATCTACGTACAGTGAATATCTCATAAACTAACATTAACCACTCCATGAGTGAGGACTCAATACAGTGGGCTAGATCCACATCATACAAATAGTAGCAGAATTAGTATAATATATAACTGAAGGTATTGCATATGTATGTCTGAACAGAATATGTGGAATTCACACTCAATGACCTTTGATCATCATATGCTTTTTTTGAGCATGATAAGTATATGGACTAGATTGTTTAACCCGAAGAGTTCATAACAGTATCAAATCACTGTATAAATTAACTACTTATGTACTAAAAACTGCTACAGGGCATTAATCAAGTGGTAAGCCCGACCAAAATATTTAATGATTACCAGTGAAACTTTATGAACCTATGACAACATATAAGACACTTACTGTCAATTAAATCAACGAGCAACACAATTCTCATACATTCAAAATCTAAATTCTTAATACAGTAGAAATGCACCAGATGTCCAAGCATTATAGAACTGATAATGATTTAAATCTCATTCAAAACAAATTACCCAGTAAGGATGAAAGCAAAGCACATTTATCTGCTTCATTATTCATATGCAGACATACTAGTACCAGTACAGTGATTGTTTTTGTTAATTTTACTGCCAAATATAGGCTGTTTCCCCTTATCAATAAGTGGCGAAGTTTCCCAAAAATCATATTTTTTTCCAAGTTCTTTGTTAATTTTCCCCCTTCTGACTGAATTTCTTTTTTATTAAGTCAGGTTTTTGTGTATTTAACCTTTTGTAAAAGAATCTTTGCTTTTACATCACTTCATATATATAACAAACACCAGTCACAGCTGAAAAGTTATTTTTATAAGAAAAATAACCAATACCTTAATTTCCCAAATTTGGAATTTATCACGCCTATTTTCCCAATTGAAAAGGCACAGGCAGTAAAATTATTTTCAAAAAAAATCACTGCACTGTCATCCTTTGATCAAAACATTAAGAAATAAAATACTATTAAATTGAGTGGTAAAAATGAAGCAATGTGTACAAATATATGATATCACACAAAACGCGTCCTGGAACGAGGGAAGATGAAGTTTTACACTTCACACACGCGTTATTCATGATAACCCGATGAGAAATGATACAAAAGTGAAAACAACAAAATCAGAATAAATCCAAACAATGGAAAATTGAATTAAAATGTACAGTCAAATAAATGCTTTTTCTTGTCTAAAACTTAATTATAAGCTAATCAAATCCTTATTCTACAGTAGACAAATACAATGTCTTACAAAATGACATCTCAGACAAAGTAAGACAATTTAACACACACCATGACAATATATCTCTGGAGAAAATTCATTATAATTCAATGGAAGCAAGCAAAATATTCAAAGCAATTCAATTTGCATGAAATGCACTAAAAAATGAGCAAAAGTTGTTGCATCAAGGTCTCGGATAATATGGATTTCTAGAAAACATAGTTTTTGCTGTACGCTGATTTTTCTAGCGACGGCATCACGTCCTCTGTTTTGAGTCTTTTGTATTCTTTACTCGAAGGTCTACGACCTGCATTAGCTCCCTTACCCTCGATGACTAAAGCAATTATCTGCAATAACAATATAAAACATGTAATACTAAATGAAAGTATTTGCCCTAATGTTTAGCCTGTTCTGGCAAAATAATCAGTTAAACCACTAGCCCATAATATTTTTTCACAAGACAGAACTTATGTAGCACTATATCATAAAATCATTAAGTCATTGTTATGTATCTATTTAATTTGCGACAATCATAGACGGATTTCATTTTTTCTGTACATACAAAATATTTTCAATGAAAAAAGCCCTTGGCCATTCAGGCTAGTACCAAGTAATTTCTAAGAGCCCAAAATTTATGTTCCTAGCCCAGCCATTTGGACTTTTGGGTTAGGATGCAGTCTGAATATACATTCAAGGTTTACCTAGAACTATCAAATTGCAAATCTATGCAACACAAATGTAATAAAAAAATGTACCTCTTAGCTTTCTTACATAAAGCAGAGACAGACGTAATATGTAAATTAGGGCTCTAGAAACCAACATACCCGACGTCCAAGACAAGTCTAATTGCCGATTAGGGCTAACAACAGTTGAGTGGGACTTAGTCCAGGACAAGTCTGTTACGAACGCCTACTTAACTGTTAATCCATACCTCATTCTATGCTCGGACAACTAGCCTCCCATGTCGGACAAGTCAAATTTATCATGTACATGTGTCCAGGACAATTTTTTTATAGCCCTAATCATACAGGAAAAGTACCATGCCGGGGTGAACACTAATTGTAGTAACAAATAAAGCAGGTGGAAACTCATCAATTATACAGTTTATACAGTACAATATAAAAGTACTATTTATTGCTCCCAAAAGTCTGAGTGACAAAATATAAAGATTTGGAGAGTGAATGACAGGTTTTTATGTTTTTCAGAAAAAATTTAAAGGTTTTAAGTTAAAACTTAATTATTTTACAATGATTTACAACTTTAACTAATCACTCTCAATGACTGCTTCCTGGCTACCAACCAGTACTTGCGCCAAATTTAAAGATTGTGAAGTTTGTGATCAAACCCTGCGCATCAAGGGGCTCAAACTCACGACCTTCGGGGTCAGAAGTCAGGCGCTCTTCCCCTCGACCACTGCGCATGAGTTTATTAAAGGTTTTAAGATCTCACTAGAAGGCCTGAATAAAAGATACAAAGCCGAACACGTATAGTAGATTAATCCTTATAGTAACAACAACATACCTTTTGCTTATTATGGAATACAATATATCCAGCGACACAGACAACAATAAATACGAGGAAGTACGCCATAAAATGTCCACCAGCAATCTCCTCATCTTCATACGAATCTCCAGAAATAGTTTCTATAAATAGATCAAAATACTATTCTAATAACGACAAAAATCGGCGAGGTTACGACATTGTAGCTACGACAAACATTGATAAAACGCCCTTTGTTGTAAATTCGGGTCTTACGACAGACTTACGAAAAAAAACGTTGTAAGACACGTTGATAAAACAGCCCCCTGGTCCTGAGTTCACAATATATCTCAGCGGAGACTTGTCTCAGACTCAGATTTTTTAGATTTATATTTTGACTGACAGAAATAGTAGGGCTGCAATGGTTAAAAGAACTTCAGTTATTACGGTTGTTTTGGCTCGGTTCAGTTTTAGGTAGTGTTTTGTGATGATTCGGTTCGGTACATCAATGTATGGTCTGCGTTTACGCCACTGTGTTTTTGACCAAAAACTCATTTTTTAAACAGTTATTAGAACAGTTTACTTCCATTAAGAAACATTATGTTCTATTTGTAGTAAATGATGGGTAGGTAATGTAATGGTAAATGATGGGTTGGTAATGAAATGTTAATTGAGGGTATGGTTATGTAATGGTAAATAATGGGTTGGTAATGTAATGGTAAATGATGGGTTGGTAATGAAATGTTAATTGAGGGTATGGTTATGTAAAGGTAAATAATGGGTTGGTAATGTAAAGGTAAATGATGGGTTGGTAATGTTATGGTAATTGAGGGTATGGTTATGTAATGGTAAATAATGGGTTGGTAATGTAATGGTAAATGATGGGTTGGTAATGTAATGGTAAATGATGGGTAGGTAATGTTATGGTAAATAATGGGTTGGTAATGTAATGGTAAATAATGGGTAGGTAATGTAATGGTAAATGATGGGTAGGTAATGTAATGGTAAATGATGGGTTGGTAATGTAATGGTAAATGATGGGTAGGTAATGTTATGGTAAATAATGGGTAGGTAATGTAATGGTAAATAATGGGTTGGTAATGTAATGGTAAATGATGGGTAGGTAATGTTATGGTAAATAATGGGTTGGTAATGTAATGGTAAATAATGGGTTGGTAATGTAATGGTAATTGAGGGTATGGTTATGTAATGGTAAATAATGGGTTGGTAATGTAATGGTAAATGATGGGTTGGTAATGTAATGATAAATAATGGGTTGGTAATGTAATGGTAAATAATGGGTTGGTAATGTAATGGTAAATAATGGGTTGGTAATGTAATGGTAAATGATGGGTTGGTAATGTAATGGTAAATGATGGGTTGGTAATGTTATGGTAATTGAGGGTATGGTTATGTAATGGTAAATAATGGGTTGGTAATGTAATGGTAAATGATGGGTTGGTAATGTAATGGTAAATGATGGGTTAGTAATGTAAAGGTAAATAATGGGTTGGTAATGTAATGGTAAATGATGGGTTGGTAATGTTATGGTAATTGAGGGTATGGTTATGTAATGGTAAATAATGGGTTGGTAATGTAATGGAAAAGGATGGGTTGGTAATGTAATGGTAATTGAGGGTATGGTTATGTAAAGGTAAATAATGGGTTGGTAATGTAATGGTAATTGAGGGTATGGTTATGTAATGGTAAATAATGGGTTGGTAATGTAATGGAAAATGATGGGTTGGTAATGTAATGATAAATAATGGGTTGGTAATGTAATGGTAAATGATGGGTTGGTAATGTAATGGTAAATGATGGGTTAGTAATGTAAAGGTAAATAATGGGTTGGTAATGTAATGGTAAATGATGGGTTGGTAATGTTATGGTAATTGAGGGTATGGTTATGTAAAGGTAAATAATGGGTTGGTAATGTAATGGTAAATGATGGGTTGGTAATGTTATGGTAATTGAGGGTATGGTTATGTAAAGGTAAATAATGGGTTGGTAATGTAATGGTAAATGATGGGTTGGTAATGTTATGGTAATTGAGGGTATGGTTATGTAAAGGTAAATAATGGGTTGGTAATGTAATGGTAAATGATGGGTTAGTAATGTAATGGTAAATGATGGGTTAGTAATGTAATGGTAAATGATGGGTAGGTAATGTAATGGTAAATGATGGGTTAGTAATGTAATGGTAAATGATGGGTTAGTAATGTAATGGTAAATGATGGGTTAGTAATGTTATGGTAAATGATGGGTAGGTAATGTAATGGTAAATGATGGGTTGGTAATGTTATGGTAATTGAGGGTATGGTTATGTAATGGTAAATAATGGGTTGGTAATGTAATGGTAAATGATGGGTTGGTAATGTAATGGTAAATGATGGGTTAGTAATGTAATGGTAAATGATGGGTAGGTAATGTAATGGTAAATGATGGGTTAGTAATGTAATGGTAAATGATGGGTTAGTAATGTAATGGTAAATGATGGGTAGGTAATGTAATGGTAAATGATGGGTTAGTAATGTTATGGTAAATGATGGGTTAGTAATGTAATGGTAAATGATGGGTTAGTAATGTTATGGTAAATGATGGGTTAGTAATGTAATGGTAAATGATGGGTAGGTAATGTAATGGTAAATGATGGGTTAGTAATGTAATGGTAAATGATGGGTTGGTAATGAAATGGTAAATGATGGGTTGGTTATGTAATGGTAAATGATGGGTTAGTAATGTTATGGTAAATGATGGGTTAGTAATGTAATGGTAAATGATGGGTTAGTAATGTTATGGTAAATGATGGGTTAGTAATGTAATGGTAAATGATGGGTTGGTTATGTAATGGTAAATGATGGGTTGGTAATGAAATGGTAATACAACATGTGGTTATGCATTTGTTATGCAATAGATAATGTTGCTATGTAATTGCCACATAGACTGATACATGGACTATATGTAGACATTAGACTCAAGATTTAATCTTACCTGACTGCTTATGAATAGGTTTATCTTCAGTTTTAGGTTTATCTTCAGTTTTAAGTTTATCATCAGTTTCCGCTATACTGAAATCCTTTCCATCAGCTGCAACAGAAAAATGCAATCAAATAAAAACTCTGAACACACATGAAGGAATAGCTTAATACAACTACAGTGTTAGATAAAGTAAGACAAGAGGGTCATGTTTTTTTATGAATAACAATGGAACTGAGCCCTACAAGAAGC